>CM044006.1:56098640-56121140 GCA_024085815.1 Flaveria linearis
TGTGGTCAGGCCACCGGGCATAATGTATGGGAGTCTATTTACAGACTTCGGCCCAGTACCCGCTTTATGTATGATGGTGGGGTATGGCACATGGCATTGGTCCGAATGAAGTTACCCCGTACTATGGTCAGGCCACCGGGCGCAATGTATGGGAGTCTAATTATAGACTTCGGCCCATTACCCGCTTTATGCATGACGGTGGGGTATAGCCCGTGGCATTGGCCCGGAATGTGAGGAATATAAAGGTGAATGTACGTAAAATATGGTAAGGAAGATAACAAATGATGACGATGACGTATGATGATGAATGAACAAAAGTTAATGAACGATGATGAAGATAATAGTAAGATTATCTATTTGCACGTATGATGTATGAACACATATGAAAGTAAAGAACGGTTTTGAATGATAAGTGAAGTATTTTATTTATAAAACTAGAACTCACTCAGCAACGCTGACTTTTATGTATTTTCCAGTTGGCAGGTGTTGTTGCTGAGGATGGCACGGGATAGCTACTTGGCATTTTTGGGATGGCATCCATTTGTATAACAATGATGTTTTTGTGATGTAATGCAAATTATGATATTTTGTAATAGTTAACTAAATTTTATTATTTTGCAAAAGCGTTCATTAATATATGAAATGGTTTTAATTAATTTCCTCTGTGATGTTTTAAATAAATGTATGGTTTATGTGTGATGAATGACCAACTGTGAGGTGCTCGGGAGCGGGGCCTTACATGGACTCCGGTTTCACCCCACCAATGTGGTGTGGTTGTTTGTCTTCCCCATCTATCTCTTACAAGGTTGGTTCCTTGGATTTAAATTATGATTTCTGTTTGTAGAATGAATTGGATTTTTGATATACGTTCAAAGTAAGAAATGGGAGTTTAGAACCCCATTGTATCACATTCTTTGAAGGAATTTGAACTTTTTGTTGATAATAATAGTTGTTGTTAGTACTTAACTGAAATATGTTTAATAATATTTTGAACTAGTGCTCTTTTCGAATCTATTAATATGACAACCCTAAAAACCAATATTAGGTAAACTAACATTTTAAGAACTATTATAAATTGATAATATATACTTATGTATCTTGTTAGAGATTCTTAAAGTGATTTAGTTTGATTAACCTTATATGAACTTTTCATATTTAATTGAACATGCACTTGTGGTACATGATCATGCATGCATGCATCAAAGTTTACGTATGCATGTATGTAACTTTGTGAAATTTAGTGGTTATAGAGCCATAGGTTTGTGAGTTACCAAATCATAACATTTTGTAATTAGTTACTCGAATGATAGAAGTTTTTATCTATATGTAATCTGATTTGAAACTTAATCAATATTACCAAACAAGTTAATATCTAGAAACTTTATATCCAAAAACCAAAACAAAAACTAGATTAACAACTAATCATCTAACTAACCTAAACTCAATGACTAAGATTATCATTAGTGTATTGACATGATACCTAGCAATACACTTACAATAATCACTCTTGGAATCATGCCACCTAGCACCTAAATGGCCACCTAATGCACCTAAAACCACCACCTCATCAAGCCTCGTTAGAGCTAATGATGGTTCCCCACTCCCCTTGAACTCTCGGCCGATGGAACCCCCACAACCACCACAACCGCAAACCACTACAACCACCACCCTCACCTCTCGGCTCTCTCTTGTTCTCCGTCTCGAAACATTCAACCAACATCAACCATGATCTCCTCCAACACCACCACCATCGACCGGACACTATCATCCTCCAACACCACCATCATCGATCGGATTACAACATCAACATCTCTTAGTGTTCATACAACCCAAACCATCACCTCTTCATATATCTTGGTTTCAACATCATCTAAGCAAGTTGAACATCTCATCTTCATCAACCATGTTCATCTACTGATCATCCCTCAAGATCAAAGACAACCTCATTAAGAGATTCTCCAAGAACACAAGAAACAATCCTCTAAACTTTCTTTTTTGATCCTTAAAACCTATGATTAACAAGTTTAAGAAGTTGTATATATGTTTAACTAACACATATAACCAACCTTTTAAGTTAAACCACCAAGGTTATTTACAAAATCTCATGAACACTTGATTTCTATAAAAAATCATGGAATAATTAAATGACTATGATTGTGGGAATAAAATTTAGACAAAAATAAAAGATTTAAAAGTTGAAACATGTGTTATTTCATGATATGTTAGATTAAATACTTAAATGACTATGATTGTGGGAATAAAATTTAGAAATTTATCAGAAACTATTGGAAATAATAATATGGAAATTATGGAATAATTATATGGGATATATTAATTTATATTATTAAATTAAGGAAATAAAAGAAAAATACCTAATGGAAGATCTGGACTTATTAAAAATATTAAAATTTTATACGATGATCATTATATTATATTGAAATTACAAAATAAATTTCATGAATTAATTCACAAGTATGACAAATTTTCTTATTTTAGACGCATTAATGAGAAGAAAATCGAAAGAAATAGTAAAACAGTAGGTAAAATCATGACAATTTTACATAAATTATGATATACAGAATAGGACAGTTTGTAAAATTTTAGAGTTTTAAAGATGTGTAGCTATTTCTGTCATTTATTAAGAAACTTGTAAAAATTCTAGTAAATCACCTGTAATAAGATACTGATTGAAATTTTTATAAAATAATTTAGATTTTGTAAAATTATTACTTGCAAAAGTTAGTAATTTTTGGACAACCGTAGTATTGTTTAGAAATTTGAATTTGATTATTAATATGGATGCTAAAATTTTAAAGAAATAAGATTTATTTCTAACAAATTATCTTTTTAGGGGATATTGAATTGTTGCTGGAAGAAAGGTGAGTAACATAGCCCCCTTTTAATTTATATAATTTTTTGGGGAAAAACATACTATTTGTTATTGAAATTGATGTGAAAATTTGAAAGTTTAATATATTACTGTCATATTGATATAACCATTAATTCGGATGAGGAACCGTAAAATGATATAGGTAGCGCTACTTAGAAATATGTCAATCCTGCATCTGCCAAATAAGGGTTGTGATATTAAATTATTTAATTTTATGATTTATATTTGACAGTTATAAATCTTTTGACATATAAGCAGGTTTGGTTGTGAGTTTGTTTATATTGCATCAATTAAAAGAAATTATGTTATTGAATAAACCTATGTTCTCATCAAATTTATATTGACTGCTTCAGTATGTCTTTTTCAGGTAATCAACATGTTCTATAGTTTGATCAATTTGTTCAATGACTAATTTGATTACATAGGATAGCTGTGCATATGAATGACAGTAGATCTATCTGACTTCAGCCTTTTTGTGGATGTTCATGTTCACTACTAGTTGAAGAAATAATGAAATTATAAAGACATGTATTTTGAAGTAGGATTACAAGTATATGTCTAGATATTAGACTAAAATTTGTATATGTAATCCTATAAACTATATATTAATGAAATGTTATGTTTTATTATGTTATGGTAATTGTATGGTATTATGCTCAACGTGGTTTGAACCGAGTAGTCACACCCAAGCATTTCACGCTTCCACCGGGATGTGTCAGATTGTATCAGATGCATTGGTTATACAGAATTAGGTATTATTAATAAATGCCTAGACTATAACCATAAACTCATATGATAATAATTTTTTAGCATGATTAAAAATATGTATATATATTTTATACCCACAAGCTTATGTAGTAACAATTTTTGGTATGATGAAATAAAGAAAAAATTATTTATGATTTCATGTGAACATATAGATGTTTGAACTCTAATTAAATGTTTTATGATATCTACGATTAGATAAAGGGGTTGTTTTATTAGTATATATGTGAACTATACATAATTTATATGTGAATGTGAAATTTTTGTGAACCTATTTGACTAATTGTTTTGATTAGTAATAGTATAATTAAAATTTGAGAGGACTTTTGCATTCACGAGTACTTATAATTTTGATAACCATTATAATGAAACTGATCCCCCGGAATGTTCAAATCATAGCAACCTTAAAGAAACAACACCAGAAACAGAGCCTCGGGACAACATAGAAATATCCCAACCCGAGACCAGGACTAACACAAAGCCAAAGTTTTACGTCCGATACAATCAAAATCCCTAGAAAAAGTGTACGATGTGGCAAGAAATTTTTGGCTAAGGAAATTCAAAAATCAGAAGATCAAAACCCAGAAACCTTTCCCCTGACATCTGAAATGACACCCACGAATCAACCTACCAATTCTAAAACTGAAGAAAGAGGAATGAAGAGATAAAGGTTGGAAAATTATCAGATAGAAATAACCAACCAGATCCTTAAGAGAGTTAAGAAGGTACAACGGGAAATCAGGCAATTCAAGAAGATGTCAAAGAAGTGAAGGCAGACAAGAAAAGTATCTTCACTAAGATATGGAATTGGGTTTGGGGAGATTAGAAAAATAGTAAACCTTATGTATGACGTGATAACTTTAGATGTATAGAATAAGAATGTAATAAAATATTTTGTTATGACTGCTAAATATTATATGTAAATAAAAATTATATATATATATATATATGTCTTCTTAAGGTATTAATATGATTAATGTGTAGTGAAACATGCCACCAAGAAGAAATACACAACCTGTACAAAGAACTACACGCGTTGAACGACCAAGAACTAGGTTAGGAGAAGAAGCTCCGCCAGTAAATATCATTGCAAATGAGAATGAAAGGATTTCTCAAATAGTGACTCAACAATTAGAGACTGCAATACCTACGTTAATAGCTCAACTTCAATAGAATCTTAACTTTGGAGGTATACCGCCTAGAGACAATTAACCAGGAGATGTCGACGGATTAGAACACCATGAGGAAGAAGTTATAGACGGAGTTAGGAAAGGGTGTTCCTATAAGACTTTCATGTCTTGTAAACCCCAAGATTTTAATAAAAAAGGTGGAGAAGTACAAGCAATACATTGGCTAGAAGAAATGGAGCCAGTATTGGATATCAGTGATTGTGATTATAATTGTAAGATTATATTTGCTTCATATTCTTTTAAAGGAGAATCACAGTCTTGGTGGATGATGTCAGTTCAAACTAAAGGAAGAAATTCTATGAATGGGTTAAGATGGGAGGAATTTAGAAATCTAGTGATTGAGAAATACTTTCCTTATAATGACATAGAAAGGATAGAAGCAGAATTCTTAGCACTAGAAATGAGGGGTGCTGCACATCAGGAGTATGCAGATAGATACAATGAGTTATCTAGATTAGTACCACATCTAGTGACGCCAGAAGGTAAAAGGATTGGGAGATATATCTGGGGTTTAGTACCACAGATAAAAGGAATGGTTAAGTCAGCAATGCTAAAGACTTTCTAGGATGCAGTGATATTATCAGGAAGCTTGACTATTGAGATGATAAGGAATAGGTCGTTGACTGATTCAAGGATTGGAGATAAGAAAGTGGAGCAACAACAATTCCGGAGGGAAATTTGGAGGAAACTAAAACAAGAGGATAAACAGAAATCCAGTAAGAAATTTCTTAGGAACTGTCCAAGAAAAAGTAACCACAGACAGAAGGTCAACCATGGTGCAATGCTTGCAAGAGATACCATAATGGTAAATGCATGATTGTGATGCAATAATTGCAAAAAGAAGGGACAAATATCCAAAGAATGTAAGGGACCCGCAAACCATAAACCAGTTTGCTACTAGAGTGGAGATGATAATCACTTTCGCAATGAGTGTCTGGAACTGAAAGGAAAAACTCCACGAACCCAAACAATCCATGTGGCAGAGCATTTGTATTGCAAGCTGAAGAGGCACGACAAGAACCAGAAGTGGTGACGGGTACGTTTCTTATTAATGATCAGTACGCAACTGTATTATTCGATACGGGAGCAACTCGTAGTTTTATTTCGAATACATTTAAACCTTTATTTAGATTAGCCTCAGAGAAACTAAAATATAAGTATATGATAAAATTAGCTGATGGAAAGATAATTGAAGCCAGTCAAGTTATTTCTAACTGTACCTTAATTTAGATGATCATTGCTTTGATATAGATTTAAATCCTATTGAATTAGGAGGTTTTGATATTATTATGGGTATGGATTGGTTAAGTAAAAAGTAGTTTGAAATTATCTGTGGAAAAAGAATGATTAAAATTCCTATAATTAAGGATAATAAAATTCTTATCATATATGGTGAAAAACCTAGTGGTGCTGTAAAGATAGTCTAATGCAAGAAAGCCCAGAAATATTTAAGAAAAAAATGTCTAGCATTCCTAACCCGTGTAGTTGATACAAAACCAGATAAGAAAAACATAGAAGATATTCCTATTATTAGAGAATTATCTAGAGGTATTTCCTGATGAATTACCAGGATTGCCACCCCTTCGTCAAGTAGAGTTCAAGATTGAATTAGTAACAGGGACCGCCCCTATTGCCAAGTCTCTGTATCGTTTGGCGCCAAGAGAAATGAAAGAATTAATGAGTCAACTTTAGGAGTTATTGGACAAGGGATCTATACGCCCTAGTGTATCACATTGGGGAGCTCCAGTTTTATTCGTAAAGAAGAAAGATGGAACCTTTAAGATGTGCATTGATTACAGAGAGTTCAATAAAGTAACTATTAATAATAGATATCCTCTTACTAGGATAGATAATCTATTTGATCAACTACAAAGATCTAGTTACTTTTCAAAAATTGACTTAAGGTTAGGATATCATCAGTTAAGAGTAAGAGATGAAGATATACCTAAGACTGTGTTCAGAACTCGATATGGCCATTATGAGTTCCTTGTAATACATTTGGGTTAATAAATGCTCCAGCAGTGTTCATGGATCTAATAAACAGAGTGTACAAACCATATTTGGATAAATTTGTCATAGTCTTTATAGACGACATTTTAATCTATTCTATGAGTAAGAAAGAACATGAGAAGCACCTAAAACTAATTTTGGAGTTAATTTGAAAGGAGGAACTATAAGCCAAATTCTCAAAGTGTGAATTTCACAAAGAGAAGTACAATTCCTGGGACATGTAGTTAACCAAGAAGGAATTCAGGTGGACCCAGCGAAGATTGAAGCAATTAAGATGTGGGAAGCTCCAAAAACACCCACGGAAGTACGTCAGTTCTTAGGTTTGGTAGGTTATGATAGAAGGTTTATAGAAAATTTCTCAAGGATATCTCAACCTTTAACAGAATTAACTCAGAAAGATAAGCCGTATGTTTGGGGAGAAAGACAATGTTGCATTTGAACTTTTGAAAAATAAATAATGCAATGCTCCTATATTAGCTCTTCTAGATGGTACAAATGATTTTGTAGTATACTGTGATGCATCACATCAAGGCTTCGGATGTGTTTTAATATAATGACATAAGGTAATTGCATATGCATCTGGGCAACTCACAGGAAGTGAAAAGAATTATACTACTCATGACTTAGAATTAGGAGCAGTAGTATTTGCACTTAAGATATGAAGACATTATCTATATGGAACTGTCACATCCCAGCGGAAGCGTGAAATGCTTGGGTGTGACTCTCTGGCTCAAAACTCATTGATTATAGACAAACAATTATAACAGTCACTTTAAACATAATATCACATACTTATATATATATATATATGTATGTATGTATGTATGTATATATATATATGTATATATATATGTATATATATATATATATTTAGGTTACATATAAGTTTATACAAAACTTGTCTAAACAAAGACTAATACACTTTTAACATGTAACCTAAATACAAAAGTTTAGTAACTGCTTCTTAGTCTTCAATAGTGGTGGATGTGTGCATCCACCATTATGCTAGGCTCAAACACGTTAACAGTTATTTTCACACAAGTCTTCCTAATAACTTCACCCCAACCGTTGTAAACATCAAATAAAAACATTATGCTGTTAGTCATTCTGATTTCCTGAAAAAGCATACTTAAAACAGTCAACATAATGTTGGTAAAAAAACACAGGTTTAATTACTAAACAAAATATATTGATGCACCATAAATAATATTACAACCAAACCTACTTATATGCCATGTGATATATAACTATCATAATATAAATCACAAAATCAGATAATATAGCATCACAACACTCATCCTATTGGTGTAGAAAACATTTTCCTAAGTAGCGCTACGAATATTATCAGACGGTTCCACACCCGAATTAATGGTTGTAGCATATGGCAAATGATAGTATCTCAAAAAGCCTTATATATTAGCGTCAATCACAATCTCACCTTAATTCCATCGAAACCCTATAAAATAATTAAATGTTAGAAACGTATCGTATATCTTTACAATTTTCAGCACCTAAATTAGAAATTATAAAATAGTAGTTAATGCTTTTAATATATCACCAAAATTTAATGGAAATAAAATATAAAAATACAGATTAACATATAAAAATTTCAACTAATAATTAATTACAGATAATTTTCTAGAATTTTTATAATATTCACATAAAATAGCATAAATAGGTACTATTTTTATAAAATTACCAAAATTTATCAGAATAATTATCCTGAAGTCCATATTTTCTCATAAATTTTCAGGTTACCAACACAAAATAAGAAGTTTACTATGATTTTTCCAAATTTCATAGAATTCAGAAAAAATAGTTAGATATCTATAAAAATTACTAAATTAATACAAACTCTTCTATTCTGAATATCATAATTTATGTGAATTTTGAATAATTTATCTCACTATTTTGCTATTTCTTTTAATTTTCTATTTACAGATTCTATTAGAATGTAAAACTCAGTCATACAAAGGAATTTAATCACGAAATTTATGCTGGAACTTCTATAAATACAAGGATCATTATATTATTTGTTTAGATTTTTACCGGGTTTGGAGCTTCCATATAATAATTATCTTTCTTTTCATTGAATTAATTTATAAATTAATTTACCTAACATTATTACACCAAAATTTATAGATTACTATTTTTGATATTTCTAAACATGTTCCTGATTTTATTCTCACAATTGCAGTTGTTTAAATATTTAACTCGTTTTATTTTAATAATTCATAAAATATCATGAGTTTTAATCCTTTTATTTTATTTCAAATTCTTGATTATCATAAAGCTCTTTAATTTTCAGTTGTAAAACTCCTCTCCATTAATTTTGATAAAAATCAGATGTTTGAGATTTTTGGTAATAGTTTTTGATATTTATATTATCAAGCTAGTCACATATGTGTATAACATATGTGTATAACACATATGTAACTTTTTGTTTTAAGATAGTTTGTAAGAATGAAAACCTTTAGAAATGGATTAAGAGAAAAGAGTGAAGATGGTTAAAGATGACTTCCAACTTCTAAGTTTCTAATATGTTCTTAATCTTGAAGGTGTCTTGATGATCAACTTTGTGTTTGAACTTGATAATGCTAGATTGATATGGAGTAAGAAATGGTGATGGTGATATTGTAACCAAGAAAGAGGGTGATGTGTTGGGGTTGTGGTGATGGTATGGGGGTTTGCGGTTGTGGTGGTGGTGATAGTAAACTGAGAGACAAGAGAGAGCCGAGAGAGAGAGAGTAGTGTTATGGTAGTGGTCTCGGTTGGTGATGGTTGTGATGGTGGCTCATCGGTGGAAGACCTCATGTAGTGGAGTCTCCTTATTATTAGCTCTATACTAGGGTGGTGATGTGGTGGTTTATCAGGGTGCTTAGTTGGTCTTTTAGGTTTAGGTGTCAAGTTATGAAGGTGATTAATGGCATGATGGCTAGGTGGCGGATTTTGGAGCAAGATTAGTGGCAAGGAGTGGCTAGGTGGCGGATTTGAGGCTAAGTGTTTACTTAGTTATTAAGCTAGTCTTAATTAGTAGTTTGAGTGCTTAATCGAGTTATTAATATTCCTAATGAACCGACATTTAGGTTAGGGTTGGGTTTATATTGATTGTTTAAGTGTTTAAGTTTTAATTAGTTTTAGTTTCTGATACCAAAGCTTCTAGATTTTGTTTGGGTAATGTTTGGTTAAGCTTTGTTCTTTATCTTGTTACATATATATATGTAGCAAATGTCTTATTATATTTAATTTAATGTCTTTAAATATATACATACATGCATACGTAAATAATCATGCATGCATACATGTTCATGTAGCATATATTCATACTTACTTATGTTCAACTATATATACATATAAAATTCAAATAAAGTTACCTTAGTAAATTCTAACAATAATATATATATATATATATACACCATATATATATATACACACATATATATATATATGTATCAACTTTGTAATAATTCTTAAAACGTTAAGTTATCTAACCTTAGAATTAGGGTTGTCACAGGAACTAAGTGCATAGTTTATACAGATCATAGAGTTTGCAACACATATTCGATCAAAATATATTGAATATGAGACAGAGAAGATGGGTGGAATTACTAAGTGATTATGATTATGAAATCAAGTCACCCATGAAAGGCAAATGTAGTGGCTGAAGCTTTAAGTAGGAAAAAAAGAACTAAACCATTACGAGTCCGTGCTATGAGGATGGAACTACACTCAGATTTAATGAGTCAGATTCGAGAAGCCCAACGAAAAGATGAAATAAAACATATGATGGTGCAGAGCAAGCAACTAGAAGCAATGTCTGATGGAATTCTAAAATTTAGAGGAAGATTGGATTCCTAACAATGCCATGCTTAGAGAAACTATTCTAAGAGAAGCACATAAATCAAGATATTCAGTACATCCGGGAAATAATAAGATGTACAAAGATTTGAGAAGCCATTATTGGTGTCCAGGTATGAAGAAATCTTTTCCAGAATTTGTAGGAAAATGTAATATCTGTTCGAGAGTTAATGCTGAATATCAGAAACCCTCAGGATGTTTGCAACAACCCAAAATCCCTGAGTGGAAGTGGGATCAGATTACCATTGATTTTGTAACTAAATTACCCAGAACTTCAAGTGGGTATGACACCATATGAGTTATAGTCGATAGACTGACTAAGTCAGCTCATTTCTTACTAATAAGAGAAGATTATAAAATGGAGAAATTATGTAACACCTGAAAGTTTGTCAAAATAAATAGAAAAGAAAAGTATCAAAAATAAAATAAAAGGAGATAAAAGTCAAAGGGAGTGTTATGTAAATAATACACAAAGGACAAAAGTTTCACATTTTTAAATCATGGCCGCCTATGCCATGCTCACTCTTGATGCTTTTCGTCTAAAAAAGAAGAAAAAAGATAGAATCAGAAGCTTCTCTCGGTTTGAAGAAGAAGAAGAAGGGAAAATCTTCATAGGTAAGTGTTTTTGGTGATAATTAGTTCGGTTTCTTCATCGTTTCATCCATAGAAACCGATTATTAAGTGTACTATGTGTTTTGGTGTTTGTTTTGCTTGTTTTTAGGTGTTTGAACTCATGTACAAGCAAGTTTGGAAGAGTTTTGCTTGTTTGTTACAATAGGTGAGTTTCTAGACCCTGGTTTCTACTTGTTTTAAATGTTTTTGGGGCTGAAAATGCATGTAAATTTTTTTTTACAAATGTTAAGTATGTAACTGTATGTATATGTGAATGTGTTTGGATGTTCTATGGTTGTTTATGTGTTGTTCATGCTTAGAAAGATAGATATAAGTCAAAAACAAGTTAGTATAGTGATTGGGACTGAAAATAAGTTAAAAATATGCTAAACAGTTGGCCATGCGCCTAAACACAGCCCATGTATCTGGCTTGTGGCTTAGAAAAAGCTTAAGTGTTGGGGACATGCGCTCCAATAGTGCCCATGCGCCCAAAATATTGCCTGAAAATACTAAGTATAGACTCATGCGCCTGAAAAATAGCAGATGCGCCGAAGTATTCCTTTATCCCAAAATTCCAAAAAAATACCAAATACGAGAGGGAAGATTAAGATGGTTTGGGCATGTCAAGATGAGACCAATGGCGGCACCAGTTAGAGCAGTAGAGAACATCATCTTAGAGGGTAGGAGGAGTAGAGGAAGACCTAGATTGACTTGGGATGAGGTAATTAGGCGAGATATGATACACTTGTACCTCTCTGAGCACATGATCGAGGATAGGACTGAGTGGAGGCGTAGAATTAAAATTAAGGACTTCTAGTTCGACCTATAGGCAGGAAGGGTATTTGAAGTCTGGTTGCGGGGCCTGATGCCTAAGTAGCCCATATCTGCCCTTTAACGGTGATTCTACATGCATCTAGGATATATGTATGCTATGTGTTGTATGATTTATTGTGTACTGTAGGCTATGTCTTGTATGATTTATTGTATGATGTCTTGCTATCGATATGGCTTTTTGTATGCTGTATGCTATGTGTTGTATGATTTATTGTATGTTGTCTTGCTATCAGTATGGCTTTTGCTATCGATTCGGGGGTCTCTTTGGAAGCGGTCTCTCTACCTAACAAGATAGAGGAAAGACTCGCCTACACCTACCCTCCCCAGACCCTGCTCTTGAGTGGGATATACTGGGTTTGTTTGTTTGTTTGTTTGTTTGTTTGTTAGGCTCATGCGCCTAAACAGTAGTTCATGCGCCTAAGTGTTAGGCTCAGACGCCTAAGTGTTAGGCTTAGACGCCTAAGCGTACCCCATGCGCCCGAATAGTGCCCATACGCCCAAAGTGGCTCATGCGCCTAAGCATTGAAACGCCTAAGTAAGCGCATGCACTTGCATAGTTGGAAAACGCCAAAACAGGCCTCATGCGTCTGCATAGTACTAAAGCGCCCAAACCCTTAGAAAATTTTCTGGAATTTTGGGATAAACAGAATTAGTAGGTTGACCCTAGTTTGACTTAAGGGTTATAATTGTTTAAATTATGCATGTTTATGGCCCGTTCTTATGTTCTATATTACTTATTATTGTGTGACTTTACGTGGTGTGTTTTTGATCGTAAACGTAAAGTATTATCATTAATAAAAAGTGAAAGATTATTGATAAAGAAAAGTGAAACATAAAAGAATGAATAAAAGTCTTGCAAGCAAATGAATGGAGGTGCATAGCCATGTTATCGTTAGCTCAACTGTGTGTGGTTTAGCTAACCCGAAGGATGCACAACCATGTTATCGTTAGCTCAACTGTGTGTGGTTTAGCTAACCCGAAGGATGCACACAGGGTCAATCATTGAGATTGATAGGACCCTTGTAGCATACCCTAGGTGACTGGGTCAGCTTTATGCACAATGTTTGTGGTCTATTTATAGACCACAGACCCAACATCAGCTTCGTGCACAATGTTCGGGGTATTGCACATTGGTCCGGATGAAAGTGAAAGATAATGAAAAGAGTACGAAACGAACGAATGCATACGATAATGAAAGAAATGAATGAAAGGAATAATGATGATAATAAACATTATATTATTATCATTATCTGAAGGTACGTATGATGTGTGCCTGCATAGGAAAGTAAAGAAAATATTTTAAAATATTTTATTGAAAAAAAGTATTTTCATATATAAGCTAAACAAGGTATTTTAACGTTTTTAAAACTAGAACTCACTCAGCAGCGCTGACTTTTATGCATTTTCAGTTGGCAGGTAATTGTTGCTGAGGATGGTATGAGGGTGAAGTTACTCGGTAGGGCAAGACTGATATCCATTCATATTTGATGATATTGTTGTTTTGTAATGCAATTAAACAATCTTTTTTGTAACTGATGAATAACGATGTATTACTTAACAACAGTAATTATAAATGAAATGAATGGCTTTTGTTAACTTAATTTCACTGCTTATGATATGAAATATGTAATGTTTTATATGTATAATGCTATGATTGACCATCTTACAAGTTGGTATCATAGCTAAAGTTTAAGTGAATTGGGTAAAATATTATTAAAAACCTAATCTTAAACTGAAAATGGGACGAATGGAGGGATGCCAGCCCGAGTAGCTATGAGCCATTAGGTATTTCTTTTCGTAATGTCAACCAGCATTATATGTGTGTGCTATTTGACTTATGTGTTCTTAGTAGATTTAGATACTGATGTAGTTAGGATAGGAAATGATTGGGGTGTGAAGAGTAAAGTAAGTGGCTAATCATAACTGGCCATTGTAATTAGGGACTTACTATACTCAACATAAATTAAGCTATTACCTTGAATGACCGTGTTAGTGTTTGAATCTTATAGTGATTAGACAATGGCTGGAGGTAGATCGTCTAAGGCCTCTAGGGGTGAAGTACATGGTGGACGTGGTGCTGAATCATGTGTTACGAGGATTAAGGCTAGGACCATTGAAAGGACATGTGAACAACCCGAGATCCGTCACAAGGAAGGTGGTGATTAGAGTGCAAACTTGAGAGCCTAGGTGAAAGAGGCAATAGTAGAGGAAGTCCATCAACTCATGTAGATAATTCTATCATAGTAGTGACTGAAGCGATCAAAGCTGTGAGAGAGGATGAAAAGAAGGAAAGGAAGAAAAAAGGAAGACAACTAGGGGAGGAGAAAGGGAACAATCAGAGACTGAGACGGTTGTCTCTAATGAGGAGGGGGAGGAGGAAGAAGCGGTGCAGGAAACTGCACGGGGCTGTAATTACAGGGCATTTCAGAGATGCAAGCCCCCAACTTTCGATGGGAACATCAATGCTGCTCCTAGTCACCGATGGGTGAGGGAGATGGAGGCGGTGCTTGATATCAGCGAATGCCGAGAAGATCAGAAGGTGATGTTTGCTACCCACTCGTTTGTGGGCTCAGTCTTATGCTGGTGGGACAACATTGTCCAGGCCGAGGGTAGTAGGATCATTAGAAAAATGAGGTGGCTAGAACAGAAGAAGTTGGTGATTGAGGAGTTCTGTCCTCATAAGGAGTTGGACAAGATTAAAAGGGAGTTCAGGCAGTTGGAAGCAGGAACTATGACGTACCAACAGTATACCACAAAATTTAACGAAATGGCAAGGCTGGTGCCGGATCAAATTATGCCGGTTTCAAGGAAGATCAAGAGGTAGATCCAAGGATAGCCGGCTGACATACGTAGGTATTTGATTGATGCCCGGCCGGATACCTTTCGATTGGTTATAGACCTGGTGGGTAAGTTATATGATGAGCGAGAGGAGACTGTGTTGGAAGCGAAGAAGACAGGTGGTGGTGATAAGAACTAAAATGGGAAGCGGTTTGGACGTGGTGGTTTCGCTCCAAACAACAAAAGGGTGAAGATGGATGATCGTAGGGTGCCATCAACCTCAGGCTGAGGAAGTGTGGTAAGTGTGGAAAGGAGCATACTGGGGAGTGTAGGTTGGAATTAAACGTATGTTTCAAATGTTGGAAGCCTGGTCACATTGTAAGGGATTGCAACATATTAAGGTGTTATAGCTATGGTGAGGAGGGCCACGTGAGCAGGGACTGCAAGAAGCCAATGACCGAGAGTTCAGGCGCGAAGAAGAAGGCGGAAGAAGGAGGGTAGAGGGCAAGTGCTAGAGCTTTCATGATGGCCCGGGAGGAGGCCAGAGTGGACCCCGATGTCATGTCAGGTATGTTTCTAGTAAACAAAACTTGTACCTCTATATTATTTGATTCTGGTTCTAGTAAGAGTTTCATTTCTACTGCTTTTTGTGCTAAGCTGTAGGTTAGTAGTAGAAGTATCGATGAACCTTTTGACGTAGAAATTGCTATTGGTAAGTCTACTAGAATTCTGATATAATAGAGGACCGTGCCATAGAACTAGAAGGTCATAGGTTTTTTGTTAAATTACATGTGAATCCCCTAGGCAGATTTGACGCAGTGCTAGGGATGGATTGGTTAGCAACCTATGAGGCAAACATCATGTGTCGTAAGAAGATGATTTGATTAATTACGCCCGATGGAAGTTCAGTGACGGTCTATGGTTATCGCATCACCACGATTCAAAAGGTGATTTTGATGGCGGTAGTAGGGAAGTACATGAGACGTGGATGCGGTGCCTACTTGGCCTACGTGAAGATATGGATGCGTCAGTAACACAATTTTCTGATATGCCGGTTGTGCGTGACTTTCCAGACATGTTCCCAGAAGACTTACTAGGTGTGCCACCAGATCGCGAGATTGAGTTTCAGATTGATCTGACACCCGGTGCGCAACCCGTTGCCAAAGCACTGTATCGATTAGCTCCCACTGAGATGAAGAGACTAATGGCTCCACTACAGGAACTAATGGATAAAAGGTTCATTCGATCGAAGAGGGGTGCTCCGGTTTTATTCGTGAAGAAGAAAGTCGGTAGTATGCAGATGTGCATCGACTACCGAGAGCTGAATAAGTTGACGGTGAAGAATCGGTATCCGTTACCGAGGATTGATGACTTGTTTGATCAACTCAAAGGTGCTAGTTGGTTCTCAAGGATAGATCTCCGATCTGGCTACCATCAACTGAAGGTGAAGGAACAGGATATTCCTAAGATAGTTTTTCGCAGGCGTTATAGACACTACGAGTTTCTCATTATGTCTTTCGGTTTGACTAACGCGCCAGCTGCCTTTATGAATATGATGAATCAAGTGTGCCGATTGATGCTAAATAAATCAGTGATTGTGTTTATTGATGATATCCTAATTTATTCGAGAAATGAGGAAGAACGTGCCGGTCACATACGTGAAGTACTGAAGACACTTAGATGAGAAAAGTTGTATGCTAAATTCTCTAAGTGTGCCTTTTGGTTGCATGAAGTTCAAATTTTGGGTCACGTGGTGAATTCCGAGGGAATTATGGTAGACCAGGAAAAGGTCAAGGCGGTGATGAGTTAAGTGGAATTCATCCCACATTCCATGTATCTCATCTGAGAAAGTGCTTAGCTGATGAAGATATGATTATACCACTAGAGGATATCAAGGTGGATGAATGGCTCAATTATGTAGAGCAATAGTGGTAATTATTGATCGAAAAGAGAAGAGGCTGCGGAATACAGTGGTTCCACTGGTGTGTGTGTAGTGGAAACACCGAAAAGGTTTGAAGTCTACATGGGAGATTGAAGAAGAGATGAGATAGCATTACCCACAATTATTCGAAGAGTGACAGGTTTCGGCGATGAAACCTCTTTTAAGGGGGTAGACTTGTAACAACCGAAAGTTTGTCAAAATAAACAAAAAAGAAAAGTATCAAAAAGAAAATAAAAGGAGACAAAAGTCAAAGGGAGTGTTGTGTAAATAGTGCACAAAGGACAAAAGTTTCTGTAAAGTCCGTAAACCGATCGATCTCACTTCGTTTGAATTGTTGCACTTGATAATAAGCGAAGACGGGTGCGTAATCTAATCGAATCAACTGAGAGAACAAGAAATTAAGCACAAAATCATTGTAATTCAAATGTATATATCATGTGTCGAATGATTACAATGATAATCGATACAAGATCGATCTCACCCGAAGGTGGAAAATCATAAACGTGATCTGCTCAATTGAGCGAAAATAAAACACACACACACTTAATGTGTAGCTCTCAGTTTTGGAAATAAATGGCACACCCTCTAACTAAGCTTGCATGTGCATATATATACACATGCATACAAATTGTCGCGTGAGTTTTTGTACAAGCAGCAAAGTTTGTCGCATGCATGTGACCACCATGCATTGTCGCATGCATTGTTTCACAAGTGGAATTCCACTTTTCAGCTTAATATTTCGCATGCATGTAGTGTATGCATGCACATTTCGCATGCATATTTTCGCATGCATACATTTCCATTTTTCGCATCTTCACGCGAGAGTTGCAAGGCATGCATGTTGTCGTGCGAAATAATGTCACGAGACCTGCAACGATATTGTAATCCAACTGTTTAGTCCCTTACAATCTCCCTCTTGGATTATGATATCGTTTTTGTCACTTGAGCATTTTCACAAACACTTGGTGTGCGTATCAATACATCACCTCAACCATTTCATTTGAACCGAATTAGTCTTCAATTTCTTCAACAAATCATACAATTTGAATTGAATTGAGATGAACTTGTGTGTGTGTCTCGGTCTCGGATTGAACCTTGATGAAACAGGATAAACTTTCAACTTGTTTAATGTCCTCGAATGGAAGATCGTGGAATAATGATCCGTTGTATCAAGAGCAACACCTTGCTCTGATACCAAATGTAAAGTCCGTAAACCGATCGATCTCACTTCGTTTGAATTGTTGCACTTGATAATAAGCGAAGACGGGTGCGTAATCTAATCGAATCAACCGAGAGAACAAGAAATTAAGCATAAAATCATTGTAATTCAAATGTATAAATCATGTGTCGAATGATTACAATGATAATCGATACAAGATCGATCTCACCCGAAGGTGGAAAATCACAAACGTGATCTGCTCAATTGAGCGAAAATAAAACACACACTTAATGTGTAGCTCTCAGTTTTGGAAATAAATGGCACACCTTCTAACTAAGCTTGCATGTGCATATATATACACATACATACAAATTATCGCGTGAGTTTTTGTACAAGCAGAAAAGTTTGTCGCATGCATGTGACCACCATGCATTGTCACATGCATTGTTTCACAAGTGGAATTCCACTTTTCAGCTTAATATTTCGCATGCATGTAGTGTATGCATGCACATTTCGCAAGCATATTTTCGCATGCATACATTTCCATTTTTCGCATCTTCAAGCGAGAGTTGCATGGCATGCATGTTGTCGTGCGAAATAATGTCACGAGACCTGCAACGATATTGTAATCCAACTGTTTAGTCCCTTACAGTTTCACCTTTTTAAAGCATGGCCACCCATGCCATGCTCACTCCTGCTGCTTTTCGACTAAAAAAGAAGAAGAAGATAGAATCAGAAGCTTCTCTCGGTTTGAAGAAGAAGAAGGGAAAAATCTTCATAGGTAAGTGTTTTTGGTGATAATTGATTCGGTTTCTTCATGGCTTCATCCATAGAAACCAGTTATTAAGTGTGCTATGTGTTTTGGTGTTTGTTTTGCTTGTTTTAGGTGTTTGAACTCGTGTACAAGCAAGTTTGGACGAGTTTTGCTTGTTTGTTAAAATAGGTGAGTTTTTAGACCCGGACTTCTACTTGTTTTAAATATTTTTGGGGCTGAAAATACATGTAAAACATTTTTACAAATGTTAAGTATGTAACCGTATGTATATGTGAATATGTTTGGATGTTCTATGGTTATTTATGTGTTGTTCATGCTTAGAAAGGTAGATATAAGTCAAAAACAAGTTAGGATAGTGATTGGGATTGAAAATAAGTTAAAAATATGCTAAACAGTTAGCCATGCGCCCAAACAGAGCCATGCGCCTAACTTGTGCCTTAGAAAAAGCTTAAGTGCAGGGGACATGCGCCCCAATAGTGTCCATGCACCTAAAATATTTCCTGAAAATACTAAGTATAGGCTTATGCGCCTGAATAGTATCCCATGGGCCCAAGTATTGCCTTAGAATTTCTAAGTGTAGGCTCATGCACCTGAACAGTAGCTCATGCGCCTAAGTGTTAGGCTCAGACGCCCAAGTGTACCCCATGCGCCCAAATAGTGCCCATGCGCCCAAAGTGGCTCATGCGCCTAAGCGTTGAAATGCCTAAGTAAGCACATGGGCCTGCATAGTTGAAAAACGACTAAACAGGCCTCATGCGCCTGCATAGTGCTAAAGCGCCCAAACACTTAGAAAAGTTTTTGGAATTTTGGGATAAACAAAATTAGTAGGGTTTGACCCTAGTTTGACTTAAGGTTTATAATTGTTTATATTATGCATGTTTATGGCATGTTCTTGTGTTCCATATTACTTATTATTATGTGACTTTACGTGGTGTGTCTATGATCGTAAACGTAAAGTATTATCATTAATAAAAAGTGAAAGATTAATGATAAAGAAAAGTGAAACATAACAGAATGAATGAAAGTCTTGCAAGCAAATGAATGGAGGTGCACGACCATGTTGTCATTAGCTCAACTGTGTGTGGTTTAGCTAACCCGAAAGATGCACACAGGGTCAATCATTGAGATTGACGGGACCCTTGTAGCATACCCTAGGTGACTGGGTCAGCTTCATGCACAATATTCATGGTCTATTTATAGACCATAGGCCCAATATTAGCTTCGTTCACAATGTTCGGGGTATTGCACATTGGTCCGGATGAAAGTGAAAGATAATGAAAAGAGTACGAATAGAGCGAATGCGTACGATAATGAAAGAGATGAATGAAAGGAATAATGATGATAATAAACATTATCTAAAGGTACGTATGATATGTGCCCGTATACGAAGGTAAAGAAAGTATTTTATTGAAAAAGAGTATTTTCATATATAAGCTAAACAAGGTATTTTAACGTTTTTAAAACTAGAACTCACTCAGGAATGCTGACTTTTATGCATTTTCAGTTAGCAGGTAATTGTTGCTGAGGATGGCATGAGGGTGAAGCTACTCGGCGGGGAAAGACTGACATCCATTCATATTTGATGATATTGTTGTTTTGTAATGCAATTAAACAATCTTTTTGTAACTGATGAACAACGATGTATTACTTAACAATAGTAATTATAAATGAAATGAATAGCTTTTGTTAACTTAATTACGCTGCTTATGATATGAAATATGTAATGTTTTATATGTATAATGCTATGATTGACCATCTGTGAGGTCTCCGGGAACGGGGCCTTACAAATTAGCAAGGATTTATATGAAGTAAGTTGTGTCTAGACTTGGAATACCGATTTCAATAATATCTGACAGAGATAGTAGATTTACTTTAAGATTCTTGCAAACTTTAGATAAAGCTTTAGGAACTCAGGTAAATATGAGTTCAGCATACCATCCACAGACAGATAGACAAAGTCAGAAAACAATCCAGACATTAATAGACATGTTATGAGCCTGTGGGTTAGATTTTGGTGGTAACTGGGATATACACTTACCTTTAATAGTATTTTCATATAACAATAGTTACCATGCCAGCATTGGAGCAGCTCCATTTGAAGCTTTATATGAAAGGAAGTGTAGATCACCTTTGTGTTGGAATGAGATGGGAGATAGACAACTTACATGCCCAGAACTTATACAGGAAACATCTGATAAAATCAGTGAAATTAAGAGCAGATTAAAGGCAGCACGTGATAGGCAAAAGAGTTACGTTGATAAAAGAAGAAAGCCTTTAGAATTTTAAATAGGAGAAAAGATGTATCTAAAGATATCACCATTAAAAGGAATTATTCGACTTGGGAAAAGAAACAAGTTAAACCCTAGGTAGGTTGGCCCTTTTAAAATAATTGATATGATTGGTCATGTAGCATACAAGTTAGACCTGCCTCAGGAACTAAGTGAAGTACACAACACCTTTCACGTATCTAATTTGAAGAAATGTCTGATTGATGAGACATTAAAAGTACCAATGCATGAAATCAAAATAGATAAGAAAGTTCACTTCGTGGAGCAACCAGTGGTAATTATGGATAGAAAAGTAAAGGGGTTAAGAAGAAGTAAAATCCTAATAGTAAAGGTCAAATGGAATTCAAAGAGAGGACCTGAATTTACACGAGAAAGGAAAGATGAAATCAAAAGAAAATACCCCTATCTATTTGAGGTTAAACAGAATGAAAAGGGTAACTACAAAACATATGAGAATACCTACCAATGAATTTCAAGATGAAATTCTTTTTATAGGGGGAGAACGTGACAACCCGAAAAACCAAGGTTAGGCAAACTAACGTTTTAAGAACTATTATAACTTGATAATATATACTTATATATCTTGTTAGAGATTGTTAGAGTGATTTAATTTGATTAACCTTATACGAATTTTTCATGTTTAATTAAACATGCACTTGTGGTACATGAACATGCATTCATGCATTAAAGTTTACGTATGCATGTATATAACTTTTGTGAATTTAGTGGTTATTGAGCCACAAGTTCGTGAGTTACCAAATCATAAGATTATGTGATTACTTACTTGAATGATAGAAGTTTTCATCTATATGTAATAATATTTGAAACTTAATCAATATTACTAAACAAGTTGAAACTTTATATCCAAAAATCAAAACCAAACCAATCCTAAATACTTAAACATTAACTAAAGCACCCACTTAACACTAATAATTGGTTTATTAAGAGAAAAATTAGCCTAGCACCTAAATGGTTTAATGACTAAGATTATCATTAGTGTAATAATATGACACCTAGCAATACACTTACACTAATCACTCTTGGAATCATGCCACCTAGCACCTAAATGGCCAAGAAGCTAAAACCACCACTTATCAAGCCTAGTTAGAGCTAATGATGGTTTCCCACTCCCCTTGAACTCTCAGCCGATGGAACCCCACAACCACCATAACCGCAAACCACCACAACCACCACCCTCACCTCTTGGCTCTCTCTTGTTCTTGGTCTCCAAACATTCAACCTACATTAACCATCATCTCCTCTAACACCACCATCATCAACCGGACACCATCATCCTCCAACACCATCATCACCGATCGGATTACAACATCAACTTCTCTTGGTTTTCATACCACCCAAACCATCACCTCTTGATATCTCTCGTTTTCAACATCATCCA
>CM044006.1:56126140-56543640 GCA_024085815.1 Flaveria linearis
TCAAAAATGAAAGTTTAACTATAACTTTAATTCTATGGTCCATTAACTGTCATTATAAAAATATAACAATTAAGCCACCATATTAAAATAAATTATTTAAATTCAAATCATCAGCTTCTATGGTACATTAACAATCATATTAATCAAATAAGAAATTTCCATAAACTACACCAATTATTCAATCCTTAGTAAAGTGTTATGCAGTTCTTGAAACTAAACTTTCCATGTCTGCCTCACAAATCAACACTTGATGAAGTACAAGCCCCTAGGTCAGTTGCTACATCACTACAAGAAACGCGCGTAATAGCGGCAACGGTATTAGCGGCGACATGAGTTTTAGCGGCGACACCTATTAGCGGCGACACCGTTAGCGGTGACACGTCGCCGCTAAAGATTGGCAATCCACCGTTCCTTAAATGAGCCACATCTAGCCGCCCATAACCAATTAGATCTAACCGCTCCTGTTAAATCGTACTGTTATCATTAGCGGCGATGCATCGCCGCTAATGATGAATTGATATACAGGTTCGCCTTCCCGGAAAAAAAAGGGAAGGCAAAAAACAAAAAGTTACAGCATGAGTTAGAAAAAAAGGGGGACCTTTATCTCTTCCTTTTGATAGAGCGGCCACGTATACCCCAGTCAGTGAACTCAACAACATGTTTGTTCGTAAGGTTGGGATATACATGGAGGCCAATTATCCCTTTAATGTTCGTAAGGTTGGGATATACATGGAGGCCAATTATCCCTTTAATGTACGTTCATGGACTGATCTTTCTGATGCTCAGAAGAATGCGTTGGATGAGCATATGGCGGTAACGTTTATATGTTTTATGTTTATTGTTCCGTATTTATTTAACTAACTTCATTTTGTTTTAACTTAAATGTAGCGACGCTTTGATTTGGATAAGATTTTGCGAGATCGTGAACGCGCTCAGATTGAGGGTGGCATTCGTTCTGTATATCTTAAATGATTCAGAGATCGAAAAAATATTGCAAAAAGACACTTTGAGGGTGTTGGAGGATATGAAGATGTGGAACAAGCAAGGCTCATCCCTCCAAAGGGAATGAATCATGAAAATTGGAGGAAAACAATTGATTTTTTCTTAAGTGACGGACACAGAAAAGCCTCATCATCAAACAAAGCAAACCGACAATAACAATAATACACTAATCATGGGGGGACTGCCTCTTATAGTGGCAACAACAACAATACACTAATCGTGGGGGACTGCCTCGTATAGTAGTTATTATTACAAGAAGGTAATGCTTTAGTTATTTGTATGTGTATTGCATACAAGTATTTATTTAATATATGATATACTTTCAAATGTTAATCAGAATAAGAGCAGACTTGAGGCATTTCAGAATGCTCATACAAGTAAAGATAGGACCTTTGATATGGAGATAGCTGAGCAACAATATGTAAGTTTGATATAAAGTAGGGGTTTGAAATATTAAAGATGTAACCTTTGTGTGTGTGTGTGTGTGTGTATATATATATATTAAATCATTTTTGTTAATTAATATAGAATCAACTCAAAGGACTGTCTGATGAGCTAAGTCAATCCAAAACGAAGAAAATTGTTCATCACTGAACGAGGTCGAAGTTTTTGAGTCTGTATTGGGAGAACACCGCGGACATATTAGAGGGATTGGACATAAACCATCTTCATCTACAGGGTCGACTTCGTTTGTCCATGGGCAGGAACAAACACCTCAGACACTTTCAGGGGTATTAAAGTTATATAAGTTTTATCTGCTTAAACTTGAAGGTGTTAAGTGTATTATTGTTGGTTTATCTTAAACGGGTCAAAATGGGTAAATTTAAGTTGAATTATGTACATTTTGGTTGAAATGGGTCAAAATGATACAAACACACTCGATATAGTTAAAACCACGCTAATTTGAGTTAAAACGGGTCAAAATGGGTAAAAATAGACTTTAACTGCTTAAACTTGAAAGTGTTAAGTGTATCATTGTTGGTTTATCTTAAACGGGTCAAAATAGGTAAATTTAAGTTGAATTATGTATATTTTGGTTGAAATGGATCAAAATGATAAAAACACACTTGATATAGTAAAAACCACACTAATTTGAGTTAAAACGGGTCAAAATGGGTAAAAATAAACATTATCTGCTTAAACTTGAAGGTGTTAACTCTATCATTGTTGGTTTATCTTAAACGGGTCAAAATAGTTAAATTTAAGTTGAATTATCTATATTTTGGTTGAAATGGATCAAAATGATAGAAGAACACATTATATACTTAAAGTTGAATGTGTGATCTTATAAATTATACTTTGTCAAAATACAACAACTTATAATGTATGTTTTGTTTTGTAGGCTCAAATCGCAAGTCTGTTTCAAAATGCAAACTTTATGTCGCAAATTACGCAACTTATTGCCTCTCAAAAAGGTACAGAACAAGCTGATGAAGATGATTCGGACGAGGACGATAAATAGGATAGCGGTTAAGTAGTTTAAGTTTATTTTAACGACATTTAAAGTTGAAGCTAAACAATATGTATTTAGCATATTTAGTTAAACCTCGTATTGTACTTTTTAATACTATTTGTATGTTTATGTTATTTGTGTTGTTGGGAAATCTGGAAATCTGTGTTTATTTTTACACAGGTTTATTTAGTTTATAAAAATGGAAATTAAAAAAAATAAAAAATAAATTTAAAATGCAAAATTGACTATTAGCGGAGACAAATGTCGCCGCTAAAAGTCCTTCCCGCTAAAAGTCCTTCCCGCTAAAATTGACCATTAGCGGCGACTCTTCGACTCTTCAACGGCGACTCTTCGACTCTTCAACGGCGACTAGGTATGCATTAGCGACGAGTCATTAGCGGCGATTCTTTAGCGGCGACATGTCACCGCTAATACTAATAGCGGCAATAGCGGCGACAGCTGTCGCCGCTATTAGTCTTCTTCCTTATAGTGCATGAACAAAATTCAATGCATGATTCTCATTACAAACCTACAAATGTGCATCCATTCAACTCATAGTAAGACATAATACATTGTATGTTACATGAATACGCTTAAGACTGTAAATTAAGGATAATGACAGGAACCTCAAGAAGTAATATGTCCTTAGGGTTTAATCTCTTGAATCTGCAAGAGGATGGGGCTGCCAAAATGAGGAACCGCAGGAGGATCAGGGGGTACCATAAAAACTTGAGACCGGTAAACGAAGAACCACATAAGGAAGAGGCTGCATGAAACACTCATGAGGAGGGGAGAAATCGCTGGGGATGCAAGAACTCACAAGGCATCGTAGGGGCGCCACCACCAGTGACGGAGTAAGAGTCGCCGGTAACGTATGTAGGTGATTTAGATGGGAGAAATCGTAGTGGATGGATGAAATCGGGAGTGAATAGATAACCTTGGTGTTTTGATTTAGGTTTTTACTTTTAGTCAATAGAATGAGACTTATCAAAGGAAACACAAATTATTATTTAGCTATAGAGACCAAAATCGTCCAAATAGGTTTTTGTTAATTTTTTTATGTGAACATTCGCTCTATAAAATGAGAAAATATTTAATTTTAATCTTTTGAGACTAAGGGGCTACTTGATTCTTTGGTCTCGGTCAACCCCTGCTGACTGAGTAAGAGGTGTTTCCAAATCTGACTGGGTAAGGGGAAACTTAGGCATGGTTTAGCCCCTGCTGACCGGGTCAGACGTGATATTGGCTGCATCAAACACGCTGACCGGCCCAAATATCTAGCCAGGTCAGTGGATCAGACATTTTGACCGGGTCAGACTGCACTCAAACAACCCCTAAACATTATCTCTATAACATCTTCACAAGCACCAATTATTCCCTCCGTTTTGCCAAAACTTTTAGTGACTAAACTTAATCTCTATGGGGTTCTAAAAAACAAAACAAAAATCTAAAACATGTGTTACGACTAAATGTAGTCACAATACATGAAGTTGTAGAGACGAAATGATTTCGTCTCTAAATATTTTGTCGTAATAGATCAATTTTCTTGTAGTGAAACATATGTATATTAAAAAGATAACGATGACCGATTAATCGAATAGGGTGACACCCTATCTAGGTTTTTATTAGTTGTCATATGATCTTATGTCTTCAATCTTCATGGTCTTGATATCTATAGTATATTACTGATATGTGAATAAATACACATGTTAATAATACATATCATCCTTCTCTTTAAGCTTTTTTTGTTGCAAATTCAGTTGGATCAATACTTAATGGTGTTCTATTTGAATTTATATAGGTTAGTTGGTGACTTTGTGATTTTATTGGATATTCTCAAGAATCAAGTGAAAGTTTTGAAGTTTGGCTTATGACATGGCCATGTCGAATTCGGACATGGTCATATCAAAATGTTCAAGAATTACAAGTCTCACGGTCGACACGGCGATGTCGTTTTAGACATGGGATATGCGGCGCAAGTTTTCTTTTTAAGTCAAAATTAAACCTCATTTAAAGACAAGTAGAGAAACAAGAAACCCTAGCCCCCTTTATCCTCCAAGTGACTTTCAAGCATCTTTTGAAGAAAGAAGACCAAGATTGAAGATTAATTACTCCAAGGAAGAATTCAACACCATACAACCCACCTTTACTCATCTTGGTTTGAAAATCTCTAGATCTACCATGTTTTCTTCCATGTTCATGAGTTTGGTTATGATTTTTGTAGGCGTTATGGGCTAAACACTCTTAATCACTTAGATTAGATGAAGCTTGGCATACTTTGACATCTTGTATGTAACTCTTGGTGATGATTAGGTCCATGGTTATTACAAAGTTATAAATGCTCTTCAATGATTATGTGTGCTTGTTTAGCTTGAGAAATGTTGAATCTTGTGGGTGTTATAACCATATTATGTTGGAAAACCATGTGTGTTAGAACATCTATACATGAGTTGCATACATTAGTGTGTGATTTATGACATTTGACTAGGAATGGTGAATGACGGTTGAATATTTAGTAAAGTTGAACAAGTGTGCATCCTTATATATATGTTTGAGAAAACCATTATGTTTGTTATGAATTTGTCCTAGCTTTGTATATGTGTAACTATCGTTAATGCGCATATCTATGGTTCATGTGTTCATGTTAGGATATTCGTAAGTTGAGGAATTTGCATAACTGTTGTTACAATAGGCTAATTGAGGTGGTTTTCATGTGTGTAATGTGTTAACTTTCCAAAAGTTTGTGGGTTTGAGTATCCTTGACGTGAGCACAATCTATCTTTCGCATTGGCTTAGTAATATCATTGTTTTTTCATGGCATAACTTCAGGTGACTATTGTGCGTTTATCATTCTAGCTTGACAAAAAGTTATATAATTGGACAACCTTAATATGAGTCTAATTTACTTTCATGTTTCATGTGTATAAAATGATCTGATCATAGGTTCATGCATATTGCCATTGTTATGCTAAGCGGATTCGAAGTCTACATGATATCTTTCATTGATTGATTATCTTCATCTTTGTTTACTTACTTTAGTTAGACTAATTGTTGATAAATTTATTTAATCATAATATTTACAACTCATCTTTTATCGGCTAGATAACAATAAAGACAGTATGAAGAGCTCTCGTGTCCACGGATCGATACTTGGTTCTTACCAAAAGCTATACTATCAATCGATAGGTACACTTTCCTATCGTGTGTGTAGTTAGTTATAAGGAGAAAATCATTTCATACTTTAAATCTTTATTGTGTAAAATCCATCATTAAAATCTATATATCAAAACACACATCAAGTTTTTTGCGCCATTGTCGGGGACACGACAATTCTGAGAAAGATCCGAGTCATTAATTTAGCCAATCCTTTGTATTTACTTGTTTTAGTTTAATGTAGTTATATTGTTACGTTTATGTTTCTTTACGCTTTTGGTAGTGTTTGTGTTTTAGAAAGCTTATGTTCGCATCTTCACCAAGCTGATGATCTTGTAGAGCCTTATTCGGAACCCGAAAAGGTAATCAGGAGGAAGTTGAGGGCAAGATCCCAAAAAGTAGCACAAGAAATTGAACGTGAAGGACGAGGCTAGAAGGCTCAAACGAAACTGAAAGTGAAAAGGAGGATACAAACGAAACAGAAAGTGAAAGTGAGCACACCAAAGAAACAATGGGGGCAAGATAATAGAAGAACAATCTATGATTTTTCCAAACCATCTTTGCAAAACCCAACATTGGACGACTGAATATGCAAGCTAACAATTTTGAGATCACGTCAAGCACAATTCAAATGATCCAAAACAATTGTCAATTTGATGGTCGTCCGGATGATGATCCAAACTTCCACCTTGGAAACTTTTTGAGATATGTGATACCTTCAAGATTAATGGAGTTAGTGATGATGCAATTAGACTTTGATTGTTCTCCTTCTCACTACGTGATAGAGCAAAGCAATGGTTGAATACACTTCCTGTTGGTTCCATCACCACTTGGGATCAAATGGCTGAAAAAATTCCTCTTGAAGTATTTTCCACCATCAAAAACCACTAGATTAAGGAACTTGATCACATCATTCATGCAAGATGAAGGAGACACTCTATGAAGCATGGGAAAGGTACAAAGATTCAATGAGGAAGTGTCCACACCATGGATTGGAACATTGGTTTCAAATCCAAACATTTTACAACGGGTTATGTCCGGAAAGTCGTTAGATTATTGATGCATCTTCACGAGGTGCATTTTGGGATAAAACACCCGAGGAAGCACATGAGTTGATTGAAGATTTGGCTAACAACAGTTGTTCATGGCAACCTCCAAGAACCAGGCAACCAAGACAAGGTGTTCATCAAGTTGATACATATCATTCTTTATCTACACAAGTTGAAGCATTTACAAATTGAATGAATCAAATGCAGGTAAACATGGCCCAAGAAGTTTATGATATGTGTGGGGGACCACATATGAGTTTGGATTTTCAACAAAGGGAAATGTTTAACCCTCCAGAGCAAGTTGATTATATGCGAAGTCAAGTTCATCCTCAAAATAACTATATAGTGACACATACAATACGGGTTAGAAAAATCATCCAAATTTTTGTTGGAAGGCAAGTAGTAGTAACCAACCCCCAGGATTTCAACCAAGACCAACATATCAAAACCATCAACAACAAGACCATCAACCATATCAACAACAAACTCACAATTAATTCCGCTCTTAAAATCAAAATCAATATCAATAATTCCAACATCAAGGATCAAGTAGTTGTTCACAACCAGAAAAGAAACCCAATTTGGAAGAGATGATGGCATAATTCTACCACAGCCGAAAGTTGTCATCAAAGTTCTGAAGCTCATCACCTATAACATGAGATGGAATTGAGAAACCATCAAGACACAATGCAAAGTTTAAAAGCTCAAGTAGGAGATATTTCTAGGAAATTATCTGAAAGGTAACAAGGCAATCTTCCGAGTAACACCGAGCCCAATCCAAAGCTCATATGAAGGCGGTCACAACTAGAAGTGGCGAGACCACTCATTCTGATAACTTAGCTTCTACTGGTAAGTTGAAGTTGAGGTTCAAGACGAGGTACAACATACTAGGCAAAGCCCATCAAGTACCGCACAAGTCAAAGAACTATTGAGAGTTTACAAGCCCACTATTCCTTATCCTGGTAGATTGAAAAAGGAAAAGATGGAAAGAATAATATGGTAAATTTCATGAACTTTTCAAACAATTACATATTAACTTACCATTTGTTAAAGCTTTGTCACAGATGCCAAAGTATGCCAAGTTTCTTAATGACATTCTAATAAACAAGAAGAAACTCAAGGAGCTTTCACATGTGATTTTGAGTGAAGAATGCTCGGCGGTTTTGCACAACAAACTACCCAAGAAGATGACCGATCCTGGGATTTTTACTATTCCTTTGTAATTGGTAGTTTATCTGTTCCTTGGCGTAGCAGTAAAAGCTATTCCTAAGGGACCGAAGGTCTCAGGTTCGATCCGTGGAAACGGCCTCCCCACAAAATGTGGGGGAAAGACCGCGTACATCTTCCCTTAAATGGGACGGACCCTCCCTGGACCCTGAGAAAACGCGGGAGCTCTTTGCAGCACCAGGTACGCCCTTTTATCTGTTACTAATGCATTAGCCGACCTAGGTGCTAGCATCAATTTAATCCTGTACTCGGCTTTTGCAAAACTAGACTTAGGCAAGCCTAAATAGATCCGAATGAGCATCCAACTTGTCGATCGATCTGTGAAGTACCCTAGAGGCATAGTTGAGAACATGTTAGTTAAAATTGATAAATTTGTCTTTCCAGTTGATTTTGTAATTCTTGACATGGATGAAGATAAAAATGTACCACTTATCTTAGGTCAACCATTCTTAGCTACCTCGAGAGCTTTAATTGATGTATGCAATGGTAAATTAACTCTAAGGGTAGATGAAGAAGAGGTGGTCTTTGATATTAAAAATTCCATGAAACATTCACAAAATCATGATGATTCATTACATTTCATTGATACCATTGACTCACATGTGAATAATTATTTATAGGAAAGTTGTGAACAAAATGCTTTGGATACACAGTTGCTTGATGGTGAAAACATTAACCTTTGTCACGTGCAAATTGTTGATGAATTGGTTTGCTTGTCGACCAATGAACCACGTCCAAGCCTAAAAGTATTTGAGGTAGTGAAAAGAGATGAAGTAATAAAGGCCAGACCATCGGTCGAGGAACCACCATCTTTAGAACTCTAGGAGCTACCTTCTCATTTGGAGTATGCCTACTTGGATGATGATTCTAAATTACCATTCATTATCGCCTCTGAATGATGAAAAAGTGAAGCTCTTAGAGGTGTTAAAGACGCACAAGAAAGCTATGGCTTGGAATATCTTGGATACAAAAGGAATAAGTCCTTCCTTTTATACCCATAAGATCTTAATGGAAGATGATTACAAGCCGGTGGCACAACATCAACGTCACCTCAACCGTAACATGCAAGAAGTGGTGAAGAAGTACCCGATTTTCGATGTCCCATGGGTTAGTCCGGTACAAGTGGTACCAAAGAAAGGAGGTATGATGGTGGTGACAAATGAAAAGAATGAGCTTATACCTACAAGAACCATCACGAGGTGGAGAGTTTGCATTGACTACCTTAAACTCAACGATGCAACAAGAAAAGATCATTTTCCCTTACCTTTCATTGATCAAATGCTAGAACGTTCATTTGGAAATATGTTTTATTGTTTTCTTGATGTTTTTTTAGGATATTTTCAAATTCCGGTTGCACCCAAAGACCAAGAAAAGATGACATTCACATGTCCTTATGGCACTTTTGCATACAGAAGGATGCTATTTGGATTGTGTAATGCACCGACCATATATCAAAGGTGCATGATTGCCATATTCCATTATATGATTGAATACTTGATTGAAGTATTCATGGATGATTTCTCGGTCTTTGGAAGTTCATTTGATCATTGTTTAAGTAATTTAGAAAGGATGCTCTCAAGATACGAGGAATCAAATCTTCTTTTAAATTGGAAGAAATGCCATTTCATGGTGAAAGAAGGCATTGTCTTAGGGCATAAGATTTCCAATGCGGGGATAGAGTGGATAGGGAAAAAATGGAAACCATTTCAAAATTACCACCACCCAATTCGGTTACAGCAACAAGCAGTTTCTTAGGTCATGCCAGATTTTATACACGTTTTATTAAAGACTTCTCATAAATTGTAAGACCTATGACTCAACTTCTTAAAAAGGATGTGCCTTTTGTTTTCAATGATGAATTTTTAATTGCATTCAACTTCTTGAAAGAAAATTTTATAAATGCACCCATAATGGTAGCCCCGGATTGGAATCTCCCATTTGAACTAATATGTGATGCTAATGACTATGCAGTTGGAGCGGTTTTGGGGCAACGAAAAGAAAAGCATTTCCACCCAATATTCTATCCAAGCAAGACTCTTAAGGATGCTCAAGAGGATTACACAACTACCGAAAAAGAGTTGCTCGCTGTGGTTTTTGCTTTTCATAAATTTTGTTCTTACCTTGTCTTATCAAAAGCTGTTATCTATACTGATCATGCAACTCTCAGGTATCTTTTTGGAAAACAAGATGCAAAACCAAGATTAATTCGATGGATTTTGCTTCTACAAGAGTTTGATATGGAGATACAAGACAAAAAAGGAGCTGAGAAAGTTGCAGCTGACTATATTTCTCGTCTTAAGAACCCATCTTTATAAAATCTTTGGGAATCCAATATAGTGACAATTTCCCACATGAGTTTCTTTTGCATGTTCAAGAGATTGATGATCATCATTTGTGGATTTTGCAAACTACATTGCGGGTGGGGTTCTCGTTAAAGGATGACTTATCAATAGAAAAATAAATTCTTTAGCGACCTAAAGCATTACTTTGGGAAGGCTCGCCTCTGTTTAAGGTTTGTGCAGATCAAGTGGTGAGAAGATGTGTGCATGGGAGTGAGGCAATTAGCATTATTTGTCATTGTCTTGAAGGACCCACTGGTGGGCATCATGGAGCTAATTACACTGCTAAGAAGGTTTACGATTCTAGATTCTGTTGGCCCACTATCTTTAAAGCACACGTGTTGGTTAAAGCATGCGATGCTTGCCAATGAACAGGTAACATCTCGTCCCGTGATGAAATGCCTCAAAACGGTATTCAGGTGTGTGAGGTATTTGACATCTAGGGCATCGACTTCATGCGTCCATTTCCATCTTCACGAGGACACAAATACATCTTAGTTGATGTAGACTATATATCAAAGTGGGCGGAAGCACAAGCTTTGCCCACAAATGATGCTAGGGTAGTCGTGAAGTTCTTAAGAGAATTTTTCACACGGTTTGGAGCCCCCAATGCCTTATTAGTGACCGAGGCACTTATTTTTGTAATTCTTTACTTGAAAAAGCCTTAGCACACTATGGTGTTCACCATAGATTTTTAACCTCGTATCATCCACAAACAAGTGGACAAGTGGAAGTCACTGATTGAGGTCTCAAAAATATTCTTGAACGAACACTGGGGCAAAACCAAAAGATTTGGGCGGATAAATTGGATGATGCTTTATGGGCTTTTCGCACCGCTTACAAAACACCAATTGGCACTACACCATTCAAGTTAGTCTATGGAAAAGCCTGTCACTTGCTAGTTGAACTTGAGCATAAAACATACTAGGCTATGAAATCGGTTAATCTTGATTTGAGATGTGCAGGTGAAAACAGATGGTTGCAGGTTCACGAACTTGAGGAGTTGCAAAATCAAGCTTACGAGAACTCATGAATCTACAAGGAATGAACGAAGCAATTACACGATAACCACTTGAAGGATAACAAACAATTCCAAGTGGGGGAGCGTGTTTTGCTTTACAATTCAAGGCTTCGTTTGTTTCCAGGAAAATTAAAATCTCAATGGATGGGTCCTTACTTTGTGAAGCGAGTATTTTCGTATGGCACCGTTGAGATTGAACATCCAGATGGATGGGTTTTCAAGGTCAATGGTCATCGGTTAAAACATTACATTGAAGGCCCGATGGATGAGGAGTTAGAGGTCGTGGAGCTCCACCCCAAGGACAATTAATACGGGGTCGAGTCAAGCTAATGACTTGTAAATAAACAAAGCGCCTCCAGGAGGCAACCCATGAATTTAGTCTTTTGTTTTGAACATATATGTTGTTTTGTTATTTCTTTTGTCTTAATTGCTTGATGATTAAATGATCATTGATTTAAGAACGATTTGCTCGGGGGAATGGAATGCACATGGTTTCAGGTAAGTAATCTCTTATTAATCTTTAGAATGTGTCAAAGAAACTAGTGGCGGCGGTGAAAGTAGATTGATTGGCAAAGATAGAAAAAAAGAAATTAAGAAAATCAACACATGCCCATGTCAATAAGTTGATGAGAGGGTTACTAAAACAAAAAAAAAAAACTTTTTGATATGACCATGTCAATTTATCACATGGCCATGGCGATCACCCTAAACCATCCTATTTAAAGAAAAATTATAAAGAAATAAACACTTGCTTCTTCACACCCACTAACCAAAACCTCACACATCCACCTCTTCAAATCATCTCCACCGGTGACCACAACCATCTTCCTCCCCGTCTCCACAGGTCGACCTCCCACACCATCACTCCTTACCACTGCAGCCTCCCCCTATCGCGAACCCCCTTCTGCACCTGTCGACCTCCGCCACTGTAAGCACCCCCACCACATCCTCGACCGTCGCACACCCTTACCACCACCTCCCCCACCATTGCCAACCCACTCCTGCCACAACCCACCACCATCGCGGCCCCTTCCCCTTAAAGTCCAGCCCTAATTTCCAACTAATCATATTGTATTTGTCTTTTGTTACACGGGTCTATAATCTCAGGTATGTTCTTCTCCTTTGGTTTAGTTTGTTTTGTTTTTATAATTGAACACCGTTATGTGTCTGAAAATGAAAATCAAGCATGTTTAGGGCTGTGATAGAATGACTTGAGGTTGTTTATACATATACGTATTGATTTTGTTCATGCTCTTGATTACGATTCCATGTTAGGGCTATTTTGTTTTGGTTACGGGTCAATTGTTGTCTAGCTTGGTTGGTGCATGTTTAGCATTAGAACTCACTTTGGGATGGCATTAGAACTCACTTGGGATGGTATACGTCTTGTTTGGCATTAGAACTCACTTGGGATGGTATAGGTCTTGTTTTCTTTCTTTTTCTAGAATGTTATTGGACCAAGTCATCATTCTGAATTTTTGGGAGCCGGTGCATTGTAATCACACATTTTGTCATGTTGATTACTTGGAAAGATAACACTTGGTTTTTAGATCTAATTAGGGTGCATTTCCACATATCTTGTCATTTCGATTATGAATTAAGTTCGAGGAAATTAGGGGTTGTTTGATTGCGCTGACTGAGTAAGATCTGACTGGGTCAGAAGCTGACCCGGTAAGAAGTTCTGACTAAGTCTGCATCTGACTGAAACTTGGCTGTTTGATTATGTATCTGACTGACTCTGCTGAATGAAAAAAAACCGCTATATACACTTCTGTTAAATTTCTCTGTTAAATTTCTCTGTTAAATTTCTCTGTTAAATTTCTCTGTTAAATTTCTCTGTTGTTGTTATTATTTATTATTATTATTATTATTATTATTATTATTATTATTATTATTATTATTATTGTTATTATTAATAATATTAATAACACACACACACACCACATACACACACTCTCTTCTTCCCCACACACACACAAACACGGACTCACGCACACACACAAACACAGACTCACTCACACACACACACACACACACACCCACAACCACCATGAAATCGCCGATCGAGAGCGCCGGGAGGAGGGGATGAAGCCGACCGAGAGCTCATGGGGAGGGGAGGTGGCTGATCGATTACCGCAGGTAAGGGAGTCGTTCGATTAGGGCTGTAGCTCGATTAGGGATCGCGCAGGGGTTGGGGAGGTGCCGATCGATCGAGAGCGCAGGGGGAGGAGGAGGTGCCGATCGATCGCGCAGGGGGAGGGGGAGGTGCCGATCGATCGCGCAGGGGTGAAGGGGGAGGTCAGCCCGGTCAGCTTCTTTGATTTCAAGGTCCGGGTCAGACACCCTGACTCGGTCAGATGGCTTGATTCATCGTTTCAAACAGGCTGACCGGGCTGACCGAGTCAGCCGGGTCAGGGTCAGCCCGGTCAGAGGCATATCAAACACAGCCTTAGTAACTTTTCTTTTTTTGCAGATCATGGTTGAAGGAGACATTCATGAATTTCTCCGTTTTGATACTGACAGTGATGAAGCTGAGAAACTGATGAATATTCAACACAAACCCCTGATGACCACTATGACAGTGAATTGGACAGCCCTAGAGGCCTTGGTTGCTTGTGATCGTGCCAAAGCTCTTCTCCCTCCTCCATGGAGACGACCATTTGACATCAAGCGACCACAATACAAAGAATTGGTTTTGGAGTTTTCCTCATCGTTCAAATTTCGTCATCCAACAAAACAGGTTCACAATGATCATCTTATCATGTTCCGCCAGGGTGGAGTGCAACGTAACCTATTAGTAGCACAGTTGGGGGTCAAGATGGGTCTTTACACCGAGGCCTAGTTACGAAAATCCATTTTTCAAAAGGGCTTGACAGATTTACCAAAGGATGCCGTGACTGACTTATGGCAAGAAATTGGTGTAGGGGAATACGTGGCTAGGGACACCAAAGCTACCAAGCTAAAAGACCCATGCATTCGTTATTTGCATCGTGTGATTTCTACCTCCATCTCTAGGCGAGGGTCTAGCACGTGTATAGTCACTAGGAAAGGCATGTTCTTTCTCTATTGCCTTATTCGTCGAAAGCCATGCAATTTGGCATATGCAATGGCATTGTTCTTTGATGGATGTGTTGGGGCAAAACCCAACAGCGCTATCTGTGGCGGTTAATACATCACCGAGTTGGCATTCTCTTATGACTTCATGACTCCAGAGGTTATTGCAGGGCTTCATACATCACGTCCTACCCAATCTATAGGCACAAAGATGATGGTCATCATGAAGCTCGCTTAGATGATGGTCATCACACAGACATGGCGGACTAGTCTGATGTCCTCTTGTCTACTTTTGGTTATATTATTTGAGTTATACCTTTTGTGTTTTACGTACAAACTCGTAATCATGTTGGATCGTTATGCTTTGGCTAGTTGTTTTGTCACTTTATTTACTGTTTTATTTTGAATGATCACTCTTTAAATTTTACTTATAATTTTGTTCTTGGGTTGTGATAGTGATCGTCTTCGTTGGAATGTTCATCCTTGGTGTTGCTTGAGGTTTTATTTTTGGAAACTTGTTGGATCTTTTGTAGACTTCACTCAAGTGGAGTTTTTCGTTCTCTCTCTCTCTCTCACCTTATGCTTTTGTGCACATTTGCATACTTTTGTACATTGTGGACAATGTACATTGTAAGTGTGGGGAGGGATTTTTGTATGATTTCACCAATGTCATCCTTTTTGTTTTTCTCTGTGCATGTAATCTCTTCTTATTGGCTTGTTAAAAAAATCAGAAGAAGATAGCATCTTTCACGTTAATTTTAGATCTTTAAGCATGATGATTTTTTTCAAAGCCTTGTGACTAAAAGAAACAATCAGATGTTTAATAAATATGATTGGAATATCAATTGAGCATGAAAAGTTAAAGGAAGGATGATTTTGTATGCATTTGCACCTTTTCTGTATTCTTATCATTTCCGTTTCCTTGACTTTAATTGTGTACCTTGTGAGCATTTACTTATCATTATCCATCGAGCCCAACTAGTGTTAATTTTAGAGTGTGCCAAATGTTGCTTTATTTTAGAACTTGCTTAAGTAATACATTTTGAAATCATGAACTAAGTTGTTGCATGAAATGATAGAGGCAATAGGAATACCCACTTTGTGTACCCCTTTTCATTTCTATCCCTTACCCGATCATCACCTTTAGTCACCCTTGTTGAGCCTAACCCTTGTTTTTATTGTTTAACTATCATCTTTGACCTAGATACCCAAATAGCCTTATTCCTTTGACTATCATCACATATTTTTAACTATCATCTTTGACAGCTCAGTGCAATCGCTATAAGAAGGAGCTACTGGTGATGGGGAAGAAACTGAGGGTTCAAGACGAAGTAGGTCAGGCTTTGGATGGAAGGATAATGACGATCAAGGAGGAGAGATTGCTCGATGATAGTGCTCTCAGCCAAATTCCCTTTTGAGTGTCAGATCTGGATGCTAGTCTCTTAGAGACTAGGAACCGACTAACCTTGGTAGAGCAGAGAGCTGATGTAGCTGAGGCAGCGATGGTGACGGCCCAGCATCATGCGATCGTGATGGGAGAGCGAGTAGAGATTACCATGTCAGCAGTCACCTTTTGCATGATGATGATTTCACACCTGATGCGTGTCGGTAGCAGAACCCCATTCTTAGGATAGAAGATGGATACAAGCCAGGGCGCTTGAGTATTTTAGTTGAGATAGAAACTCATTTACTTTTGTAGACTGTTAAACTAGTTATCTTTTGATAGCTGATCTAATGTATGAACTATGGTTGTCAATGTACGGTAAAACAACATGATGTTCTTGGTTTCTATTATGATATTGTAAACTATGATTATGAAAATGTTGATATATGTATGTGTTTAGATCAAAGGGACTAATCAAATATATTATAATAAGAACGTCATACGTCACCTAAACCTTTTTTCCTACTTTCAAAAACAGAATTAAAACATACCGCCTAGAACTTGAAATACGTCGTCAAGCGAAAACGTCAATTTACCAACTACTGTAGAAGAATTAGCCCAATTAATCGCCAACATGTCAAATCTGCCCTGGAACAAAACGATGCTAACGTAGCTGCCGGACCAGGAAGAGGACGTGGAATCGATAGTAATAGACTTAGAAATGGAATGGGAAACGGCTCAAACATAGGTTCTGGTTTTCGGCGCAAACAATGGTTCTGGAATAAACGGAAACCTAGGCAGTTCATCAGGCGGACAATTTCAAGGATGTTCGTACAAGACATTCCAAGGATGCAATCCAAGAGTTTTTACTAGTGCTGAAGGACCACTAGACAGCGTTTGATGGATTGAGAAAATGGAGACTGTTATAGCCATAAGTAACTGCTCTGATGATCAGAAAGTCAAGTACGCAATCTGTTCTTTCCAAGTTGCATCCTTGACATGGTGGAACTCTCAATGCCAACTCTTGAGAGATGCAAACACTTATGAGCTCACTTAGGAACAACTAAAGGAGATGTTGCTTTGAGTGTATTGCCCGCGAAACGAATTACAGAAAATTGAAACAAAATTATGGAACCTCACAACGAAAGGTGCTGAGATCCGAGCCTCGAATGGTTACACCGGAATATGTTCGGATTGAGAGATATTTTGGGGATTAGCACCCCAAATAAGAAGCAATGTTACAGCCTCAAACCCTACCACTATTCAGAGTGCTATGGCTATTGCACATTCCCTGACCGATGGTGCAATACATAATGGAACCCTGATTAAGAGGGACAATTTTGGAAGAAGAGCAATGGAAGTTGAAAGGAAGACTGTTAAGGTGGAGAGAAGGTCATTTGACGAAAAGAGAAAGTGGTTTGGAAATTCTAAGATGCAGGTGAATAACAAGAAGGGTTTCAGTCAAGGGTCTGAGCGAGCTTATGTTAAAACTTCTAGCAACAACAGGATGAACAAAGAATATCAAGGGAAATGTAATAAGTGTGGATATTTCCACAGTGGTGAATGTAAAGTTTTCAACCGTTGTCATAAGTTTGGACACCTAGGTCAAAATTGCCGATCCAAGCCCGAGGATAGAACAACAAGGAATGATCGTGCTTGCTTTGAATGTAGTGTCATAGGACATTTCAAGAAGGATTGTCCGAAGCTAAATGGATCAAAGGCCAGAGGTAGAGCATTTGAAATTAATGCTAAAGAGGTGTGTCAAGAACCATCAGTGGTTAACGGTACATTCCTTGTTAATAATCGTTATGCCACCATCTTGTTTGACACTGCTCTGACCTAAGTTTCGTGTCAAAAGAGTTTGAACCATTACTGGGTACAAAACCCTGTAAGCTAAGTAAGAAATATATTATAGAACTAGCTAATGGACAGAAAATAGAATCTAGCGAGGTAATCAAAAATTGCACCATACAACTTAACGATCGTCTTTTTAGCATCGATTTGTTACTCGTCAATCTTGGAAGTTTCGATGCTGTCATTGGAATGGATTGGCTTTTTTTGAATCACGCGGAAGTTGTATGCTTCGAGAAGATTATTCGCTTACCAATCCCTAACGGTGAAGTTATAATCATTCAAGGAGATAGGGGAACACCTTCATTAAAATAGTTAATGTCATGAAGGCTTACAAGTACTTGAGTGAAGGGCATCCAACCTTCCTAGTAAAAGCTATAGACAATAAGAATGAGGAACGAACAATTGAAGACATCTCAGTTGTGCGAGAATACCTAGAAGTATTTCCTGAGGATTTACCAAGTTTCCCTCCACAAAGGCAGATCAAGTTTTGAATTGATCTAGTGCCTGGAGCTACACCTGTAGCTGCACCTGTAGCTGCACCTGTAGCTTGATCACCTTATCGGTTAGCACCTTCAGAGATGCAAGAATTGTCAAAACAACTGCAAGATTTATTAGACAAAGGGTTTATCCGATCAAGTTTTTCTCCTTGGGGAGCACCGGTTCTATTTGTTAAAAAAAGACGGATCATTTAGAATGTGTATTGATTACCGAGAATTAACTAAGCTTACCATTAAGAATCGATGCCCATTACCAAGAATTGATGATCTGTTTGATCAGCTGCAAGGATCCAGTTGCTACTCAAAGATTGATCTGCGATCCGGTTATCATCAGTTGCTGATAGCAGAAGAAGACATTCCGAAGATAGCTTTTAGAATGTGTTATGGTCATTATGAGTTCCTAGTGATGCCGTTTGGTCTAACTAATGCACCTTTCATGTTCATGGACTTCATGAATAGGGTCTGTAAACCCTACTTGGACAAATTTGTGATAGTATTTATTGACGATATTCTAATATATTCACAGTCCAAAGAGGAACATGAGCGTCGCCTTAGACTCATTCTGAATGTTCTAAAGGAAGAAAAGCTATACGTGAAATTCTCCAAGTGTGAGTTTTGGCTTCGAGAAGTCCGATTCCTCGGACATGTTATTAATGAAAGAGGTATCCACGTAGATCCAGTCAAGATTGAAGTAATCAAGAATTGGGAAGCACCCAAGTCTCCAATAGAAGTGCGATAATTTTTAGGGTTAGCCGGATACTATCGTAGATTTATTGAAAACTTTTCAAAAATAGCACAACCATTAGCCATGTTAACTCGTAAGGATAAAAGATACGAGTGAAGTGTTAATCAAGAAGAAGCATTTCAAAAGCTAAACCGAAGGGTGTTGTAATGCACCTATATTGTCTCTACCTGGTGGGATCGATGGATTCGTAGTGTATTGTGATGCCTCCCGATGAGGTCTTGGATGTGTATTAATGCAAAAAGATAAAGTTATTGCCTACGCATCGAGAGAATTAAAAGTGCATTAAAAGAATTACACCACCCATGATCTAGAATTAGAAGCTGTAATTTTCGTTAAAAAAATCTGGAGACATTATCTCTATGGGACCATATGCATCGTATACACCAATCACCAAAGTCTATAAAGTATTTTTAATCAGAAGGATTTAAATATGAGACATTGTCGTTGGGTAGAGTTATTAAACGATTATGATTGTGACATCAGATATCACCCAGACAAGGCTAACGTGGTTGCAGACGCTCTCAGCAGGAAAGAAAGAGAGAAACCCCTGCGAGTACGAGTATTAGAACTAACCATACACTCCAACCATATTATTCAGATCCGTGACACTCAACTTGAAGCGTTAAAGGACAAAAATTTGGAGAATGAAGGTTCGCGAGGAATAATCAAAGAGTTAACACCTGACTCCGATAATTTGATGCATTTTGCAAACCAAGTATGGATTCCAAAGTACGGAGACTTACATAGAGTAATACTAGATGAAGCGCATAAGTCAAGGTACTCAATTCACCCAGGATCTGATAAGATGTATCATAATGTGAAGGAATTCTACCGGTGGCCTAATATAAAAGGTGATATAGCTTTATACGTGAACAAATGTATGACTTGTTCTAAGGTAAAAGCAAAATACTAAAAACCATCCGGACTCTTACAACAACCCGAGATCCCAAAATGGAAATGGGAGTGCATTGCTGTAACACCCGAAATTTTGGTTAGACATAATAAGAAGAAAAGAAAAGAAAGAATTTTGGAAGGAAAGGAAAAGAAAGAAAAAGTGGAGGGGGTTTTGTGTAAAAAAGTACAAAGAAAAGTAAATATCTGATATACATAGGGATGGCTGCCCACACTTTTTCTCACAACCCCAAATCTTCGAAGTTTTCTAGAGAGAGAAAGAGCAGACCACGGGAATTTGAAGGAAGAACAAGAAGAAGAAGAGGGCGGATTCGAGGTACAAGGTCTCACGGCGACGGGTTTTGAAGAAGTCATACCCAGCAACACAAGGTGAGTTCTAAGACCCCTTCTTTTATGCATTTTTCGAACGATTTTGGGGGCTGGAACACATATTGAAACTGTTTTGAGTTGCGGGTGTTTAACCCGTACATGTATGTATATGTGTATGTGTATACGGTCTGTTCGGGAAGCTGGTTCCACTACATGTGAACTTTCCAGAACAGATATATATGATTCACGCATGAACATTCATAGGTATACTGTTAATGTATGTTTAGAACGGTATACATGATGTTTAGGTGGTTCTAAATGGGTGATATGATAATTTTGTGCCATAGAGGTGTTAAGATGACGAATGAGGTATGAGAATGGTACAGGTTAAGTTGCAGGTTGTCACGTTCAACCGCATTGTCCAATGCGGACTGCCGAAGCAAATGCGGCTAAGGTGGTTAACCGCATTAACCAATGCGGAAGGTTAAGGAAATGCGGTCCAGACATTGTCGCATCCGTATTGGCCTAATGAAGAAGTGGCAAAGGCATCTCAGCCACATTGACTGATGCGGACGAATGAAAGGAATGCGGCTGTGGCAATTGCCTGCCGCATTGACCAATGCGGACAAGTCCAGAAATGCGCTAAGGCATTTCTCAGCCGCATGGACTAATGCGGGTAGAATCATGAAATGCGGATAAGGCATTCCTCATCCGCATTGACTAATGCGGATGGTTGAACATGAAGATGACCAGAATGTGAAATGCGGACAAGGCATTCCTCACCCGCATTGACTAATGCGGATGGTCAGACTAATGCGGATGAACCAGGGTGTGAAATGCGGATTAAGCTTAGTAAGATCTGATTTATATGGGTAAACGAGTAACATAGGCATGATGATGATGATGATGTTGCATGGGTATACCTATGGTATACCTTATATGTGTGATGCTTTATATGATGATGAATGAATGTTATGTGTATGTTCCTTATGATTATGTATGTTTATCTTTCCGAAAACTTTACGAATTATGGAAATGAATGAATGAAGTATTATGTAACGTAAAGTGAAAGATAAGGAAAGAGGAACATGATGATGAATGCATGTATTAATGAATGAATGAAAATGAAATATGATGATGAATACATGCATTAATGAATGAACGAACTAAGTCTTGCAAGCATTGAATTAAGGTAACAGGTCCTTTGTGATTGACCCTATTCATGGTACCTCTACCGCTTACCTACTAGTACTGTGGCATACGCTATATTGATTCACGGCCCAGTAGCTAAGACTGATCGGGGTATAGCATATGGTAGTGGTACAAAAAGTATTCAATGTGCAAGCAAAGATGAACGGGATCCTTGTCATTCGACCACAGTAATCATAGTCAAGTGCTATGAAGTGGGTAAAGCCTGACAGGATCCATATGAGAACTGAAAGAGAATGATGTATAACGAACGATGAAGATAATAAAGAATATTATCTATGTGTACGTATGATGTATGATCATGTGAAAGAGTGGTATGGTTTATAATGTAAATAAAGTATGTTTATTTTAAAACTAGAACTCACTCAGCAACGCTGACTTTTTATGTGTTTCCAGTTGGCAGGTAGTGTTGCTGGGGATGGCACGAGGCGACTACTCAGCTCGTTGGGGATGGCATTCTCCTTTTGATAATGCTGCCACGAAATGTGTTGTGGGCCTATAATGCACGCAACACATTATGTTGCATGCAAGTGCAAGATTCCTTTAGGATCCCGATAAACGGGATTACTTAAGGAATCTTCTTTATGATGAAAAATTTAATATTTCTATACTAGAGGTGACTGTTTATGACTATTTTGTAATCAGTAACGATGTAATCTTTTGTACAAGCTTTTATGATGAAATGAAATGTATCTTTTGAATGTTTCCGCTGCAATGTTTATTTAAGATGTTTATAAATATATACCAAATGTATGTTTTATGTGCGATGAACGACCAACTGTGAGGTGCCTGGGAGCGGGGCCTTACAAGTTGGTATCAGAGCCAAAGTTTAAGTGAAATGGGTAAATTTTCCAAATAAACCTAAACTAAAACTGAAAATTGGACAGAAAGGAAGAGAATGCCATCTGAGTAGTTGCGTGCCATCAGGTATTTGCTTAAAGATTAACTGGTATTATGTGCGCATGTGATGTGTTTATGTGTACTGTTAGATTTAGATACGAATGTAGTCAGGACAGGTAATGCTCGGGGTGCGAAGAGTAAAGTAAGTGGCTAATCACAGCTAGCCACTGTAATTAGAGACTTACCATACTTGACATAAACTGAGCTATTTCCTTGAATGACCGTGTTGGTGTTTGAATCTTTCAGTATGGTAGAAGATGGTCGGTGGTAGATCATCTAAGGTTTCACGTGGTGGTGGACGTGGTGCTGAACCGCGTGTCACGAGAGGGAGACCTAGGGTAGAGGAAGTGGTTCATGAGGAAACCGAGACCCCTCATCAGGAGGGGGTAGACGAGAGCGCCAATTTGAGAGCCTCGATAAAAGAGGCAGTGGTTGAAGAGGTACATCAGGTTATGCAGACGATCTTACCGTCTGTGGTGACCGAAGTGATCAAGGCTGTCCGGGAAGGAGAAAGAAGAGAGAGGAATAGGTCCTCATGAAGACAGGAGCAACAAGAGCCGGAGCGGTTTTCTCTGATGATGAAGAGGAAGAGGAGGAAGAGCAAGTACGGGAGACAACACGGGGTTGTAACTACGGGGCATTTATGAGGTGCAAGCCCCCTACTTTTGATGGTTCTGGCACCGCGGCTGATGCTCACCAATGGGTGAGAGAAATGGAGGCTGTCCTCGATATTAGTGATTGCCAGGAGGACAAGAAGGTGAAGTTTGCTACCCACTCTTTCACGGGGTCGGCTTTGTGCTGGTGGGACAATATAGTCCAGGCCGAGGGTAGCAGGGCCATAGAGAAGATGAAGTGGGCCGAGTTAAAAAGGATGGTGATCGAGGAGTTCAGTCCTCGTCGAGAAATGGACAAAGTTGAGAGAGAGTTCCTGCAATTGGAGGCGGGGACGATGACCCACCAACAGTACACCACCAAGTTTAATGAAATGGCGCGAATGGTGCCGGATCAGGTGACGCCGGTGACTCGAAAAATCAACCGGTATATTCAGGGATCGCCAGCTGACATCCGCAGGCGTTTGATTATTGCCCGACCGAGTACCTTTAGGTCGGCAGTGGATTTGGCTGGGAGATTATATGATGAACGGGCTGTGGTGGTGAAAGCTGAGGTTAGTAAGAAGGGAGGTGGTGAGAGAAATTGGCAGAGGAAGAGGTTTGGTCGAGGTGATACTCCGACGGGTAACAAGAAGACGAGGGTGGATGACCGTCGTGTGGTCATGTCAGGAGCAGGGTTGAGGAAGTGTGGCCAGTGTGGAAGGGAGCACTCGGGGGAGTGCAAGTGGGTATCAAACATCTGTTTCAGATGTGGGAAGGCAGGGCATATGTTAAGGGATTGCCGGGCAGGCAAATGTTTTAACTGTGGGGAAAGTGGTCATATGAGCAGAGACTGCAAGAAGCCGAAGGCTGAGGGCTCAGGGTGAAGAAGACGGGAGGTGAAGAACCGAGGGCAAAGGCCAGGGCATTCACGATGACGCCGGAGGAGGCCAGGACGGACCTTGATGTTGTGTCCGGTACGTTTCCGATGAACCAAACTTTAGCCTCTGTATTATTTGATTCGGGTGCCAGTAGGAGTTTTATTTCTGCTGCCTTCTGTACTAAGCTGTCTGTTAGTGTAGACGTGTTGATGTGCCCTTTGATGTAGAAACTACCATAGGTAAGTCTACTAGGATCTCTGAGGTGATAGAGGGTTGTGATGTTGAATTGGAGGGCCACAAATTTCCGGTTAGACCTTCGCTATGACTTTAGGTGGTTTCGATTTGGTGCTTGGGATGGATTGGTTGGCAGATTTTGAGGCGAACATCGTGTGTCGCAAAAAGATGATTTAATTGACAGCGCCCGGCGGTGGTTCAGTGACAGTTTATGGTGATCGGGTTACTACGTTTCCGAAGGTGATCTCAATGGCTGTGGCGGGAAAATGTATGAGGCGTGGGTGCAGCGCCTACTTATGTTATGTAAAAGATGTAGAAACGCCAACACCACAACTATCCGATGTTCCGGTGGTGTGTGATTTTCCAGACGTGTTCCCGGAAGACTTATCGGGATTGCCACCTGACCGAGAGATCGAGTTCCAGATTGACCTGATACCGGGTGCTCAACCTGTCGCCAAAGCACCATATCGATTGGCCCCGATGGAAATGAAAGAGTTGATGGAGCAGTTGCAAGAGCTGTTGGATAAGGGGTTTATTAGACCGAGTATCTCACCTTGGGGTGCTCCGGTCCTGTTTGTGAAGAAGAAAGAAGGTAGTATGAGGATGTGCATCGACTACCGCGAGCTGAACAAGTCGACGGTGAAAAATAGATACCCCTTGCCAAGAATCGATGATCTGTTTGATCAAATTCAAGGGGCCAGTTGGTTTTCACGAATAGATCTTCGATCGGGCTACCATCAGCTGAAGGTGAAGGAACAAGACATCCCTAAAACAACTTTTCGTACACGCTACGGTCACTACGAGTTTCTTGTCATGTCTTTTGGTTTAACCAATGCGCCGGCTGCTTTTATGGACTTGATGAACCGAGTGTGTCGGCCGATGTTGGATAAATCAGTGATTGTATTTATTGACGATATCCTGATTTATTCAAGAAGCGAAACGGAGCATGCCGGTCACATTCGAGAAGTATTAGAGACGTTGAGAAGGGAGAAATTGTATGCCAAGTTCTCCAAGTGCGCATTCTGGTTGCGCGAGGTTCAATTTTTGGGTCACGTGGTTAATCCGAAGGGAATTATGGTCGATCCGGCAAAGGTGGAAGCAGTAATGCAATGGAAGTCTCCAAAGACGCCATCCGAGATCCGTAGTTTCTTGGGTTTGACGGGCTACTACAGAAGATTCATTCAAGACTTCTCCAAGATTGCTTCTCCACTGACCAAGTTGACCCGGAAAGATGTGAAGTTTGTATGGGGTCAGGCTCAGGAAAAGGCATTTGAAGAATTGAAGGCGAAATTGACCCAAGCTCCAGTGTTGGCATTACCCGATGGAAGCGATGACTTGGTGGTTTATTCGGATGCTTCCTACTCAGGGTTGGGGTGCGTATTAATGCAAAAGAGAAAGGTGATAGCCTATGCATCCGACAGCTAAAAGTTCATGAGGTTAATTATCCTACTCATGATTTGGAGCTAGCAGCTGTGGTATTTGCGTTAAAGATTTGGAGGCACTACCTCTACGGAACGAAGTGCACCATCTTCACAGACCACAAGAGCTTGAAGTACTTCTTCGAGCAAAAAGATTTAAATATGAGGCAGAGGCGATGGTTGGAGCTGATAAAAGACTATGATTGTGAGATCCATTACCATCCGGGCAAAGCCAACGTGGTGGCTGATGCCCTTAGCCGAAAGGAGAGGCCCGAGCCGATACGGGTGAAGGCATACCAACTGATTATGACCTCGGATGTGATGAAGCAAGTCAAAGAGTTTCAAGATGAGGCACTGAAGGAAGATCATCTTAACTCAGAACGAATGAGAGGTCTGGTCGCGGAACTGGGTGAAAACACGTTTGGTGTCAAGACTCGATTTGGGCGGATGTGGATTCCTCGTTTTGGGGATCTACGAATGAAGATTATGGACGAAGCCCACAAAACTCGATACTCCATTCATCCCGGTGCTACCAAGATGTACCAAGACATGAAGAAAGATTACTGTTGGCCGGGTATGAAGCGTGATGTGGTGGAGTATGTGAGTAAATGTCTCACTTGTTTGCAAGTAAAGGCAGAACATCAGAAGCCGTATGGAAGATTCAACCATTGGATATACCGGAATGGAAGTGGGAGCACATCACTATGGATCTCATTACGAAGCTGCCGCGTACTCCGAAAGGGTATGATGCCATATGGGTGATTGTTGATCGCCTGACGAAGAGTGCTCACTTCCTACCGATACGCGAGACATACTCATCCGAGAGGTTGGCCGATCTTTTCATCAAAGAGATTGTGACTCGTCATGGTGTACCGGTGTCAATTGTGTCAGATCGCGACACCCGGTTTACATCCAAATTCTGAAAGAAATTCCACGATGCTATGGGGACGAGGTTACATATCAGTAGGCTTATCATCCCCAAACTGATGGTCAGTCGGAAAGGACCATTCAGACGTTAGAAGACATGCTCCGGGAATGTGTGATTGACTTTGGGGGAAGTTGGGATGACCATCTACCGTTAGCTGAATTCTCGTACAACAACAGCTATCATGCCAGTATTGGTATGCCACCTTATGAGATGCTATACGGTAGGAGATGCAGGACACCCGTATGTTGGGGTGATATTGGTCAAAAGGAATTGGGAAGCGTCGAGGTGGTCGAGGCTACGACTGAAAAGCTTGAAAGGATCAAGGCCTACATGAAGGCAGCCAAAGACAGACAGAAGTCGTATGCCGACAAACGACGTAGGCCGATCGAATTCCAGGTGGGTGACCGGGCTATGTTAAAGGTCTCGCCTTGGAAAGGAATCATTCGGTTCCGAAAGCGGGGCAAGTTGAGTCCGCGGTACTAGGCCCTTTCCGAATCATTGCTCGAGTAAGAGAGGTGGCCTATAGATTGAAGTTGCCAGATGAGCTAAGTGGAATTCACCCGACCTTCCACGTATCTCATCTAAGAAAGTGTTTGGCCGATGAAAATATGATTGTTCCGCTGGGAGATATCGAAGTAGATGAACGGCTCAATTATGTGGAGCAACCAGTGGCAATCATTGACAGAAAAGTGAAGCTGCTGCGAAATAAAGTGGTTCCCCTTGTGCGTGTACAGTGGAAGCATAGAAAGGGATCTGAGTCTACGTGGGAGACTGAGGAAGAGATGAGACAATATTACCCACATCTGTTTGAGGAATAACAGGTTTCGGGGACGAAACCTTTATAAGGGGGTGGACTTGTAACACCCGAAATTTTGGTTAGACAAAGAGAAATAATAAGTAGAAAAGAAAGGAAAGAATTTTGGAAGGAAAGCAAAAGAAAGAAAAAGTGGAGGGGTTTTGTGTAAAAAAATACAAAGAAAAGTAAATATCTGATATACATAGGGATGGCTTGTGAAGTCACTGGATCGATAGACATCCGAGCACGTTCTTGACGGAAGGATAAACAACCAAAAGACAAACAATAGTACGAACAAGAATCGAATGATTTTATTGATAAAACATAACGATTTTAAGCTCGTTACAACTTAAGAATCAAGACTTTTGGCAAGGGGAGATCGAGCATGATCTCCCCTCTCATCTGGCAGCGCCTGGGAGCCGGGCACACTATGAAAACCATTAGGTTTCTACACATTGAAACTGGTATATATAGGCCTCGGCCCATATTAGATGCGACTGGGCCCATTCGTGCGATTGGACCATGCGTATGGTTCAATCGCACGACTGGACCATTCTTATGGCTCAGTCTTACGAATGCTCCAATCGCATCTCTCAGTCGCACGACTTGTCCATTAGCATGGCTCAGTCGTACGACTGAGTCTCATTCGCATATGCTCCTGCGAATGACCCAGTTTCATGTGTTTACAAGGTGTATAACATTAAGCCTAGACTATTCGTCAAGCGACGGACACACTATATATGACTATATATGCTCCAACATGGCTGCCCACACTTTTTCTCACAACCCTAAATCTTTGAAGTGTTCTAGAGAGAGAAAGAGCAGACCACGGGAATTTGAAGGAAGAACAAGAAGAAGATGAGGGCGGATTCGAGGTACAAGGTCTCATGGCGACGGGTCTTGAAGAAGCCATACCCAGCAACACAAGGTGAGTTCTAAGACCCCTTCTTTTATGCATTTTTTGAACGATTTTGGGGGCTGGAACACATATTGAAACTGTTTTTGAGTTGCGGGTGTTTAACCCATACATGTATGTATATGTGTATGTGTATACGGTCTAATCGGGAAGCTGGTTCCACTACATGTGAACTTTCCAGAATAGATATATATGATTCATGCATGAACGTTCATAGGTATACTGTTAATGTATGTTTAGAACGGTATACATGATGTTTAGGTGGTTCTAAATGGGTAATATGATAATTCTGTGCTATAGAGGTGTTAAGATGACGAATGAGGTATGAGAATGGTACATGTTAAGTTGCAGGTTGTCACGTTCAACCGCATTGTCCAATGCGGACTGCCGAAGCAAATGCGGCTAAGGTGGTTAACCGCATTAACCAATGCGGAAGGTTAAGGAAATGCGGTCCAGACATTGTCACATCCCCATTGGCCTAATTAAGAAGTGGCCAAGGCATCTCAGCCGCATTGACTGATGCGGACGAATGAAAGGAATGCGGCTGTGGCAATTGACTGCCACATTGACCAATGCGGACAAGTCCGGAAATGCGCTAAGGCATTTCTCAGCCGCATGGACTAATGCGAGTAGAATCATGAAATACGGATAAGGCATTCCTCATCCGCATTGACTAATGCGGATGGTTGAACATGCAGATGACCAGAATGTGAAATGCGGACAAGGCATTCCTCACCCTCATTGACTAATGCGGATGGTCAGACTAATGCGGATGAACCAGGGTGTGAAATGCGGATTAAGCTTAGTAAGATCTGATTTATATGGGTAAACGAGTAACATAGGCATGATGATGATGATGATGTTGCATGGGTATACCTATGGTATACCATATATGTGTGATGCTTTATATGATGATGAATGAATGTTATGTGTATGTTCCTTATGATTATGTATGTTTATCTTTCCGAAAACTTTACGAATTATGGAAATGAATGAATGAAGTATTATGTAACGTAAAGTGAAAGATAAGGAAAGAGGAACATGATGATGAATGCATGTATTAATGAATGAATGAAAAGGAAATATGATGATGAATACATGCATTAATGAATGAACGAACTAAGTCTTGCAAGCATTGAATTAAGGTAACGGGTCCTTCTTTGTGATTGACCCTATTCGTGGTACCTCTACCGCTTACCTACTAGTACTGTGGCATACGCTCTATTGATTCACGACCCAGTAGCTAAGACTGATCGGGGTATAGCATATGGTAGTGGTACAAAAAGTATTCAATGTGCAAGCAAAGATGAACGGGATCCTTGTCATTCGACCACAGTAATCATAGTCAAGTGCTATGAAGTGGGTAAAGCCTGACAGGATCCATATGAGAACTGAAAGATAATGATGTATAACGAACGATGAAGATAATAAAGAATATTATATACGTGTACGTATGATGTATGATCATGTGAAAGAGAGGAATGGTTTATAATGTAAATAAAGTATGTTTATTTTAAAACTAGAACTCACTCAGCAACGCTGACTTTTTATGTGTTTCCAGTTGGCAGGTAGTGTTGCTGGGGATGGCACGAGGCGACTACTCAGCTCGTTAGGGATGAAATTCTCCTTTTGATAATGCTGCCACGCAATGTGTTGTGGGCCCATAATGCACGCAACACATTATGTTGCATGCAAGTGCAAGATTCCTTTAGGATCCCGATAAACGGGATTACTTAAGGAATCTTCTTTATGATGGAAAATTTAATATTTCTATACTAGAGCTCATTGTTTATGACCATTTTGTAATCAGTAACGATGTAATCTTTTGTACAAGCTTTTATGATGAAATGAAATGTATCTTTTGAATGTTTCCGCTGCAATGTTTATTTAAGATGTTTATAAATATATACCAAATGTATGTTTTATGTGCGATGAACGACCAACTGTGAGGTGCCCGGGAGCGGGGCCTTACAATTGCTATGGATTTTGTGACAAAACTACCCCGGTCAATCGGACATCAAGCGGTTATAACATAATTTGGGTAATCGTTGATCGATTGACAAAGTCTGCATATTTCTTACCCATGAAAGAGATGCATAGCATGAATAAGCTGGTCAATCAAAGAGGTGGTATCTCGCCACGGAGTACCAATCTTGATTATATCTGATAGGGATAGTCGGTGCACCTCAAGGTTCTGGCAATCCTTACACGAAGCCATGGTACTCAATTAGACATGAGTACGGCATATCACCCACAAACGGACGGCCAAAGTGAAAGAACCATTCAAACGCTGAATGATTTATTAAGAGCATGTGTGATTGATTTTGAAGGAAATTGGGACACTCATCTGCTATTATCTGAGTTCTCATATAATAATAGTTATCACACCATCATAAAAGCTGCTCCGTTTGAAGCACTGTATGGAAGGAAATGTCGTTCGCCTTTGTGTTGGGCGGATATCGGTGAAAGACAATTAACAGGACCAGAGATTATTCAAGAGACGACAGACAAGATTGTTCAGATTAAGAAAAGGCTTGAAGCTGCCAACAGCCGACAGAAGAGTTACGCAGATACTCGAAGAAAACCATTGGAATTCTAAGTCGGTGACAGGGTATTTCTGAAAGTATCCCCTTGGAAGGGTGTTGTGAGATTTGGTAAACATGGGAAACTTAATCCTCGATTCATTGGACCATTCAAAATCATGGAACGAATTGGGAAGGTTGCATACCGCCTTAACCTACTAAGTGAACTTAGAAATGTGCAAAATGTATTCCACGTATCCAATTTGAGAAAATGTATGTAAGATAAATCACTACTTATCCCACCAGACAAAGTTTATATCGACGATAAGCTTCATTTTATAGAAGAGCCTATAGAGGTATTAGATTGGAAAGTTTAAAAGCTTAGGCGAAGTCAGATTAAGTTGGTTAAAGTTAGATGGAATTTCAAAAGAGGACTTGAGTTCACGTGGGAACATCAAGATCAAATGCAACAAAAGTATCCTCACCTGTTCAAAACCAGACCTGACACAGATTCAACAACATGAAATTTCAGGAGGAAATTTCTTAAACGAGGGGAGACTGTGACACCCAGTCAAAACAGATCAATACTCGCACGAAACTACCCTAATAATAATTCTATATTTATTATTTATTATGTTTGACTAATTGAAAAACATAAAATAACGGTTCTAACGAACCTTATGATCGGTTAACTATTACGCTTAATAATAATAATAATAATAATAATAATAATAATAATAATAATAATAATAATAATAAAATACTAATAATAATAACACTAATACTAATAGTAATACTAATAATAAATTTATTAGGTGGAGTGTGTGCATGGATGACAACTTGTCATCCATTGCCTACTAAAACCCATTTTTAACACAACCATAATCACAAACTCTCCATTTTCTCCACACCACCCCACTCTCATATCACCGCACCACCACCATCGGGTACCACCACCATCGCCGAGACCATCACCACCGCCGACCACACCACCGTTGGCCACACCACTGTCGGCGCCCCCACCGTCGATCATCACCACCAACCCGTCACCCTCACCACCAAGCACCACCACCGAGCACCATCACCAACCCGTCACCCTTACCACCGAGCACCACCACCAACCCGTCACCCTCACCACCGAGCACCACTACTGAAACTCCAAGACTTTATAAATATAACCATATAAAACTGAAAAATAAAATATACATTTTGATAAATAACATCGAATAAAAAGAAAATATATAAACATATATTTTAAACAAACAATCTCAAATCAACGGATTTTTAAAAGGATAGCTAATACATTCGTAGATTTAAAAACAATATTATTTTACAAAAAAATGTATGTTTTATTATCTAACAATCTTGAATCGTTAGAAACTTGTTTTATAAAAGAAATAGATTTTTGAATAAAAATCTAAAATTTAATATTTATGAAGAAATTGGTAAATCTTTGAATAAATTACAACAAACTATAAAAATAAATACAAATTGAGATTGTGGATTTTATAAATCATCTAGTTTAAGAATATAATACGTAAGTAATAAATATAGAATTTATAAGTAGAATAGTGATATTAGATGCCTAGTTAATTAAGAAGTATACGTTTAAGATTGATAGTTTATAAGAATGATAAGTTGCAACTCATAGTTCCTTAGAAAAAATGATATACGTTTACAAATATCAATGATTTTCTTTAAAAACTGTAATAAAAATATTTTTATTTTTAAAGGAATAAGTTGGGTGAACAAACATTCTCATAAACATGCTTTCTTAAATGTTAATTAAAGTATTCAACGTTTAGGATCTTGATAAGATAGGTGCAAGACGTTTTTGATCGGATATTGATCACGTACGAAAGTGAGTTCTTCGGCCCTATTTTTTTAAATATTGTTTTATTTAAACTATTTTGGGGGAAAAACAAGGTAAACTATTTTTATTTACGTGATAGGTAAAACGAGGATAATATATTTATGACGGTATAAGTTTTGGTCAATAGTAAAGCGTATGACTATTGAGCCCTAAATCCCCCCATAACCATTAACCGGGAGGATGAGGCCGCAGACTATATTGGTAGATCTATCGGGTTAGAAGGGTCCGCTCTCATGACCAGTCGCATTGGTCAGGATATGTGGCGAGTGAGTTTATATGTTTGGACAGTTGTGGGGCAACGACGTGTTTCTTGGCTTGATTATGGACTTATGACCTGATTGTTATCATAGGACTTAGCTAGTCTATGTTGGGTATATTATCTGCTACATCATAACTGTTTTGAAAATCTGATTGTTTATAAAGTTTTAAAACCCGAATGCTCAACAACTTTTGTTGACTAGAATTTTTCATGTTTTCAGGGTTGTAGGTAAGCTCTGTTGGAGTTAATAGGATAAGTCTTTGGAGGGTTAAACGTGTCAGTTGATTGCCTGTTGTGAAATTTCAAATTAAATAAATATTGTCGCTTATAATATGGTTGTAAACAAATCTGAATTTCACTGTGTTTTGCTAAAAAGAATGTAAGGATCTAATCCTTGGTAGTCAAATGTTTGATTATTAACGTTTGACTATAATTGTTGAAAAAATTCCAACTTCCGTTATCACCACGTCACGTGACCTTCCGCTGCGATTTTCAGGGTGTGACAGAAACAGATCTCCCCAACTGATCTTGAGAAACTGATACAAATAGCAACAATTAATCCTTATAATTTGTTGCTGATGTGAACTGCTGACATGCGAAACAACTAATGCGAAACACCAAAAGCTTCATCCTATTTCTACGAAAATAACAGCCGGTTTCATGTTACCAAAATTTTGGCAATCAATTTTAGCTCAAACTAAAAAACCCAGAGAGAAACCAAATAAATTAACACAACTGAACCACTTTTAAGAAAAAATGCACCTTAACTTTTAGATGCCAAATTTTAACTAATCTTTGTTCTTTTTTCATGATACATATGATCCAAAATGGGTTCTTTACCACATATAAATAAAAGACTGCTTACATTTATTCTAAAACTTGAATATGTACACTTCAACAATTTTTTAATGTATGATCACTAAGATGGATAAGCAGAAACCAGATTATGCGGTATACAAGAAGAATTCTTCCAAACCCTAGCATGCATCCTTAGAATCTCCCTAGCTTTCTCACTATTCTTACTCCCACTATAATCTACCTGCAACAAAAAGCACAGTTTCTCCACCACCCCCAACTGCAACATCTCCTGCACCACACTCACGGTGCCCGAGAACTTCGCCACCGAATAAAGCACCCTCACTGCGGTCTCGCTCGCCACCGGTGAAACCCTAAAGATCTTCTTGGCTACAACAGCCAAACCAGCACCATGTTTCAGCAGTTCCGCACGCCCATCCGCACACAAACAAAGCTGGTGTAACAGCAATAACAACTGCTCTGTGATCCTCTTTTCGTTGCATTCAAGAAGCGTGTTGACTAACACCGGAGCTACCCCGGCTTCCACTGTCTTTAATCTGTTCCTCCCCCATGGACAAACTGCAATAAGCAGTTTTAGTGCAGCTTTGGTTGCCTTTTTGGAAGTTTGTTCGATCAGTACGTGCTTAAGCGCGATGAAGAAGTGTGGCTTTAGGGACATCACTTGAATGGGCTCGACTACCTCCATAATTGACTTGAGCAATAAGACTGCATAAGTGTGTGAGTCGTCATTCACAGTGTGTTGTATCACACGAGTTAAAGCATCAATAAGCTCTCCACTCTTTGCCAATAATGCCTTTAGACCCGTTTGAGATAGATGAAGATGGTAGAGTATGCTTACAGCTTCGTCCACTGCAGTCAGCATCTCATCGTCTGAGCATTCTTCGGCCGGTGATGACGACATCATATTACTACTACTACGGTTATTAATAATGATGTTAGCTAGGTGATCAGCAGCTCCAACTGCCTCCACAGAGCGTTTGTTCATATCACTCTCCAACACGATGGTTTTTAGTCTCTTTAAACACCTCATCTGCATGTGTGGAGACTTTAAATCTTTCAAAACCTTCATGATTAGTGATTTGGATACAGGGAGTCGTGGTGTGGGAAGTCTTTCGATGCCGAATGGCGCGTTGATGGTGCACCAAGATTGGATTAATCTTCTAAGGGTGTGGTTCGGGGTGAGCTCGATATCGATAAGGGTTTGTTTGGTTATGGGGCAAGTGTTGTTCTTCTTGTTGCACAACCATTTCTCAATGGACTCGCGATCATATGTGATCCCTGTGGACAGTGTTACAGGGTCTTTCATGATCTCCAAAGAAATAGGACATACAAAGAATGAAGGGATTTCTATACCTTTTTCAGAATCACTCATTTTTGTGTTGTGAATATTGAAAGATTTAATGAAAAATTGGAGCTTTTGGTGAAGTGGTTGTGAATATTATTATGAACATTGAAGCTTTTGAATTTATAATAGGTATGACCGTATGAGGATGAAAGCGAGTTATGTTCTGTAAAGAAAAAAAGTCAGAACAACATAAAAGGAGATTAATATTGGTTGGTCAAAGGGAGAGAAGATGTTCGACTTTTCAATGGGGTAGAGAAAGACAACCAACTGTAGATACAAGTGGCCAGTTGTTTGAACTTAAGTGTCTGGGCGATGTGTGTTAAAAATGCGTGGATAGATAAGGATACATGTCGATCATCTAAAGTTTTTTTATTGTAAAGTAAACACACGTTTAAAGTATTTTTATTATGGAGTTAATTAACAAAACCTTCGTCATCTATAAGCAAATTTGATTTTAAAATCTTTTTCTTTCTAATTTAAAGATTGATTATATTTTTATTATTTAGTAAAATAATTTTACTGTGTTTTAAATAAGTCAATTCTTTCTTGTTACGTGACCATATCGTCATAGGTCGTCTACTAACAATGACAAACTCAGAAACTCTTTTTTCATGGGAGTTGGAAATTTTTAAAGAGGGTTGTCTATCACCTAATATTATTTTCTTTAGTATGGTCCGGATCGAGTCGGGTCACACAATAAAAAGATAAAGAAAACAAAATTAAAAAAGATAATCTAAAAATTAATCTACCAATATGTTTCAGTTTTTAAAAGTAACATTAGCAATTAACGCTAGGGTTGTAAACGACTTAACTCAGCTCGTGAGTTACTCAAGATCAGCTCGTAAAAAGCTAAGATCGAGCTGGTCATAATAACTCGAGCTCATATTAGAGCTCATTTAATAAATGAGCTTGCGTTGGTGCTTCACATATCAAATCCGTCTACGTGTCTAAACAAACTCTTTATTGTATAATTTTTATTTAATATATTAAAATATACTTATATAAATAATTATTATTATTATAAATCTTTTGATAAAAATAGTAATCAATAGACAAGAAAACCTAGGCTAAGCTCGGATTTGAAAACAATTCAAACTAAAAAAGCTCTGCTATATCAGCCGAGCTCAAGCCTTAAATTAAAAATTCTATTCATGCCGAGCTCAAGCATGGGTCCAAGTTCTCTTAAGGCAAAATGATCCCAACATGAGCCTAGACAAGCTCAAGTTTGGTTTAGCTTCACTCATCATAAAACTTTGTATACTTTATCAACCGGTAAATTGAGTTTTGTTAAATAGAATTGCTAAGTTAAAAATTAAATGAGTTAGGACCTAATAATTAATTGTGTAATTTGAACATAAATTATCCAAATAGTTATATAATGAACCTATTATCTAAACTAATTTATTTGTATTTGTTAATTATTTTATGGAGCTCGGTTGGTTTCAATATTACTATGTTGGTCTTTAAAAATCTTTGGCGTCGATTCCAACATTTATCTGGGGTCGACTCAAATTTTTATGGAGGGTCGGTATCAGCGTTCATGTGCTTCAATAGAGAATTGATTTTGTATATAGCATTAAAAAATCATAAGGTGTGGGCGACCCACACCCAAACACCGGGTCTGCCCCTGTCTACTTAGACCTAGAGTGGCGCCCTTGACTGCCAAAGGATTAATAATTAAATGTAGTTAATTGATACGAGTTACTGGTTTGTTTCTTGTCATAGACTAGTTAGATGTATGACTTGAGTCTCGAACAATGGGATGCAAGAAGTGTGGTCACTTCTCTTGGACCCTTCACATAATTATTAACTCACTCTCGAATGATAAGGAGAGTAGCTGGTAAACCTAAACGGGTAAAATATATGAGTAGATGCAATCGTTACTCATTTGGCTCATCACATATTACCACCACTAAGAAAAGCATCTCCTTGCAGTAGTTATATGTAAGTTTTACTTGGGCTTTCTGATTAAATGGAAAATGATAAGTGTTTATCTCAAGGCGCAACGATAGAAATATGACATTAATATTTTTATGGAGACAATCTGTAGACATATACTAAAGGACTACCAAGCTTAGTGTGACAACTTATCCAAAACTCACTCGATTTTGATTTCTGTGTGCCAATGCAGTAGACCAGTGATGGAATACTCACCATGTAATGCAATTTTCAGGACGAAAATTCTTTCAACATGGGGATAATGTGACATCCGGTAATATTCGGTTACCAAACTCCGTTAGTTCCGTTGAGCCTTGCATACATGTATCGTGAGCACACACTAGTTGTCATTTAATGTTGGTGACTTAATAATAATAGTTAATAATGTTAAACTAATGATAACTTAACTGATTATGTGATTATTAAGTTATGCTTATGTGTTAGCTTATGTGTTAGTGCGTTTTAAATATTAATTTGGAAATTTATCACGTAATGTGGAAACGTGTGTGTTAATTCGTATGTTTTGTGTTAGTAAAGATAAAATATATATTTGTTATTATTAGTTTATATGTGTATTAATTTAGTTAAAAACGCTTTCAAAAAGAGTTTAAAGCCTAAATTTATAAAAATACAAGTTACAAGGGCTTAAATGGTAACTATGTAATTAAATAAAAAAAGAAAACCCTAGCCCCCCATGCCCCCCTTTGGTTGCAACCTCCCTCTCCTCTCCCTCTCCCCTTGCAAATTCGAACAAGAACACCTAATAAACCACGGACCTGATCGATTAAAAGCAATAGAACATGTTAGAATCATCAATTACAAGCCATTTCACGTTTAAGTGTTGGATTGTTACAAGTTTTTATGATTTCTATGTTATGGCCGAAACCCTAGTTTGATTTTGATGTTGAATTCCGAATTCTTTGTTGTTTGTTGATGTTAATATGTTAGTTAGATGGAAAACATGCTAGTTAAAGTCGATTATGCAAGAAAGTTACTTTTTGATGCGTTGTTCATAGGTTACTAAGAATAGTAACTTTATTTTTCATGAAATGTTGAATTGTTGATGAATTGGTGTTATGGATGTGTTTATGATGATGATTAGGTGCCAGATTGTTGTTATGAACGTTGGAAATTCAAGAATGCATATTGTAGTTCTTACCTTGCTTAAAATAGTAACTTTTGGTGTTGAATGTTGATGAATCATGATGGTTAGATATTGTTGATCATGTATAGATGTTGTTATAAGCTTGAATTGGTATATTAATAATGAAATCATGAATACAATGTGAGTTTGATGAATTTAGGATGTACTTTCCCAAAAGGGAAACTTTATTTTTGTAGAACATTGGATATGATGAATTGGGCATGCTTGTGATGTTAGGATCATGTTAGAATGATTGTTGATGATGTTTGATGTGATAGAATGTGTTAATTGAATTGTATGGATGCTTGGTTGATCATGTAAGGAGTATAGGTTTTGGTGGCCATATATGATGATGAATTATGGTTAGCGATTAGGAGATCATGTTTGGGATTGGATTAGACTTCACGTATGAATTATTTTGGTTATGATGTATATATATATATATATATATATATATATATATATATATATATATATATATATATATATATATATATATATATCTGTGAAGAATATGTTGTTTGTTAGAGATTTGCATGAGTTGTATGATGATCTAATGTGGTATGATAACCTAGGTAGAACTTGGGTGGATAATGTGATACACGTGGATAATTTGTGTGGTACTCTTGTATGTTAGGTTGTCATACATGATTAAACTATATTTCAACTAATATGTCACCAACGGGTCAAACGGGTCAACTGGGTCATATGTGTCTTGTCCTTATAAATCTTTGAGTCCTTTGATTGTAGAGCACTTAGGGTTTCATTGTGATTTATGTATACACGTACTTATGTAGTCGTGTGTTCAAGGTAACCTCTGAAGGTTGTCTTTCCACTTGTTCTTGTCAACTTAAGCTTTAAGTATTCTTTACGCGCATCAGGTGAGTTCATGTCCCACTCTTTTTACATAATCTCTTTTGGGGGGAGATAGCATACTGGTATTTACAAACGCTTTATCATTATGAGTTGTGTATAATCTTAATATAGTGATGATTACCATGGAAAGTCCTCACACTTTCAGTTTGTTAATAATTACTTAGCGGTGAAATTTTGGGTAGTACTACTGGGTCTGACGAGCCCCACCTGTGTGACTCGAGGTCAGACGGGTGCAATATTGTCCTAATGAACATTGTCATGACCTGGTAAGTCGTGCCAGGAGGCAGCAAACGTAACACAGTCAGCTTCAAACGTGAAATCACTATGTTTATTACTAATTGTGTATAGACTAGCTATTTATTACAATACATTGCTTATGTTTTACAACTATTACTGACTATATTTAACGTAAACTCATGAATTCACCAACCATTGTGTTGACTTGTTTAGTATGATATTCTCAGGTTAACGTTGTCAGTTGCCTAGGAGCACGCACACGTCAGCATTGTTGGGTTGTCTGCATTGTTTAAAATACTATTTTGGATTATGTCTATTTTAAACAGTTATGCTTGGGTTTTTGCATTATGATTGGGCGCGTATGTTTTGCGCATTTTCTTTACATGTTACATTGTTTTGGGTCTTCTCGTTATTTAAATGCTTCCGCCATTTTTAAAGTAAACTCTGATTTGAATTTTTGTTCATGTAGAGTCGTTCTAAGTAACTAATAACTGAGATCCTGGTTTGTCAATCGCCTCGCGGTAAAACCCCGCACGTGAATTTTAAGGGTGTGACACTTAGGTAGTAGAACAGGGGTCCGGCATATTTTGGTAATACTTAACAGTATTAGCAAATCCTGTGGTATTCAGCTTCAGTGCTAAAGCTGGATACAATAACTTGGTGATTGGAAGACCAAGATAGTAAATTATCACCCAAAAACACATACACCCATAGGTTTTTTTTTAACGACAAATATTTCTATTACTACCACTACTATTACATTATATCAAGTTACATCATGTTTTGGTTTGAACTCGGGACCTCCTCTTTAAGATACAAAGCCTCTAACAAATGAGCTAGCCCCACATTGACACATACACCCATAGGTGGATCGGCATATATGTGGACTACCTCATTAATATGTGTTTGAATATTTCATGAGACGAAAAATGGATGACATACATCGTTGTAACCCATGATCTAATTAAGGTGTCCTTAATGTAACATATAATATGATTGAGGGCACTAATGTGTGGTTCTCGAGAATCATGCATTAATAGACGAATTTGTTGAATTGTATATGAGATGTATGATCGAGTGAGTGAGCGTTACTTACAGTAAAGCACTAGAAAGACTTCAATATAAGATTGGTTCTTCAACTTAGGGCATGTAAGGCTGACTATAGCATTAGGGTCAACAAGAGTTAAAGTTGGCTTGTAGCAACTTTTCACGATACAAAATGTTGCAAGCACACTGTGTTTAAAAATAAGGCATCCCCTCTTGTTGCGAGAGGCAATAATCCCTCATTCCTCAAAATTATTTAGAGCACCCAAGTCACTCATACCTTATTTATTATCTTAGTTTTATTTTTATTTTTTTAGTCTTTTTAGATTAGATTCATTTTTTACTATAACCTTTACCTTATATATTATTTTAGTTTATTTCTTTCTTGAAGTTGTTTTTTAATAAAAATAACACACAAATGTTATTGTTATTTAAAATAATTCTTAAACATTATTCTTAATAAAATATATGCTCTTATACAAAGTGTAGAGTATGTAAGGCTGTGCACATCAAATCGCATAGCAATCCGGCTTCTGCCCGGACCCTGTACAAAGCGAAAGCTTAGTCAAGCAACTTGTACGTCATTTTTATATGCTTATATTGTTTTTTAAATTTCCTTTCAGCATTTATTTTCTTAAATTACGTATACCGTTGTAAGTGTTTAGTTTTATCTACGCTTCTATATAAATTCTATTTAATGTTATTTACTTATAAAATTCTTAGAAATTTCATTGGAGAGAGTTTTGCATGGTTTTCTCTTTTGCTTGAATGAAGCTTTGAACTCTGCTTAGGTATCTATTAACATTCTTTATGCAATGAGGACATAATTTTTTTTAGTGATTTCTAGTTATACCCTCAATGTGTTTTTTATTCAAAACGAGAGCATTAACACACGCCATATCTCCCACTAATTAATTTTATTTTCTGTTTTTTTAAGTAATGATATGTCTTGTACCTCTTGTCAACTTTTTGGTTAAATTTATGTTAAAACAATTATCTCTGTGATTAGAAGTAAAAGAAATGTGAAAAATGATGTTGACTATTAATTTAGCAAAAGTCATTCTTGTTCTCTAACCCAATTAATACTCGTCTTCAATCTTTCATTCAACAAACTTTAGATACCGACAAATGTCAACGGTCTTGAGTGTTGGACTTTTGATCATTACCAAGCTTATAAAACACTCAACAAGTATGTATAATAGAAGCACTATACCAATTACAACCATAAATATTGACGTACAGTTTGTCATGTTTTAATATACTCAAAACCGACTTAATGTTAGACTTATATATTAGTATATTACTTTCATAAGTTAGATACATGTTTCGTTTGCATGGATTTTTGTTAAATCCTTTTTACTTGATACTACTATTCAAAGCCTTCCATTGGATCTCCAATCGAACAAAATATAAGTCTTCTTGTAGTCTATTAATCTTCCACTCTACTTGTAGCAACATATTTCGTTCACCGTTTGCTATTGGAACATCTAGTGTGAACTCTATTTTCCTTGGAAATGCTCACCACCAAAACTTATCATCCCACTACTTTAAGCCTATTAGAGAGATTATATAAGTTAAGGCTTATTGTAATTATATTTTATTATAATTAGAAGATATGATTTGATTAGTATATCATTTAATTGTAATTATTCTTATTGTACTCTTATATATAGACTATAGTTGATTAGTAATAAGTAAAATCTTACAGGTTTTCATTATTTTATAAATCCTACTTGGTAATCACAACAAGTTGCTTCTATATATCCCAAAATGAAATTAATATTCATTGAATAGTGTAAACACATTAGCTTACTGATGTTGTATTCTAAAGAAACTGCATGTATGATTACATTTAACTTAAAACAATTAAACATGTGTTTCTCAATATAAGGATATTGTCACTACTAGAAAAACTGCAATAGATGACGCGCATTGAGCGTCATTTTTGGGGTCAGATGACGCGCAAATGCGTGACAAGAAAGGGGTAGTCATAAATGAACGATGACACGCATCCGCGCGTCATCTTTGTATGACGCGCAAAAGATGACGCACATTTTATGACGCGCAAAAGATGATGCACAATGCGCGTCAAAAAATGGGTAGTCATAAATGACTAGATGACACACATGCGCGCGTCATCTACGTAATTTTTATGACGTGCTAAAGATAATACGCAATGCACGTCATAAATTTAGCTGTATTATTTTATATATATATATATATATATATATACACCTTAATTTTTATAAATTTTACCTGCTATGTTTATAAAACTATAAATCAATATTTATCGAATAATAGCAAAACAAAATTCATTTAATTAAATACTAATAAAAATTACAAAGTTGTTACAAGTTCACGTGCATACGCAAAATTACAAAGTAGTTTCAAATTCATTTAATTATCTAATAAGTAGCCCAACACATAAATAAAATTTAAAACGTAACACGACCACAGTTGCAATGACTTCTACAGCACCAGCTGCTCCTAGAAGGTGACCAATCATTGATTTGTTGATTTACTCGCAACTGCAAACATTAAATTTATTAAGTTCGCATCAAATTCACATCACTCATCACCTTATGTTATCTTTACATAAGAGACAAAACTTACCCTTGTCTTATCACGTATAACGAACACCAAACTTGTTTTACGTGGAATAAATAATCGCAACATAACCTGACATATATCAAAAATAAACAAACAATCTATTTAAATTGAACGAAATAAACATACAGATAATTTACCTGGAAAACTGTTTTTAAAAGAGGTTTATTTGCAGCATGCTCAAGCCCGATATCATGACACCACCTAATTAACCCCAGCTTATTCAGACATTCAGACGGAGGTAAAATAGCATGTAGTTAAGCTACATTGTTAACCAACTAATCAAGTAAACCATTTATAATTAAATGATGATTATTTAGGAAATATATTATGTTTTTGATTTAGTAAAGCTAAATCATAAATGAATTCTTCCTTGAAATCATTATTTATACAAAAGAATGTTAAACCTTTGTAATAATTGTTGTAGCTTTAAAATGTTTTTGACCAAAAACAGGTAATCACTTAATAAAAAGCTAGAGGCACTTCCACAGTCATAACAGAAACTTAAATCAGCATTATTGAATGAACATACATGATCTGTTACTTACATCATTTGACCTACCGATAAGAACAAGTTTTACTACATAAAAGAAGGATCTTACCCGTATGGACTGGGGGGTTCAAGCTGGATTCCAGGTGCTCTGAACTAGTAATGGTTTGTAGTCAAAAATGGTTTAAATGTCAGCAAAATGCTAATACCCTCGATCACATTCAAGATTAAAAATATCATTTGGGCGCCTGCAGTTAAATTAAGCCAATAAATCTAATTAAATTACAAGTTTTTTTTCATGAAACGTTTCACCTACAAGTTGCAAAGAGGCTTTTTCTGTGCATCAATTGTCCCATAACAGTGAAGTAGTCTTACTGGTTTGAAGATTGTCACATTCTAAAGAGATATATAGAACCTTTTTGGTGTAATATACCTTGATTTAAATAACATTTAGCAAAATGACACTTACCCAAACACTAAAAAAGATAAAGGCACTTAGGAGGATCTGATAGAAGCTTACCTATGACTCTCTTGTAGTTTCTGTACTTGTTGCTTCAACTTTGTAGCCTCTGTTTGCTTCAACTTTGTAGCCTCTGTTTGCCAAACTTATATTGGTTACTAGGTTAGAACCCATGTAATACATGGGTGGAATAAATCTAACTATTTAAGACCATTGTTTAATTATTTTAAAATTCTCAACCATAAAGCTCAAGCGGTGAAGCCTTCTAAAATAGTCGCAACAAAGTTGATACTCATGGCAACGATATTGCATAAAAACATTAGAAATCTGGCCTATTACCAAGCAATACAATTTGCTAGATGACTTACTACCTTACATAAGCAAAATGACAAACATAACTATCAAAATTAAACAATACTATCAAAATCACAAATAATTAAAAGTTACACACAAACATAACTATCAAAATTAAACACGGATTGTTCGAAAAAATTTACAGTCACCGATGTCAACATTTTTTAAATGAAATTCATACACAGAACCCAAATACCAATCAATTACAAAAAAAGCAAGTTAGTAAACCAATTGGCAGCAAATAAATACGCATTTGACAAATCCTCTCAACACATTTTAATCCATTTTACTTAAAGATACTTTGAGTGGGTGATGTGCCGAAAATAGACAGTCTAAAGTTCAGTAATTTAACTAATCAATTTATAATCCATAATTGATGTAGAAAAGATTAATAAATTAGTTGCTCAAGTTCATCAATTATAAAAGTATAGTGTTTCAATAGTAGATTATGTTCAACAATATTGGATCTCAATTTTAGGGTGGCCAACCAGATACCAACTGCAAAATCATTCCTTTTATTTTTAGAAGCACATCATTTGACTCATCTACCACAAAAATCTCAAATAAATTTAAAATACATAAACATAAGCCATGAATATATGTTTAAGGATAGCCAAACACATAAAACCGAAAAAGCTAAGCTTAATAGAAGTGATCAGCCAACAATGTCATGTTTTAATAAAGCTTTAATAAAGAACAACACACATACAACAGCTCAAAAACATACATGTACTAAATTTATGATAGATTGGATATCAATAGAAGAAGAAATCGGAGCTATAGTACAAATCAAACATAGAAAATCACACAAGATTAATACCTGGTTACAACAACATGCTATGTAATCGAGGCCCTAATTCAAATCAAACATAGAAAACTAATCACAATCTGACAAATCTTACAATTAGATGATGTATATTACCGAAGATGTAAATCCACAACATACGGACAAACCTTGATATCAAGAAGCTTCAGAAAGGTAAACCTTAGCTCATTTAAAAGGTTTACCATAAATCAAATCAATGATGTCAACTAATTCCAAAGGAAGAAGTATACTCATGCATAACCTACCTGTTTAGCTCATTTTGAAATGCAATTATATACCAGAAAGAAATACTAAATCAAAAAGAAGATATTACTTTAGCAGAAACATTATCCTGATTGATTGAAGAAGATGATTGTAAAAACCCTAAATTCCAACTACGCCCCTAAACCCTTGTCTCCACCAAATCAAACAAAAGAATTAGTTGAGAAGATCAAGAAACCCTAACCTGATTCCAAAAGATGATCGAAGCCCGCACCTCAGTTTGCAGCGACGTGAACTCACGATGTGGTCGACTGAGCTTAAGGCTGCGCGCGCGGTGGTGGTGGGTGGCCTACAATGTGTTCGACTGGGCGGTAGTGGTCGGCAGTGGTCAAGTGCGCGGCGGTGGTGGGTGACGGTCGATCAAGCGGTGGTGGGTGGCGGTCGATCAAGCGGTGGTGGTTGGCGGTCGATCGATTGGAGGCCGGATTGGGGGCGGTGGATCGATTTGGTGATTTGGGGATGTTGTAAGGTTAGAGTAGGAGGGCGGTAGAATTAAGAGAAAAGGTGGGAGTATAGGTTATAAAAAATTTTAAAAAATGACAAACTAAGATGACACACAAAAATACGTGTCATCATTTCTAAAAATATTTTAAAATATGACATATATTTTATGATACGCGTAAATGCGCGTCATCCTTTTTCGCACGTCATCTTTTGCGCGTCATCTATTAACAGTTTTCTAGTAGTGTGTCCATGTCCTATTAGCTTTATGCACTCCTTATAAAATTTAAAATATTGTGCTAACTTAGTTGCATAATTCGTTAAAGCTTCATTATAAACCCAATATAAAGTTCACACTTCACCTTTTGTTCCTAATGGTTATGTAGTGTCCGGCACACCTAAGAAAAGGCCAGAAACTTGCTCATTTCCTATATCTTAATCTCGCCATCTTGATATATTTAGTACACAAGAATAAGGAAACCTACACAATACACATGATAGACTATTTGAGACACTACATAAAATATGAGTATATGACTCATATATTTTCCGTCCATTTTGGTAATAAGATATTGCTTCTGTTATGCTTTCATATTTTTGTAATCAACATTTCATCAACCCAATTAAGTGAGGCAGTTTAAAAAGCATAGTATTATAAAAATTGAGTACTTCTCTTAGGGTAACTTTGTAAAATAGTAACCAGTTTTTAAAAGTGTTCCAATTAGGTAACTCAAGTATTAAAAATGTTACAACTAGGTCAGTCAGTTTTTATATTTTATATAAATTAAAAGTCTTGACATGTTTTTTTAGCATGGTATACTTTTGGTTTCAGTTAGAAAATATTTTTTCTATCTTTTGATGCTAATATCGAACGTTAACGTAAATTTTAGGTAATTTTTTTATTTTTTTCATAATTAACATGTTTTTTTAAATATAATTTTATATATTGAAAGTGTTGACCCCCATGTCTTTTACATCGTTACTTTCTTTACATAAGAAAACTTAATGATGACTTAATTTAATCGTTTGTTGATCCAATTTAAGAAAAAAATATGCGTGGGTGACTAAATTAAAACACTTTTTAAACTTGGTTACTATTATGTGATATTTTCCTCTTTCTCTCTTCCTTAATATATCACCTAACATGGTTTATATGAAAAGCAAAATTTATGTAATTTGCTTCTCTTTTAAAGAGTAGTCAATTGTAAAATACACCTAACACGTTAGCTGTGTCACACAGATAGAGGTGTGTTTGATTTTGTCTTAAAATTTCTAAACTTTCAGTATTTGTGTTATGCCTAACTTAATTTTATGCTTATTTGTGGTGCTACGTTCTCCTTATATAATAGAAATAAAAGGATGAAGAATAGTATGGATGTAAATTTTCTACCTCATGGGACATGTTGAAGACTTTAGAGCCAAATTTAAGTTAACTTTGAAAACCTTGCATCCTTCACCAAAAATATAAATTACGTACACTAAGAATTTGCACCACTAATATACTTTATACTAAATTTGATCACCACAAATATAAATTACACTACAAACATTTACAAAAAAATGTAAAATATAATACTTAATTTTTATTCCATTGCAAATAATATTTATTTTGTGATGGGATTATAGTCTGAATTTATTTTTCAGTTAATTAATACTCAAAATTTTATGTTTATTAAACATTTTGACATCCTTATATCAGGCTATCAATATAATTTTGAGTTACGAACTAAAACTATAATGAAATAATATATATTACCGTTGACTTTGAAAAGACAAAAAGTGCACCCTTTACGAATACGAACGGAGACTCGAGAAGCAGGTGGCTCTAGCCGTAACCCATGGGCTCACCAAGGATTTGGCGGTACCTGTGGGGAGGATTGACCATCCTTTTCAATATTTGTCAAACACAAACTTGATCAATGATTATCATCTAATCTTTTTTGGATGTATGTTTGTTTTTATTGTATGGTCATAATTTCACGAAAGCAATCAAATTTCAAATTTAAAGTTTTTAGAGAATAATTATTCAATAATCTAAAAAACACTTCGTAAACGTTTACCAAACTCTAATATCTATAGTATCTAATAAAGCAAGGTTTCTAAAAATTTCACGAAAGCAATCAAATTTCAAATTCAAAGTTTTTAGAGAATAATTATTCAATAATCTAAAAAACACTTCGTAAACGTTTACCAAACTCTAATATCTATAGTATCTAATAAAGCAAGGTTTCTTTTGCCACTTGTCATTCCCTTAACCCACTATTTTGCCTTGTCATTTTTTTAGACATCCACACTATTAGTTTTCCCTCAAAAGGGTATTATAGTAATTTAAATGCTCATACAAATTTCTCTCTCTTATTAAAATAAATTTTATTAATTGCTATCTTTCTCTTTCTTATCTAGATTTTTTTAAATCAAACTATCTTTTCTAAAAATACATTTTATCAAAGAAATTATAAATCACATCTTTTAATTAAAGTATAAATAATAAAAACTAAACTTTTATATAATATAAAATTTTCTAAAACACTAAACATTTTTAAATAAAATATTTTAAATCGTTTTGCTTTAAAAAAACTATATACATCTGAAATTTTTTATAAACTGACTTACTAAAACAACAAGAATAATTACAAACCAGAGTTTTAAAAAATAAGATTTTTATTAAAAGTTATTTTTTTAATATGTTAAACGTATGTTTAAAAATGAATATGTTTATATAAGGTGGTCAAAAATAGTATAATTGTTTTGTTGAACTATTACGTATGTATAATTTTAATTATATTTTATATTAAAATATTATACTGTAACTCTTCTTGTTTATTACTAACTATAATCTATTTAATTAATGGGTTTATAGCTTACCTATCTATCTATAGAAAAACAAAAATAAACGTGAAACAAGTGTGAGCGTCATTATACTTACTTTATTATTTCTCTATATTATTAATAAATAATATTGAATACTAAGAATCTATAGTATCTAATAAAGCAAGGTTTATTTTGCCGCTTGTCATTCTCTTAACCCACTATTTTGTCACTTGTCATTTTTTTAGACATCCACACTATTAGTTTTCCCTCCAAAAGAGTATTATAGTAATTTAAATGCTCATACAAATTTCTCTCTCTTATTAAAATAAATTTTATTAATTGCTATATTTCTCTTTCTTATCTAGATTTTTTTAAATCAAACTATCTTTTCTAAAAATATATTTTATCAAAGAAATTATAAATCACATCTTTTAATTAAAGTATAAATAATAAAAAACTAAACTTTTATATAATATAAAATTTTCTAAAACACTAAACATTTTTAAATAAAATATTTTAAATCGTTTTGCTTTAAAAACTATATACATCTGAAATTTTTTATAAACTGACTTACTAAAACAACAAGAATAATTACAAACCGGAGTTTTAAAAAATAAGATTTTTATTAAAAGTTATTTTTTAATATCTTAAAAGTATGTTTAAAAATGAATATGTTTATATAAGGTGGTCAAAAATAGTATAATTGTTTTGTTGAACTATTACGTATATATAATTTTAATTATATTTTATATTAAAATATTATACTGTAACTCTTCTTGTTTATTACTAACTATAATCCGTTTAATTAATGGGTTTATAGCATACCTATCTATCTATAGAAAAACAAAAATAAACGTGAAACAAGTGTGAGCGTCATTATACTTACTTTATTATTTCTCTATATTATTAATAAATAATATTGAATACTAAGAATATTACGCCTACTATTTTCAAATTTAAAAAATATATAATTTAATTAATTAAAAACCTATTTTTATTAAAAAACACTTTTTAAAAACAAAAATTTTATAAAATACTGAATACAACAAACTTTAAAATATCATTTTTCTTAAAACAAAATATTTAAATTCACAACTTTTTTATATAAAAATCACAATTTTTGATAAAACAAGAGTTTAAGAAAAATACATAATTATTTATTTACTTAAAATAGGTATTTGTACGTAATTATAATCATATTTTATCTTCAAGCGTGATTTTATAATGCATAAATCCGTGTAATACACGAGGACTAACCTAGTGTATATATATGTTAAGAGACTAAACATAAAGATTAATTAAATAAATAAATAAAGTAAAAAAGAAAAACTACATATATAAATATTTAAATTTAAACTTGTAAATGCTGCAACAAAATACTCATTAGGTTAGAAAAAACTAGTCTTCGAGTTTTAAAAAGCTTTATTCGGATCTGGATCAAGCTCCCTGGGTTGAAGTGAACATCACTAGTTTTTCGCATTTCAATTGAAATTTTGACAGCTACTTGGAGCTCTAAGCTAGATTAAACTGTAAATGTAACATAATTACTATTTACATCCCTGATCTTTTCTAAAAATAACTAGTTACATTCCTAAAGTTTAAAAACGTCACTATATCCCATGACTTTTTATTTTTTCATTCATTTAAGGCCAAATGACTAACGCCGTTAATATTAATGTCAAAACATCTATTGAAAAGACTAATTTACCCCTAAAAATTAAAATAATAAAAAAAGACTTTTATCACCTACAAATACCCACACCCTATCTCTCTCCTCCCTAATCTCCATCACCACTACCAACCCAACACCACAACCACCATAGCCACTCACCACCACCACCACCAGCTTCTGTCACCACCATCACAAGCATGAGTCACCACCGCCATGAGTTGTAGTTGCCACCGCCACGAGCACTGGTCCCAACGCCACTAGCTCCGGTCGCCACCGCTACGAGCTCCGGTCTCACCGCCACCAGCTTCGGTCGCCACCGCCACCAGCTCCGGTCGCCATCGCCACCAGCTCCAGTCGCCACCGCCACCAGCTCCGGTCCCCAGCCCATATGTTTCGGTCACCACCACCACCAGCTCCCATCACCACGAACACAACCTCCTGTCACCACAACCACAAGCTCAGTTCACCAGTACCACAAGAGCCTAACCCCTAGCTTGACCCATCACCGTCACCGCAACTCGCCCAGCCACCGCCACCCCTTCTCCACCGCAGCTCGCCCAGTCACCACCACCGCATCTCGCCCCATCACTGCCACTAAAGCCCTCCCTGTCACCACACAACCATTACCAAGCACTCTCCCTCTACTTTGTATATCTCTCTCTTTACATTTTTCAATATTTAGGTTTTTTGATTTGAGATTTGTGGTTGAAAAGTTTGATAATGGTGGTTATTATTTGGTTGAAGATGTTATGTGACGGTGGTGGATGGTAGTGGGTCGGATTCTGGATAAAGGCTTTTGCGATGGTGATAATGATGGTGGTGGTGGTGGGTGGAGAATGTAATAAGGGAGATGTACGTTTGTTTGTGTATGTGTATGTGTGTGTGTGAGAGAGAGAGAGAGAGAGGTGGGTGGGTGGATATGTTTTTAATTTTCAATTGACAGGGGTATTTTAGTCTTTTTATAAAAAAAATAACAGAAAATCTAACATCGTCAGCCTTAAGGATTCAAATAGATGGAAAAATGAAAAGTCAGGGGACATAATGACGGTTTTAAACTTTAGGGATGCAACTGTTATTTTTGAAAAAGCTCAGGGATGCAAATAGTAATTTACTCTAAAACTAGATATGCACAGATGATGTTATAAAATTGGAGATATTAAGAATTCTTATTATGTTTTTCCTTCTTTATAATGAATCAAACGATTCGTTACCAATTAATTGATACCAAATTTCTAATATGAATCGAAATCAATTTTATCATTTATTTCAACATGGTTTTAGCAAAAACAATCCAACTAGTGACACATCATAATAGTGAATTTAATGACTTAGCATATATAAAACATAAGACAACCACATGATAACATTATTATGGTAACCTACTTGTATACAAGTACAAGTCTCTAGTGATATGCTTCCATGAAACAAGACCCTAGTGGCCATGCATGCACAAAACAAGGTACTCATATGCTTGTAGTAGGCAAGACACCAGTGACATGTTTGTACAAGATAAGACTTTGTTGACCATGTAATGCACAAAGCAAGCAATCGATTGCTTACAAGACTCGAGTGACTATACAATGGATATAGCAAAGCAATTAAATAATTACACAAGGTAAAACTCTAGTGACCATGTAATACATGAAGCAAAACAATCAAATTTTTTCAATGCTTTGGTGACCACGCAATGTACAAAGCAAAGCAATCAAATGTTTGCACAAAACAAGGCTAGGGTTATAGGTAGACCATAAGTTAACCTTTAGAATATGCAAATCAAAAAACACATTTATCTTTCATAACAATAATATACTTTGAAACCTTAAAAACATACATTACTTAGTGTATATAGAACATGCATTGAAAATCTTGTTAAGTATTATTAGATTCAGACAACAGTTCGGGTACAAGTGAGACATCAAATTCGGGTGAGTTGGTTAGATGTGGGTGAAAAATGTTCTTGGAAAACTCCAAGTATGGACATATACAGACGAACAATTATGTTCAAGTGACTAGGATCTGTTAGGATCAAACTGGAACGAAAACACACGAATAGAGAACAATAAACAAAGATACAAGATTTATAGAGGTTCGGTTGCGGTGTGCAACCTATATCCTCTTGGGGCAACTAGGGTTTTTCTTTTGTTGAGTCATAATCATTATAAGTACAATAAGGAATATATATAGACTACAATTAGGGTTAAACCCTTTAGTTAATAATCTAACTAAACTGGGCCTAATTAGAACTTGGGCCGGCCGAGCCCAACTGCTCCAAATTAATTAACCCGAAGCCTACACCCAACAATTCTCCCACTTGGAGGCTTCGAACCATGTTAAGCTACACTCCGCTTCTTTGTACTTCTGTAATGTCCTCTGATTTTAGCACCCCCTAGCTACCCCACCTTCTCAACATTATTCCTGAAGGCCAGCTGAAGCTATGCAAAGCTTCAGCTTATCCAGTATCACAGATTTTGTAAACATATCGGCTGGATTCTTCACACCAGAGATGTTCTTTAGACTGATTGCTCTATCACTGATCAATCCTCTGACAAAATGATATCTCATCCCAATATGCTTTGTTTTTCCATGATAGACTGGGTTTTTAGCAAGTTTCACCACACTCTCATTGTCACAATACAATGAGTAATCAGATTGTTGTTTACCCAATTCTTCGAGAAAAGTCTTTAACCATATTAACTTTTTACTAGCTTCAGTAACAGCCATGTATTCAACCTCTGTTATTGATAGAGCCATACTTTTCTAAAGTCTGGACATCCAGCTAACTGTTGTTCCTCCTACTATAAAGACATACCCAGTAGTGCTTTTAAATGTCCTTTTACAACCACGTAAATCAGCATCAGTGTATCCTTAAAGGATTGCATCTTTACCCTTGAAACATAACCCCATTTTAGAAGTACCCTTTAAGTCTGGACATCCAGCTAACTGTTGTTTATTCAATTTAAATGCTTTTGCAAGTTAATACAACATTCATTACAGAACATCGTTTGTTAGCATTACAATGCAAAAACATTATATAAAAGAATACCATCCAAAAAGAGCTGAGTAGCCACCTCCTGCCATCCTCAGCAACATTACCTGCCAACTGGAAATACATAAAAAGTCAGCGTTACTGAGTGAGTTCTAGTTTTATAATAAAACATACTTTTCTTTCGTTAAAACCATTTCTTTACTTTCATGCATCATACGTACACATAGATAATCTCGTTATTATCTTCATCATTCTACTTTCGTTCATTCGGCATACATCATTTATTATCTTTCACCTTTATCTAGATCCTGTCATGATTTACCCTCTTCATGGCACGCCGCCATGATTACTGATGTCGAGTGACAAGGATCCTGTTTCGTTCTTTATTATGTTATATCGTTAACGTTCAATCCATACATTCTTTCATTCGTACGTTCATTACTTTTGATGACATGTACAATACCCTGAACATTGTGCACGAAGCTTGTTACTGGGCCTGAGGTCTTTCATAGACCTTGAACATTGTGCTCGAAGATGACTCCAGTACCTAGGGCAAGTACATTCACCACTTATCTTTCCTCTTTTATTACGGATCAATGCCATATGCTATACCACGAACATTGTGCAAGAAGCTGGTAACTGGGCCTAAGGTCTTTCATAGACCTCAAACATTGTGCACGAAGCTGACTCCAGTACCTAGGGCAAGCGACAAGGATCCCATACATATGGTCAATCACAAGGATTAGACCCCCAGTGTGCATCCTTCTGGGGTAGCTAACCCGTACACGGTTGAGCTAACACCCTTCATTGGGTGTGAACCGCCATACATTTGCTTGCAAGCCTTTCTTACTTTCGTTCATTCATTCGTTAATGCATGCATTCTTTCATTACGTTCCTCTTTTCATTATCTTTCACTTTACGTTATATAATACTTTTCATTCATTCATTAACGTAACACGTAAAGCCACGGAAAGATAAACATACGTCATAATAAGGAACATCAACATACACTATGGCATCATCATACAGGGCATTATCATACATTCATAACATACATCATGCATAAACATGCAACATCATAATGCCCATCACACCCTCTAAGATCCCAATGGTCATCTTACGCATACTTACGGGAACTTTCACGTAACTTACATCTGCACTTTCCCCCGAAAGTCAGTAATTAAAATATGTTTCTCCTCGGGTACAACAGCCCTATTTGGGCGTATGAGCACCCTTCAGTTGCACGGCCTCCATGCGACTGGACATCATGCGATTGGACCTATACGGATGAACATGCACCAATGCGGATGAACACCCAATCGTGCGAATGGACCTCGTGCGGATGGACTCTATGAGGATGGACCTTATAAGAATGGACCTCATGCGAATGAACTTAATGCGGATGAGTACTTATGCGACTGGGATTTCAGTCGCATGACTCCCTATGCAACTAGCCATCCAGTCGTGCGGTTGAACCTCAATCGTATGAATGGACCCTCAATCGTATGAATGGGCCCTCAATCATGCGAATGGACCCCAATCGCACCTCATTCGGCCACATGGACTCCGGTCGGTCTCCTAGCCCTATCTGGTGCAGAATGCAGTTCATCCCGAACCCAATCTGCCATTTTCGACCTCCAAGCTCATCCAAACTCATTCTAAGCCTAAATCAACCATCCTAAACCTTAGGAATGCATTCTACAACACCATTCAAGCACATACAAGCCTGAAAACATACTCCAAATGCATCACATGCAAACACACCAAACGGGTCAAACACACACACATACAAAAACGGGTTTACTATGTGTTCCAGCCCCAAATCAGTTGAAAATGAGTAAAATAAGGGTCCTAGAACTCACATAAACTACAAGAAGAAGAAGAGCTTCGTCTAGACCCGCTACACAACGACTTTCCAAGCCCGAACCCACTCGAACCAAGCTTTCTTCTCTCTTTTCTTCCTTTTCTCTCTTCTTTCTCTCTTTTGGCTGAAATGTGGGTGTGGGGAGAGGTTAAGGGCTGCCCTCTCCCTTCAAATAACCCTACTTACCCAACTTTCTCACGTTGGCGAGTTCGGTCCCCTGACTTTGGACTTTATTTCTTTTTCTTCTTTCGTCGTCTTCAAGGAAAATATTCGGGTGTTACAAGTCCACCCCCCTTATATAGGTTTCGTCCTCGAAACCTGTTATTCCTTGAACAAATATGGGTAATGATGTCTCATTTCTTCTTCGGTCTCCCACATTGACTCGGATCCCTTCCTGTGCTTCCACTGTACACGCACAAGAGGAACCACTTTATTCCTCAGTCTCTTCTCTTTTCGATCGACGATTGCCACTGGTTGCTCCACATAATTGAGTCGTTCGTCTACTTCGATATCCCCCAGTGGAACAATCGTATCTTCGTCTGCCAAACACTTCCTTAGATGAGGTATGTGGAATGTCCGATGAATTTCACTTAACTCATCTGGTAACTCCAATCTATAGGCCACCTTTCCTACTCGAGCAATGAGTCGGAAAGGGCCTATGTACCTCGGGCTCAACTTGCCCCGCTTTCGAAAACGAATGATACACTTCCAAGGTGAGACCTTCAACATAACCCGGTCACCCACCTGGAACTCAATCGGTTTGCGTCATTTATCAGCATACGACTTCTGTCTATCTTCGGCTGCCTTCATGAAGGCTTTGATCCTTTCAAGCTTTTTCACTCGTAGCCTCGATCACCTCGACGCTCCCTAACTCTTTATGACCAATATCACCCCAACAAACGGGTGTTCTACATCTCCTACCGTATAGCATCTCATAAGGCGGCATACCAATGCTGGCATGATAGCTGTTGTTGTATGAGAATTCAGCTAGCGGTAAGTGGTCGTCCTAACTTCCCCCAAAATCAATCACACATGCCCGAAGCATGTCCACCAATGTCTGAATGGTCCTTTCTGACTGACCATCAGTCTGAGGATGATAAGCCGTGATAATGTGTAACCTCGTCCCTATAGCGTCGTGGAATTTCTTCCAGAATTTGGATGTAAACCAAGTGTCACGATCAGACACAATAGACACCGGCATACCATAACGAGTTACAATTTCATTGATGAACAGATCAGCCAACCTCTCAGATGAATATGTCTCGCGGATCGGTAGGAAGTGAGCACTCTTCGTCAAGCGGTCAACGATCACTCATATAGCATCATACCCTTTCGGAGTACGTGGCAGCTTCGTAATGAAATCCATGGTGATGTGCTCCCACTTCCATTCCGGTATATCCAAAGGTTGGATTTTTCCATACGGCTTTTGATGCTCGGCCTTCACTTGCAAGCAAGTAAGGCACTTACTCACATACTCCACCACGTCACGCTTCATACCCGGCCACCAATAGTCTTTCTTCATGTCTTGGTACATCTTTGTGGCACCGGGATGAACAGAGTATCGAGTCTTATGAGCTTCATCCATAATCTCTATCCATAGATCCGTAAAACGAGGAATCCACATTCTTCCAATCCGGGTTCTAACACCAAATGTGTTTTCACCCAACTCCGCAACTATACCTCTCATCCTTTCAGAGTTAAGACGATCTTCTTTTAAGGCCTCATCTTGAAACTCCTTGACTTGCTTCATCATGTCAGAGGTCATAATCAGCTGGTATGCCTTTACCCGAATCGGCTCGGGTCTTTCCTTTCGGCTAAGGGCATCCGCCACCACGTTGGCCTTGCCCGGAAGGTAATGGATCTCACAATCATATTCCTTAATGAGCTCCAACCATCGCCTCTGTCTCATATTCAAATCCTTCTGCTCGAAGAAGTACTTCAAGCTCTTGTGGTCAGTGAATATGGTGCACTTCGTCCCATACAGGTAGTGCCTCCAAATCTTTAACACAAAGACCACCGCTGCTAGCTCCAAGTCATGAGTAGGATAGTTAACCTCATGATCCTTCAACTGTCAGGATGCATAGGCTATAACTTTTCCTCTCTGTATTAACACATACCCTAACCCCGAGTAGGAAGCATCAGAATAAACCACCAGATCTTCACTTCCATCGGGTAATAACAGAACAGGAGCTTGAGTCATTCTCGTCTTCATCTTTGAACGCCTTCTCTTGAGCTTGACCCCATACAAACTTTACATCCTTCCGGGTCAACTTGGTCAGTGGAGAAGTAATCTTAGAGAAGTCTTGAATAAATCTTCGGTAGTAGGCCGCTAAACCCAAGAAACTGCGGATCTCGGATGGCGTCTTTGGAGACTTCCATTGCATCACCGCTTCCACCTTTGCCGGATCCACCATAATCCCTTTTGGATTCACTACGTGACCCAAGAATTGAACTTCGCGCAACTAGAATGCGCACTTAGAGAACTTGGCATACAGCTTCTCCCTTCTCAACGTCTCCAACACTTCTCGAATGTGACCGGCATGCTCTATCTCGCTCTCTTTATAAATCAGGATATCATCAATAAACACAATCACTGATTTATCCAACATCAGCCGACACACTCGGTTCATCAGATCCATAAAAGCAGGTGGCGCATTGGTCAACCCAAAAGACATGACAAGAAACTCGTAGTGAACATAACACGTGCAAAAAGCTGTTTTAGGAATATCCTACTCTTTCACCTCTAGCTGATGATAGCCAGATCAAAGATCTATCCTTGAAAACAAACTGGCACCTTGAAGCTGATCAAACAAATCATCAATCCTCGGTAACGGGTACCGATTCTTCACCGTCAACTTGTTCAGCTCACGGTAGTCTATACACATCCTCATACTACCGTCTTTCTTCTTTACAAATAAGACCGGAGCACCCCAAGGAGAGATACTCGGTCTAATGAACCCCTTATCAAGCAGCTCTTGCAACCGCTCCATCAACTCTTTCATCTCCGTTGGGGCCAACCGATACGGTGCCTTGGCAACGGGTTGGGCACCCGGTATCAGATCAATCTGAAACTATATCTCTCGGTCAGGTGGCACTCCTGATAAATCTTCTGTGAACACGTCTGAAAAGTCACACACCACCGGTACATCATACAGTTGTGGTGCTGGCGTATCCACATCCTTTACATAGGCCAAGTACGCACTACATCCACGCCTCATGCACTTTCCCGCTACCGCCATTGAGATTACTTTCGGGATCATCGTGACTCGATCCCCATAAACAGTTACCGAACTCCCGTCAGGCGCTATTAAACGAATCATCTTCTTGCGACACATAATATTCACCTCGAAGTCCGCCAACCAATCCATCCCAAGAACCAAATCGAAACCAACTAAGGTCATCACGAACGAGCTAACAGGAAACTTATGACCTTCTAGTTCCACATCACACTCCTCTATCATCTCAAAAATCCTAGTAGACTTACCTATGGTAGTTTCTACATCGAAGGGCGCATCAACACGTCTACTACTAATAGACAGTTTAGCACAGAAAGCAGCAGAAATAAAACTCTTACTAGCACCCAAATCAAACAACATGGAAGCTAAAGTTTAGTTCACCAGAAACGTGCCGGACACAACATCAGGGTCCGTCCTAGCTTCTTCCTGTGTCATAGTGAATGCCCTGGCACTTGCCCTCGGTCCTTCACTCCCCGTCTTCCTCACCCCGGAACCCTCAGCCCTTGGCTTTTTGCAATCTCTGCTCATGTGGCCCTCCCCGCCACAGTTAAAACATTTCCCCGCTTTGCACTCCGGGCCATATGACCTGGCTTCCCGCATTTGAAGCACACATTCAATCCCCACCTACACTCGCCACTGTGCTCCTTCCCACATTTGCCACACTTTTTCGATCCCGTGCCCGGTGTGGCTACACGGTGATCATCCACCCGTGCCTTCTTGTTATCCGTCGAGGCATCACCCCAACCAAACCTCTTTCTATTCCAATTTTGATCACCCCCACCCTTCTTACTACCTTCAACCATCATCACTACTACCCTCTCATCATATAACCTCCCTGCCAAGTCCACTGGCGACCTAAACGTGCTCGGTCGGGCAGCGATCATATGCCTGCGAACGTCCACTGGCAAACCCCGAATGTACCTCTTAATCTTCCATGATAGAGGCGTCACCTGATCCGGCACCAAACATGCCATCTCGTTGAACTTTGTGGTGTACTGCTAGTGTGGCATCGTTCCCGCCTCCAGCTACAGGAATTCTCTCTCAACCTTGTCCATTTCCCAGTGAGGACAGAACTCCTCAATAACTAACTTCTTCAGCTCCGACCGTCTCATTCTCCCAATCGCCCGACTACCCTCGGCTTGGACTATATTGTCCCACCAGCACAAAGCCGAGTCCACAAAAGAGTGGGCAGCAAACTTTACTTTCTGATCCTCCCAACACTCTCTGATGTTCAAAACAGCTTTCAATTCTCTCACCCACCGGTGAGCAGCAGCAGCTGTGCCGTTACCATCAAAAGTAGGGGGCTTGCATCGTTGAAACATCCCATAGTTACAGCCTCGTGCCGCCTCCAGCGCAGGCTCCTCTTCTTCCTCTTCTTCATCATCCGAAGGAACCGTTTCAGGCTCTGGTTACTCCCGTCCTCCCGAGGACCTGTTCCTCTCTTTCCGTTCTCCTTCCCGTACAGCCTTAATCACTTCGGTCACCACAGACGGTAGGATCGTCTGCATGACCTGATGGACTTCTTCAACAACAGCCTCCTTTACCGAGGCTCTCAGATTGGCATTCTCATCACCACCCTCCGAATGAGGGGTTTCAGGTTCTTCATGAACCACCTTTTCCACCCTAGGTCTTCCTCTTCTGAGCCATGGTTCAGCACCAGGCCCACTACGACCTCCGCCCCTCGAAGCTTTAGAAGATCTACCACACGCCATCCTCTAACACACACTGAAAGATTCAAACACCAACACGGTCGTTCAAGGGAATAGCTCAGTTTATGTCAAGTACAGTAAGTCCCTAATTACAGTGGCCAGTTGTGATTAGCCACTTACTTTACTCTTCATACCCCAAGCATTACCTGTCCTGACTACACCAGTATTTAAATATGCATACAACACATAATCACATACCATGCGCACATAATACTGGTTAACATTATGAAAATACCTGATGGCACGCAGCTACTCAAATTGACATCCCTTCCCTTTCCGTCCCATTCTCAGTTTAAGTTAAGGTTTATTTTAAAATTTTATCGACTTCATTAAACTTTGGCTCTGATACCAACTTGTAAGGCCCCGTTCCCGGGCGCCTCACAGCTGGTCATTCATCGCGCATAAAACATACAATTATTTAAAACATCGCAGCGGAATAAATTTTTATTCAATTGAAATGCTTTTGCAAGTTAATACAACATTCATTACAGAACATCGTTTGTTCGCATTACAATGCAAAAACATTATACAAAAGAATGCTATCCAAAAAGAGCTGAGTAGCCACCTCGTGCCATCCTCAGCAACATTACCTACCAATTGGAAACACATAAAAAGTCAGCGTTGCTGAGTGAGTTCTACTTTTATAATAAAACATACTTTTCTTTCGTTATACGTACACATGGAACACGTACACATAGATAATCTTATTATTATCTTCATCATACGTACATTATGCACGAAGCTAATCTCATTATTATCTTCATCATTCATTACTTTCGTTCATTAGGCGTACATTATTTATTATCTTTCACCTTTATCTAGATTCTGTCAAGCTTTACCCTCTTCATGGCACACCACCATGATTACTGAGGTCGAGTGACAAGGATCCCGTTTCGTTCTTTATTATGTTATATCGTTAACGTTCAATCCAAACATTCTTTCATTCGTATGTTTATTACTTTCGATGACATGTACAATACCTCGAACATTGTGCACGAAGCTAGTTATTGGGCCTGAGGTCATTCATAGACCTCGAACATTATGCACGAAGCTGACCCCAGTACCTAGGGCAAGTACATTCACCACTTATATTTCCTCTTTCATTACGGATCAATGCCATGTGCTATACCCCGAACATTATGCACGAAGCTGGTTACTGGGCCTGAGGTCTTTCATAGACCTCGAACATTATGCATGAAGCTGACTCCAGTACCTAGGGAAAGCGGAAAGGGTCCCATACATATGGTCAATCATAAGGACTGGACCCCCAGTGTGCATCCTTCTGGGGTAGCTAACCCGCACACGGTTGAGCTAAAACCCTTCATTGGGTGTGAACCTCCATACATTTGCTTGCAAGCTTTTCTTACTTTCGTTCATTCATTCGTTAATGCATGCATTCTTTCATTACGTTCCTCTTTTCATTATCTTTCACTTTACGTTACATAATACTTTTCATTCATTCATTTACATAACACGTAAAGCCACGAAAAGATAAACATATGTCATAATAAGGAACATCAACATACACTATGGCATCATCATACAGGGCATCATCATACATTCATAACATACATCATGCATAAACATGCGACATCATCATGCCCATCGTACCCTCTAAGATCCCAATGGTCATCTTACGCGTACTTACGGGAACTTTCACGTCACAACTTACATCTACACTTTCCCCCAAAAGTCAATTACTAAACCATGCTTCTCCTCAGGTATAACAACCCTATTTGGGCGTATGGGCACCCTTCAGTCACACGGCCTCCATGCGACTGGACATCATGCGATTGGACATATACGGATGAAAACCAATGCGGATGAGCACCCAATCGTGCGAATGGACCTCGTGCGGATGGACTCTATCCGGATGGACCTTATACGAAAAGACCTCATGCGAATGAACTTAATGTGGATGAGTACTTATACGACTGGGATTTCAGTCGCATGACTCCCCACGCGACTGACAATCCAGTCGTGCGGTTGAACCTCAATCGTGCGAATGGACCCTCAATCGTGCGAATGGACCCCAATCTCACCTCATTCGGCCGCATGGCCTCCAGTCGGTCGCCTAGGCCTAGCTGGTGCAGAATGCAGTTCATCCCGAACCCAATCTGCCATTTTCAACCTCAAAGCTCATCCAAACTCATTCTAAGCCCAAATCAACCATCCTAAACCTTAGGAATGCATCCTACAACACCATTCAAGCACACACAAGCCCGAAAACATACTCCAAACGCATCACACACAAACACACCCAAATGGGTCAAACACACACACATACAAAAACGGCTTTACTAAATGTTCCAACCCCAAATCAGTTGAAAACGAGTAAAATAGGGATCCTAGAACTCATGGGCTGTTTGATAAAACTGACTGGGTAAGATCTGACTGAGTCAGAAGCTGACCCAGTAAGAAGTTCTGACTGAGTCTGCATCTGACTGAAACTTGGCTGTTTGATTTTGTATCTGACTGACTCTGCTGAATGAAAAAAATAACCTCTATTATTATTATTATTATTATTATTATTATTATTATTATTATTATTATTATTATTATTATTATTATTATTACTATTATTATTTATTATTATTATTATTATTATTATTATTAATAATACCACCGCCACCATCCTCATCTTCATACCATCCTCATCTTCATGCCATCCTCATCTTCATACCATCATCATCTTCATCATGAAAGCCTCGAACCCATCTCCATCATACCATCATCATCTTCATCATTCCGCACAATCACCACCACCATCGCACACTGTCGACATCCCACCCATCTGAAAACCGAAGATCTGAAAACCGAAGATCTGAAAACCGAAGATCTGAAAACCGAAGATCTGAAAACTGAAGATCTGAAAACCGAAGATCTGAAAAACGTATTACATCCCCATCGCCACTTACATCGCCATTTCCATCACCATCTGAAAACCGAAGATCTGTAGCCGTCGCCATCGCAAAACGAAGATCTGTGACCGTTGGTGGTGCTGCGGGTGGTGCTGCGGGTGGATCTGGGTCGCGAGAGGGAGGGTCAGCCTGGTCAGCTTCTTTTTTTTCATGGTCTGGGTCAGCAGCTGAGACCCGGTCAGCCAGGCTCGAAGCCGAAATCAAACGGGCTGACCGCTGACCGAGTCAGCGGGTCAGCCCAGTCAGCTGGGTCAGCACCAAAACAAACAGCCCCTCACACAAACTACATGAAGAAGAAGAGCTTCGTCTAGACCTGCTACACGATGACTTTCCAAGCTCGAACCCACTCGAACCAAGCTTTCTTCTCTCTTTTCTTCCTTTTCTCTCTTCTGGCTGAAATGTGGGTGTGGGGAGAGGGTAGGGGCTGCCCTCTCCCTTTAAATACCCCTACTTATCCAACTTTCTCACGTTGGCGAGTTTGGTCCCCCAACTTTGGACTTTATTTCTTTTTCTTCTTTCGTCGTCTTCAAGAAAAATATCCGGGTGTTACAATAAGACTGCCAACTGCAGATGCGTATGGAATTTTAGCCATCTCTGTTCTTTCTTCTTCATATTTTGGAGACTGATCTTTGGTGAGCTTGAAGTGACTTCCCAATGGTGTGTTTCTAGGCCTGGTATTTTCATTATTCACCTTGAATCTTTCCAACACCTTCCCTATGTATTTTCCTTGGGATAGTGTTAAAGATCCATCCTCTTTATTTCTGAAAATGCTCATCCCGAGTATCTGTTTGGCTGGACCCAAGTCTTTCATCTCAATTTCTTTGGACATTTCTTTCTTTAACTCGCAGATTTCTTTCATATCTGACCCTACAATCAACATATCGTCTACATAGAGTAGTAGAATGATATAAGAGCTCTTGAACTTCTTCAGATAGCAGCAATGATCCATTTGACATTTCTTGTACCCCGACCTTTCCATGAAGTTATCAAACTTCAAGTACCACTGCCTAGGCACCTGTTTTAGACCATACAAGCTCTTTTCTAACTTGTATACCCAGTTTTCTTTCCCGGTAACCTAAAACCCTTCAGGTTGTGTCATATAAATTTCTTCATCAAGATCACTATGTAGAAATGTTGTCTTAACATCTAATTGTTCTAGATGTAAGCCCTCTGTAGCTACCAGGCTCAGAACCAATCTGATGGTTGTCATTTTCATAACTGGAGAGAAGATCTCATCATAATCAACCCCCTTCTTTTGCTGAAAGCCCTTTACTACTAAGCGAGATTTGTATCGTTTAGACCCATCATGTTCTTCCTTGACCCTGAAGACCCATTTATTATGTAGAGCCCTTTTATCTGGCGGAAGTTTGGTTAGTACCCATGTTTTGTTCTTCATCAAAGAGCTCATTTCATCTTTCATAGCATGCTCCTATTGAAGTGAATCTTTCATCTTAACAGCTTCAAAAAAGCTTCCTGGTTCACCATTTTCAGTTAAGAGAAGATAGTTAACTGAAGGACTATACCTTTCTGGTTGTTTGGAAACTCTGGTGGACCTCCTGACCTAATTTTGAGACTGGTCTGGACTCTGCGGGGACTGTCCATCATCAGACTCTAAACTCCCACTATTAGAAGCTCCTATTGCTTCTTCATCTCCACCCATATCATCATTTTCAAACTCCGGAACTTTAGTTTCAATGTTGGATTCAGTGACTGGCTGTGTTGTTTGTTTGTTTGCATCAACTTCAAATTCAACCTGCTCTTTCTGAACTTGTGAGTTTGTTGTAATTTTGTCTTTATACAACTTAGCCTCATTGAATACAGCATGCTTGCTTCTGACTACCTTTGTTCTTTCAAAATCCCAAAGCCTGTAGCCTATAGTATCCGACCCATATCCAATGAAGGTGTACTTCTTAGCCTTAGCATCAAGTTTATCACTGTCTTTCACTAAATCGTAGGTACTGCACCCAAAAACTTTCAAATGCCCGTATTTGACTGCTTCCCCTCTCTATTCTTCTTCTGGTATCTTGAATCCCAACGGTACTGACAATCCCTAGTTAATCAGATAAGCAGCAGTGTTAACTGCATCAGCTTAGAACATCTTTAGAAGCCCGTAATTAAGTCTCATACTTCTGGCTCTCTCATTTAACGTTCTATTCATTCTTTCCGCCACTCCATTTTGCTGAGGAGTGCCTGGGACTGTCTTTATGATCCGAATACCATGTTCAGCACAGTAATCAAGGAACTCAGTGCTTATGTATTCTCCTCCATTGTCGGACTTCAGGCATTTTACCTTCAAATCAGTTTCCAATTCAACAATAGTTTTCCATTTCTTAAAAATATAAAAGACATCAGATTTATTATTAAGAAAATAAACCCATACCTTACGTGTCGAATCATCTATGAAGGTGACATAATAATGAGCTCCTCCCAGAGATGAAACCGAGGTCGGTCCGAATACATCAGTATGAACGAGCTCCAATTTCTGAGCTTTTGGTGCCTTCCCCGTCTTCACAAAAGATACTTTCTTCTTTCTCCCAAAGACACAGGGTTCACAAAATTCTGATTTAACCTTTTTGAGTTCTGGAAGCTTCCCTTTAGCCACGAGCATTTTCATTCCTTTTTCACTCATATGACCGAGTCGTTGGTGCCATAAACTGGATTGACTCGGTCCGCTGGTCACTGAGTTTATCCCATCCACTGGAACTTTAGCCATGTAAAGAGTCCCTCTCTTCTTGCCTCTTGCGATCACAAGGTTCCCCTTTACTACCTTCCATTGTCCCCCGCCAAACATGACATCATATCCCTGATCATCTAACTGCCCAATAGAGATTCGCTTCTTTTTCAGGCTAGGAATGACCCGGACATCCTTTAACATCCACGAGGTGCCCAATTAGGTTTTCAGATCACTATCTCCCAATCCTGTAACATCAAGAGTGTGATCGTTTGCCAACCGAACTTTGCCAAAGTTACCTGTTTAGAGATTCTTCATCAACTTCGTGCTAGAGGTAGCATGAAAAGATGCACCAGAATCCATAATACATGACTCGGTTGAGTTCTCCACCCAGCAGATAAGAGAATCGGAATTAGAATCATCAGTAATACATTGACTTCCTTCATATCTTTTGAGGCAGACGGATTTGGGCATTAACTTCTGAAATGATCGGTTTCTTTACAGTTCTAACACTGGATGTCTTTCCTCGGCTTTGACTGACCCCTCTTTCTGGATTTTGACCTTCCTCTATTAGTCCCCCTTTTCTTTCTTTCTTCCTTTCATTTCAGTGCTCAGTAAAGCACTTGATGATTCCCCTGAAGCTCTTTGTCTAATATCCTCCCCCAAAATCAGATCCCAGACTCCATCAGTAGTAAGCTTAGTAGTTCCAGATGAACTACTAACTGCAGTGACAGTTCTTGACCAACTTTCTGGTAAGGAAGATAATAGCAGCAATGCCTGAACCTCATCATCAAATTTTATATCAACAGACAGTAATCGCGAGATGACAGTGTTGAAGTTGCTGATGTGAGTATTAACAGATCCTCTTTCTTTCAGTCTCATGTTCACCAGTTCTCTAATCAGAAAGACTTTATTTGCAGTAGAAGGTTTCTCATACATGTTTGACAATGCATCCATGATGCCTTTAGCTGTTTTCTCCTTCAGAATGTTAAAAGCAACATTCTTTGACAAAGAAAGTCTGATGACAGAAGCAGCTTTCTTGTCAAGAGCAGCCCAGTCTTCATCTGAAGTCTTATTCGGTTTCTTTCGAAACAGGGTGGCTTCCAGATCCTTCTGAACCAGCAAATCCTCGATTTGCATCTTCCACCATCCGAAATCATGACCATTGAATTTCTCAATTCTTGTTTTCCCGTCCTCAGCCATTATTCTAAACCGTAGATGCTTAACAGTCAAGTTAGAACTGAGAATAGTAACAAACACAACAGTGGTCGGCTGCCTGAACTTGAGTGTTGTTCTATTGCTTACTATTCTATGAGAACAGTTCCAAAAAACCAAAAGCAAATGAGTTTAATAATGCACCTGAGTTTTGAAAGCAGCAGACAATCAGACAAACCCAGACGACGGCAGGGCCCTAATTCGACAGAAGCTTGCGACGCCAGAACCCTAATTCGGCAGAAGCTTGCGACGGCAGAAAACCTAATTCGGCAGAAGCTTGCGACGGCAGAAACCCTAATTCGTGTTTCGTACGGAATCTTCAAAAAAAGAGCCTGAAGCTCTAATACCAGTTGTTAGGATCAAACTGGTACGAAAACACATGAATAGAGAACAATAAACAAAGACATAAGATTTATAGAGGTTCGGTTGCGGTGTGCAACATACGTTCTCTTGGGGCAACTAGGGTTTTTCTTTTATTGAGTGATAATCATTACAAGTACAATAAGGAATATATATACACTACAATTAGGGTTAAACCCTTTAGTTAATAATCTAACTAAACTGAGCCTAATTAGAACTTGGGCCGGTCGAGCCCAACTGCTCCAAATTAATCCACCCGAAGCCTACATCCAACAGGATCGCCTTCAGGTGAAGGAATCACCTAAGGGTAAAATAGCTAATCGTTTAAGTAAAATTATATACCGAACACTATTAAGATGTGGGCTATGGTGACAAGTTCAAGTAAATGGATCCTCAAATTGTTGAATCAAAACTTTAATTATTTCTGGGTATTAGTCATATTTGGGCTAAAATGTAACCTTTGGTGAACATTACCAGATACAGGTGTTCGGGTACACCTTTCACCTTTAGTGAGTAGTGCCACATACGAGAGTTCGGGTAAACCCTTCACCTTCACTGAATAATGCCATAAGGTAAACCCTTCACTTTTGGTGAAAGTGTCACGATTTAAAAGCACCTCGGGTGTTTTAAATTGAAGGCTTAAGTAAGGCTAACCACATGTGGGTGAGCAATCCGACATGCGGGTGAACCCTTAGGAGAACAAATCACTTTCGGGTGCATAGTACTAGATACAGCCATATAGATGAGTTTTGCTAAGAATAGTAGGTTGCAAAAAGGAACAAATTATTATTTTGCATCATTCCTTTGAAAACATTGAATCATCAAACATATATTTATGATTTTATAAGCAAACTTTGACTTGTATGCATTGACTACTTTGAATAGGAACTGTAAATAAATAGGTGGTAACTTTAATGTCTAAAATTTTAGATCCAAGAAATAAATCAAGTCAAGTACGCATATCACCCCCCAAATTCATTAAAAATATAGAAAGAACGGGTTCTAGAACATTGAAGATCAATGATAAAACCTTAGAATCCTTCAAACTTCTATAAGATCTAGAACTCATCTATGCGTGATTACACGCACAGACCTACACTTTGAAGATAAAATATGAAATAATCCCTTCCCCTTTTTGCTAGAACCATGTTTTTTCTCTCAAAAAGCATAACACCTCATTTTCCCTTTAAGCAAGTTTAGATATAAAAAACAAGGGGAGACTTTCTCCTCATAAAGAGGCGACATTAGGTCACAATTTTTCATCATCACCCATTGAACTTATCATTTTTACATTCCCTTAAAATTACTTGAACTTATATGTATTTTGTCAAATTTCAGGGTGTTATAATAAGCTTATGTTGTATTTTAAGAGTTTGTTTTAATGAATTCATATATTTTTCATTATTCCCCCTTGAAGTTACTACTTTTCTATAGTTAAGTATGTATTAATCAAACGTGTATACTTTTTTCCTGGGTAGGGTGTGACAGTTGGCCATTTTTCAAACTATAAGAGGATCTTATATTTTTAAAGTTCTAGTTTAGAATATCAAAATATGTGCCTGGGAGTAAGATTAGTTAAGACCTATACACAAGGTGTTGCTACTTTGGTGACTCCATTCTCACCGACCACACCATTTCAACAACATGTACCAACTTAACACCTAAAAAGGTTTTGAGGAAGTTTTAAGGTTTACATGTATTGCTTCACAAGACATGAGTCACATCACTTTTGAAGATCTGAGTCAATTTAGTTAACATAACTTGGTTGAGATGGAGATGATGAAAGAGATGGCACTTCTCACATTTTAATGAAAAGCTTTTCTAAGAGAACTAAAAAGAACTACCAAGGTCTGCAAGACAATGCACAAGCAAGGATAAATGGCTTTGACCAACCAAAATTCTAGTGTTATAACTGCAAGAAGCATAAACATTTTGCAAGAAAATGCAAGGCACCCAAAAGCATTATTATCAACATAGTCTTTAAGAGAAAAAAGATTGATGACTAAGAAAACTTATGATTGTAGTGTTATGACTAAAGAAGGAACAACATATGTTCTTATGGCCAATAATAAAAAGGTAAATGGTCAAGTGCTCTTAAGTGTAAAGAGTTTTTAAGAAGTAGAAGTGACTACATACAAAAACTCACTACTGATATTGAAGACTTAAAAATGATAGTATGTTCAAAAGAAGGAACATAAGGAGAAAATTCCAAAAAATTGTAATAAAATAAGAAGTCTTGTAAAAAAGAAATATAAAATTTTAAAGAAGAAAATATATCACTACAAGGAATAAACTCATTAGCGGCGACATTTGTCGCTGCTATTGATACCATTTGCCGCCGCTATTAGTATTTGCGGCGACATGTCGCCGCTAATAAGTCGCCGCTAATGATTCGTCGCTAATGTGGAAAATATCGCCGCTAAAGAGTCGCCGCTAAAGATGTCGCCACTAATTCCATCATTTGCGGCGACAATATCGCCGCTATAAATTCAAATAAAAAATTCTGGGAAGGACTTTTAGCGGCGACACATGTCGCCGCTAATAGTCAATTTTTCATTTTAATTTTTTTTATTTTTTTAATTTCCATTTTTATAAACCGAAAAAACCTGTAAATAAAACCAAATTTCCAGATTTCCCAACAACACAAATAACATAAGTATTAAGAAGTACAATACGAGTTTTAACAACACAAATAACATAAACATACAAATTGTTTAACGTCAACTTCTAATGTCGTTAAAATAAACTTAAACTACTTAACCGCTATCCTATTCATCGTCCTCGTCCGAATCATCATCTTCATCAGCTTGTGTACCTTTTTGAAAGGCAATAAGTTGCGTCATTTGCGACATAAAGTTTGCATTTTTAAACAAACTTGCGATTTGAGCCTACAAAACAAAACATACATTATAAGTTGTTGTATTTGCTTCTTAGTATAACTTTAAGTATATAATGATACACCAACACCTTGAAGTGTGTTTGTATCACCCATTTCAACCATAATGTACATAATTCAACTTAAATTTACCCATTTTGACCCGTTTTAACTCAAATTAATAGGGTTTTAACTATATCAAGTGTGTTTGTATCATTTTGACCCATTTCAACCATAATGTACATAATTCAACTTAAATTTACCCATTTTGACCCGTTTTAACTCAAATTAATAGGGTTTTAACTATATCAAGTGTGTTTTTATCATTTTGACCCATTTCAACCATAATGTACATAATTCAACTTAAATTTACCCATTTTGACCCGTTTTAACTATATCAAGTGTGTTTGTATCATTTTGACCCATTTCAACCATAATGTACATAATTCAACTTAAATTTACCCATTTTGACCCGTTTTAACTATATCGAGTGTGTTTGTATCATTTTGACCCATTTCAACCATAATGCACATAATTCAACTTAAATTTACCCATTTTGACCCGTTTTAACTCATTTATTAATAGAGTTTTAACTATATCAAGTGTGTTTGTATCATTTTGACCCATTTCAACCATAATGTACATAATTCAACTTAAATTTACCCATTTTGACCCGTTTTAACTCAAATTAATAGGGTTTTAACTATATCAAGTGTGTTTGTATCATTTTGACCCATTTCAACCATAATGTACATAATTCAACTTAAATTTACCCATTTTGACCCGTTTTAACTATATCAAGTGTGTTTGTATCATTTTGACCCATTTCAACCATAATGTACATAATTCAACTTAAATTTACCCATTTTGACCCGTTTTAACTCAAATTAATAGAGTTTTAACTATATCAAGTGTGTTTGTATCATTTTGACCCATTTCAACCATAATGTACATAATTCAACTTAAATTTACCCATTTTGACCCGTTTTAACTCAAATTAATAGGGTTTTAACTATATGAAGTGTGTTTGTATCATTTTGACCCATTTCAACCATAATGTACATAATTCAACTTAAATTTACCCATTTTGACCCGTTTTACTATATCAAGTGTGTTTGTATCATTTTGACCCATTTCTACCATAATGTACATAATTCAACTTAAATTTACCCATTTTGACCCGTTTAAGATAAACCAACAATGATACATTTAACAACTTCAAGATAAAACGTATAAAACTTTAATACCTCTGATAATGTCTGAGGTGTTTGTTCCTGATCATGAACAAACGAAGTCGACCCTGCAGATGAAGACGGTTTACGCCCAATCCCTCTAACATGCCCGCGGCGTTCTCCCAACACCGACTCAAAAACTTCGACCTCGTTCAGTGATGAACAATTTCCTTCGTTTTGGGATTGACTTAGCTCATCAAACCGTCCTTTGAGCTGATTCTATATTAATTAACAAGAAGTCATTTAATATATATATATATACACACAAAGGCTTCATCTTTAATATTTCAAAACTCTACTTTATATAAAACTTACATATTGTTACTCAGCCATCTCCGTATCAAAGGTCTCATCTTTACTGGTATGAGCATTCTGAAATGCCTCAAGTCTGCTCTTATTCTGATTAACATTTAAAAGTATATTATATATTAAATAAATACTTATCTACAATACACATACAAATAATTAAAGCATTACCTTCTTGTAACAATAACTACTATACGAGGCAGTCCCACCACGATTAGTGTATTGTTGTTGTTGCCGGTTTGCTTTGTTTGATGATGAGGCTTTTCTGTGTCCGTCACTTAAGAAAAAATCAATTGTTTTGCTCCAATTTTCATGATTCATTCTCTTTGGAGGGTTGAGCCTTGCTTGTTCCACATCTTCATATCCTCCAACACGATCAAAGTGTCTTTTGGCAACGTTTTTTCGATCTCTGAATCGTTTGAGATATACAGAACGAATGCCACCCTCAATCTGAGCGCGTTCACGATCTCGCAAAATCTCATCAAAATCAAAGCGTCGCTACATTTAAGTTAAAACAAAATGAAGTTAGTTAAATAAATACCGAACAATAAACATAAAGCATATAAAAGTTACCGCCATATGCTCATCCAACGCATCTTCTGAGCATCAGAAAGATCAGTCCATGAATGAACATTAAATGGATAATTGGCCTCCATGTATATCCCAACCTCACGAACAAACATATCGTTAAGTTCACCGACTGGGCTATATGTAGCAGCTCTATCAAAAGGAAGAGATAAAGGTCCTCCTTTTTTTCTAACTCATGATGTAACTTTTTATTTTTGGCCTTCCCTCTTGTTTTCCGGGAAGGCGAGCCTGCATTTATAATATAAAAAAAGCAATAATTACAATATATATTAATAATAAATAAATAAACATGAAAATATAATGCTTACCATCCAACTGATGGCTTCCGGGCCCACCAAAAGGAGAAATCGGTGGATCCCCCGCGCCATCACCTCCATGGCTCATTACATCAGCCATGAGATGTATCAAAACAATCCAAAAAGATATCATGTCTGTAAAATTATAAGATATAAAACATCAAAATTAAAATAAGAATAAAGTTTTCAACTACAACAAGATATCATGTCTACAAAGTTTTAGATTAAATATATACTTAATCGGAGTCTCCCTTATATACTTCAGTCTCGCTGTTAGACCCCTCAGTGTCATAATCAAAATCCTCTTCATCATAATCACCCTCGTCCTCAGACATCACATTAGCAGTAACATTTGGTGGATTAACTTCACTTGCAATTTCGCCATCGGTGACATTATCAACATTTTGAAAGTATTGGGTGAAGTCAATGATAAGTACATTATTAGATGAAGAATGATTATGAACGACGTCAAGATCTTCTGTTAATTCATTATCAACATTTTGAATATTTTCCACGAGTCCATCATTGGATGGCGGGTGTTAATTCATTATCGCTAATCTGAATTCGCTAAACATTTACTCTAAAATCCATTTAGTTAGCCATATACACAAATCAAGTATTTACATCTAATTAGTTCAAAAGGCTTCTCAACTAAACATCGTTAAGCATGCTTTAGTTAACCATAAAACATTTGGCAAACACATATCAAATTGAATATACAACACCTTGTAGAAACTAGAATATGGACATAATATACCACCCTTCAACACCTTGTAGAAACTTGAAAGCATAAGTTTGAAAATGAAAACCAAATTGAATATTCAAAAAATATCCCAACAAGTTAACATCTTTTCATGGTGGTTTGGCAAACACATATCAACCATATACACAAATTACTTCAACCATATACACAAATCAACCATATACACAAATCAACCATATACACAAGTCAACCATATACACAAATCAACCATATACACAAATCAACCATATACAAAAAATATTCAAAAAATATCCCAACAATTTAATTAGTTCTAATTAGTTCAACCATATACACAAATCAACCATATACACAAATCAACCATATACACATTTACATCTATAAAACAAAAAATTAAAAAAAAATAAAAAATACTGAATTCAGAAATCTTTGTAGTAGCGGCGACGGAAAATGCAACAGCGGCGATGGTGATGGGTGACGTGCTGCGAGCGATGGATGGTGGCTGGTCGGATGGTTGTGGCCGCGGGTGGTGGGTGTGGCTGCTCGGTTGCGGGTGCGGGGGAGATCGAAGAGATCGAAGCGGATGGTGGGTGGCTGTGGTGTGCGGGCGGTGGGAGGTGGCCGCGGGTGGTGGTGGTTGTTCGGATAGTGGTGGACGCGCGCGGTGGTGCGGATGAGCAGTGGTGGTGGGGGGTGGTGGCTGCGGTCGGATGTAGGGAGGAGGTGGTGGCCGGAGGAGGAGGTGGCCGGAGAAGATGGTCGCCGGAGGATCGCGCGGAGGTGGCCAGTGAAGGGGTAGTAGATCTCCGGAGGAGGGTAAAGTGTAATGTGTGGAGGGAAAGTGAAGGGAAAGGGGATGATTACCCGCGTATAGGTGAAAAGGCATTAGCGGCGACTCGTCGCCGCTAAAGGAGTCGCCGCAATACCTAACCGTACGATTAATTGCCAGCCGTCAGATCAAAGTGTTAATGAACGGCTAGATCCGGTTCATTTAATGGACGGTGGATCGACACTCATTAGCGGCGACATGTCGCCGCTATTGGTGTCGCCGCTAATGGTGTCGCCGTTAATAGTCGACGTCGCCGCTAAATCGGTCGCCGCTATTGCGAGCTTTTCTTGTAGTGTATGTTATGAAATTGATACTGATGATCTAGTTACCAGATTAGTCAAAACAATAGAAAAGTTGGTCATAAATAAAAGAACTTGTTGAAAAGTGATTCCATGCATTCTTTTAAGAATCTACAAAAAATATTGAATGCACAAGTGCAAAGCCAAACCAAAATTGGTATTTGATTAATTGTTACTCAGCCTGTTCTAACTTGTATTTTATGAAAGCTCCAAGGATGAAGTACCAATACCTATTTCAAAAGTTAAAGTAACAAACTTGTTTTAAACTTCCATACAGTCTTAAATTCCAATAAAAGAATAAATGTACACGAGTCAACCTTTGATACTAAATACTATACAACAATGAAATAAAGCCTCAACATCAAAAGAAAATTTAGATGAAGAGCTAAAATAGAAAAAAATGGCTTAGGTTACTAAGAAAACCCTACAAAAAGATAGTAGAGCGATATCACACAAACATGACAAACATACAAGTGTGATTCTTTTCAACACACCACACCAAAGCAAAATGGCCATTAAAAATCTAAAAACCACCACTTCCATAAATTGGCCTCTTTCCTGCTTCATATATGAGAGGGCCAACCATATTATTATAAATTGTTATTACAACTTCTTGAACAAACCATCCTTACCATAATCTTAAAAAGATCTAAGGTCGTAGTAATTAAACTATAGTAAAAATTAAAGTTGGAAAGCTAGTTGTTGTGTCAACAAGAACAAAAATTCCAATTAATGCACCATAAGAGCCAAGGTCCTTACTAAAACAAAGCAGACACACAATTTTCAAGAAGCTTAAATGAAAGCAAAGGAATAATAAGAATGCATTTGAAAAGCTGTCAGCATGAATACTATTCCTACTCACAAGTGATCATTAACAACGAACAAATAACTGATAACTCCAAAAGGTTTGTAGTGCAAGACACTTCATAAGTGTTTTGCTTGGTGCCCCTTCATAGGGTGAAGTGACATGTTTTCTATTCCAAGCATCCATGAATGAAGCATCTTTGTAGCATAGGAGGTTGGCTCATATTAACCTTAATACCATTAATAGATTGGCAAAGATGGAATTGTTAAAAGGTTTGCCTTCTAAAAAAGTACACTCCTTGTATGAAGGTGTATATCATGAGTCATTTAGGTCTAATCCAGAAATCTCTATTGCTAACCCATTTCTTCGTATAAACTCCTTTAGACTCATTAATATAGGGAGTCTAGGTTGTATTGTTTGTTTATTTTTTATAGTTTTTTTAACTTTACAGGAGTCTTCTTTCTAATATATAGACCCTACTAGCATAAAAACCCTAATGATCTTTCGTCAACAACATGAGATAAGCAAAATGATCAAGAGGGGAAAATGATAAGAAAAAATAGGCCTTTAAGTTATTATAGCAAAGATCTTAGTTAGGTATTTATGGTATTTGACCCTCTTTAAAGCCAAACGCAAATCACAAGCTGACATCTTAACTTTAAATAAAATTAAAATAAAAAATATAAAAAATATTATATATCGGGAAAGTTTACAATACAAAGTTTTGTTTTCGTGCGAATGATATGAAGCAACAAGGACCAACGATCTAAGCGATGAGCGATTCAAATTTAAGATAGAATAATCACGTAATGAATGTGTCTAGAGGGATAGAATTGGAAATAGGCTACAATTGTTGACTTTTTTACTTCACTCTGTTTTTTAAACACATATAACTTTTTCATATGCCATTATTTTAAAAAAAAAATACACCATAAAACAACATTTTATCCTATATATATAATATAAGTATAGTATTGCTAAATTTTTTTAAAAAAACAACATTTTTATAAGAAAACGTCTATGTGTTGTGCGGATAACTTGCGTGATTATTCATTGCATAATTATCAACATAACTTGCGTAAATATACCTTGCGTGATTATCTTTTATGAAGTGAGTAGTTTTCTTTGCGTAATAATGTATATAACTTGCTTAATTATGAATATAACTTGTGTAATATAACTTGCGTAATTATGAATATAACTTACGTAATTATGTACCTTTTATGCGTAATTATATCGCGTACGAAACTACCCATCCGCTAAAAAACACGCGTCACACTCTGGTGACTTCATACACTTCGCACGAAAATTTACACTTTGTATAGTAATCGGCCCCTATATATATATATATATATATATATATATATATATATATATATATCCCCTATATATATATATATATATATATATATATATATATATATCTTTTAAGTATGTTTAAAATTATAGATCTTGTACTTAAACTTTAATAAGTACACTGAGCGTTTGTTATTTGAAAATTTATCACGTTTTATGTTATTTTTACTAACAAAAGTTAAATTTTTCTGTTAATTTCGTGTGAATGAACCATTTTGATCTTACCCCTTAAGGACGAAACCTATAATTTTCACAAATCTTTATTTTTTTATTTTGTTTTTATTTTATTTACTTTATCTTTTTTAATCACTTTTTATTTTATAAACTTTTCTAGAATATTTTTACTTGATTATTTTGAAACCTATTTTATAAATATATTTTATTTATAGGTTTTTTATTTATCATATATATATATATATATACATATTTAAAGTTAGTTATCTACCTTTCTAATCGTACGAGAACAAATTAGAGAGTTCAAACTATATTTTTCATGTTATAAAATTTATACTAGTAATTGGTTTTGTTTCACGATCGTTTGTTTAATAACCTTTTTTGTATAAGAATTTTTAACTATGTTAAATAGTTTGGCTTACGATTTATATTAGAAGACTATTATAGACTGTATGATTTTTACCATATGACTTTTTATATTTTACTAGGTTATAGTTATTCTAAGCTGGACTATACGTATAATTAAGCTTTGATTAATATATGGAATATTTAAGTGTTTTTACTATAAAAAGTTCAATAGGCTTAATCATAAAATCAAAGCAAAGAAAAACCCTTTGTAATTTTTTGGCTCGGTTTCTTTTTAATTTTAAGTGGTTTGGTTTTGATTTACATTGATAAAAGCTCATTATTAACAGTTTAAATAAAATCTTAAATAAAAGTGCAGTTAATGAAAGAAAACTTCAATGAATGTTTATTTAAAAACTCTCGAGTATTTGTTTAGAAATATTTTAGTATATTTTATTTTAAATTGAAGTTACATGCTATCACACTATATTTATATTTAGAAACAAACCATTTGATTAAATACAAACAAACAAACAAACAAACAAACAAACAAACAAACCCAGTATATCCCACTCAAGAGTAGGGTCTGGGAGGGGTAGGTGGTGGCAAGTCTTTCCTCTATCCAGATAGGTAGAGAGACCGCTTCCAAAGAGACCCCTGGCTCGATACAAAAGCTATAACGCTCGCGATTTAACATATAATCAAATAATCAAATAAACAATCATATAATCAAACGTACGATTTATGATATATGGTATATGGTACAGCACACATCATACAGCAAGCATTCAAAGCATTAAGATATCACCAAAAGGAAGTATAAAATGAATAAGCATGCATCAGGAAAGCCGCAAGTTTCCCCTAAGAAGGTCTACGCGTACTACATACACATCAAGCCCCGTAACAAGTAAACAAAGTCCTTTCCTAGCTACAGAAACCACTAAAAGTCCTTAATTTTAATTCTACGTCTCCAGTCACTCCTATCCTCGATCATGTGCTCAGAGAGGTGCAAGTGTTTCATATCTCACCTAATTTTCTCTTCCCATTTGATTAAATACGAAAAATAAAAAGTTTATATCATAAACCAAAATCTTATTTTCTATAACCGATTTCGAATATAAATCCTAAACCAAATAATTTGAAACGACTAAAAAATACTATACCAAAAAAGTTAAAAACGGAGTTGTGTAATTTCTATTGGTTTTGTTAGAAAGGCAATAAAAAATGAACAAATGAAAATAAATATATAAAAAATAAAAATTTATAAATAAAAATTTCATTTTATAAAAAAAATTTAAAACTAAATTATTACTAATATTTATGATGATTTTTTAAAACGAAAGTGGCTATAAATAAATAAAAGTAAAGAAATAAAAGATTAATAATAACACATTTCGTTATTTTAAAAGTTAAAGGGCAAAGTGATCATTTAAAAAAAAATAAGTTTATAAAAATAAAGTGATTAGAAAAAAGAAAAAAATAAAGAAAAGTAAAGTAAATAAAATAAAAACAAAAAAAAATAAAAGATTAATGAAAATTATAGATTTAATCTTTTAAGTGGTAAGGGTAAAATTATATTTTAAACAAAAGTAACATAAAAGTTAACTTTTGTTAGTAGAAAAGACGAAAAACAGGATAAATTTTAAAATAAATATCAATGTTTAAATACAAGATGCGTAATTTTAAATATATTTAAAAAAACAAAATATATAATTTTCTTTTTATTTTATTAATCCCGTACCCGGCCCATTATTTGAATACCTGGTCTGAATGTTTCGGTTCGGGTATTCCTGTTGGGCTCAGCTTTTTTCTTTTATACCTATAGCGTTAGCGACGTATTTGTGTTGAACATAAAAGCTAATGAAACTAGTACTTTGGAAATGGTGATAGCGACCACTTACGTAGGTACGTAAGCGCTGATGATCGATTGATCAGTCTCGTAGACTTGGTTTTGTCGGTAATCTCACAGCCGCCACACCTCACAGCCACATGTTGCGTTCATATTTCATCCAAAGACGGTTCAAAACTCAGGTCAACGATCCTATTTGTCTCCTCCACACCCTATTGATCTAAATTTTCATACAAATTTCAAATTTAATCGTTCAAAAGTTGAGTTTTGAGGTCAATTAAACGATCGTCACAAATCAAGAATCACCCTTTAATTATGAACTGTTTTTTTAGATGAATTGTTGCTTATATTGATCATTGAACAAAGTAATGACTGTTGTGGGTGGGATTGATAAAGAAAATGATCAAGAAACACAATGGGCCTGATGATTTCCCAATGTGGACTTTAATGCACACACGGTGTTTGTCAAAATGTGTGAAAGAGAGTTCCAAACTTAACATGGGGTTGTAGTTATTAGAGCCATGATTATTGACGTGTAGGCTACATGAAGTCAAAGTGGGAGGGTCCATTGCTTGTGTTGGGTCACTTAATTTTCGTCTGTTTTAAAGTTCAATATGGAGGTGCTTTACCGAATTGGGAATAATGTGTGCAAGTTGGTTGAATGCTTTTGGATTTAATGATACCATGTGCCTTTGGCTCATCATTTTGCTGCAAATACTGCTTTTGAAGATTACCTTTCATAGAGTTTTATCTTTTGTGAGTAATCTTTTGGCTTCAAATATAAGCCGTTGATCATATAGGTTAAATTTTGGATTTTGTCGGCCATTTTTGATAGTATAACCATTGGACTGTTACGAAGGATTAGGCGAATGTATAACCCATACAAAGACGCTATGTGGAATTGAATTTGATACACCAATGATCATATAGGTTAACTGTGGATTTTGGCGGCCATAATTTGAAAGTATAACCATTGGGCGGTTACTGTTGAAATACCTAATTAAGCCCTGTTCAACCATCACCAAAATTAGATCATTCCTTGATGTGTATCAAAGGTGACAGCTTGCATTGCCAACCAAGTGACAGCCTTTTTCTTTTTAATACGTTTCCTTTTAAGTACCAATGTATAGGCTATATAATGCAGTACATAGGACCATTGTAAATCACAAGTTTAATACATAAAAACATTCCCAGCCTCTCTATTCTTCTGTATTCTTCTGGTTATCATGTTCAACATGGTATCAGAGCTATGTTTATGATCTAAATACCTTGGTGCTCATCATCTACCCAAAACCAGAAGAATGGCAGAAGAGGAAACCAACAACCTTGCTATCCAAATTGCTAATCTCCTCAAAATGGAGTACAAACCCAACCCCAAAACCCAAAACCGAGTCCTTCTGATAGCCTTAAACTTAACCTTAAACTCACAAGCTAAAACTACCCTCTATGGGCTCGGATGATACGAGTCGCCATAGGGGGGAAATCGAAAGCCTTATTAGACCATCTTACCAAAGCTCCGCCTGAACCCATGGATGAACAATGGGAACAGGATGATTTGATGATTTTTTCATGGCTCATTCAAAATATCGAGCCTGCTCTTGCTAGCAACCTAACAGAGTTCCCAACTGCAAAAGCGCTTTGGGATGCCCTCTCGGTCACATATAGCAGTGGCAGAGACAAGATCCAAACTTTCGATCTGCACGTTAAGGCCAACGAGTTCAAGCAGAATGGCGTACCTTTAGAAGAATTCTGGATTGTGATGCAGGGCATCTGGGGAGAAATTGAAAGGCGAGATCCAAACCCAATGACCTGCTCGAAAGATATTGATGCGTACAACAAAATCAGGTCTGAAAACAAGCTCTTTCAATTCCTTAATGCTCTTGACCCAAAGTATGACTCCCTTAGACGGGAGATCTTGCGATGGGATCCTCTACCGTCGACCGAAGCAGCCTATACTACTATCCGAAAGGAAACAGCACATCAAGGAATTTTCGGACAGTCACAACCGGGTGTGGCTTCGGGTTTGAACTCCACAGGTGTCTCTGACGAGTTAGGGCTCGTGTCTAGGAGCCACCGGTCAGAACAGAGACCCAATCTGTCATCATCCCGGATCGATAAAAGCAAACTCAAGTGCGAGCACTGTGGTATGAGTAAACACACGAAGGAGCAATGCTTCAAGATAGTGGGGTACCCAGAGTGGTGGGCCGACGGGCATAAGAATGGGAGAGACGGTAAGTCCGCTGCTGCCGTGGGCAATCCAGAGACCACCAGCAGCGGCGGTAGCAGCAGCGGACACCGTGTAGCCGAAAGCATCAACATCGACCACCGAGCAGTCGCCGGAGAGAACCACAGGGGTCACGATGGGCACCCCAAAGGCGAGTTCTGCTTTGCGGCGGTGGGTAAAGGGGAACCGCAAGGAAACACAGGTATAGGGTTTGAGAGTTACATCTCAAACCCTCCTCTTTCTCAATCCTTTTATTTTAAACTCCCTTCACTTTCTCAATCATTTTATTTTAAACCTGATTCCCATTTTGTTAATAAAACTTCTTCAAAAATTTCTAATTTAAATAATAAAAAGGAGTTACAAAATAATGGAGAAGTTAACATGGCTGCAAAAAATGAAAAAAAAAAAAACATATGGATATTTGACTGTGGGGCAACCGATACTATGACTTTTGAAAAATCCGATATGTGTACAATGTCGAAACCACAAAAATCTAAAATTTATACGGCAAATGGAGAGATTCTCCAAGTGGAAGGAGGAGGGACCATTCAAATATCCCCACACATGAAATTATACAATTGTGTATATGTTCCGTCTTTGTCTCACAAATTATTATCTATCAGTCACGTCACAAAGGAATTAAATTGTTTTGTTCTTATGCACCCAACATTTTGTATCCTACAGGATATCAGGACGGGAAAGATCATTGGGCGTGGTACTGAACGACAAGGACTATATTATGTGGATGAAGTGATTTCACACGGCACCGTAATGCTTGCTCATGGATCTACGGATAGGGAGGCTTGGTTATGGCATCGGAGAATGGGACACCCATCCAGTGGTTATTTGCATCGATTATTTCCTCAATTATTTCCAACAAATAAAGTCTTAAATTGTGAAACGTGTTTTTTAGCTAAGAGTCATCGACATACGTTTAAATCAAATGACACTAAAGTCGAGAGTCCTTTTCTATTAATTCACTCCGACGTATGGGGTCCAGCAAAAGTTGTGGGAGGGCAAAACTACCGCTATTTCGTGGCATTTATCGATGATTGCACTAGCATGACTTGGATTTATCTCCTAAAAAATAAATCAGAAGTTTTTTCAAAATTCACATTTTTTTGTGCCATGATTAAAACCCAATTCAAAAGTGATATACGAATTCTAAGATCCGATAATGGGGGAGAATTCGTAAACACCTCTATGAAACAATTTTGTCAAGAAAAGGGAATAATTCACCAAACTTCATGCGCTCACACCCCCGAACAAAACGGGGTATCTGAAAGGAAAAATCGCTTCCTCTTAGAAATAACTCGTGCACTCATGATCGAATCTCAAGTTCCAAAATCCTTCTGGCCCGAAGCACTTGTCACGGCAACTTATCTTGTCAATCGACTCCCAACAAAAGCTCTCGGTTTTAAAACTCCTCTTCAAACACTAGCCCAATTTCACACGCCTCCATCTAACTTGACTCTTGAACCACGTATCTTTGGATGTTCAGTGTTTGTTCACATACCAAAAACCGAACACTCCAAACTCGATGCTTGCGCTGAAAAATATGTGTTTGTCGGATATGGTGTCAACCAACAAGGGTATCGTTGTTATAACCCGGCCAAACGTCAAATATACACCACAATGAATTGTGACTTTCTTGAAACTGAATACTTCTACAATACCCAACACACTGGTCAGGGGGAAACAATACACAGCGACCCATTGAGTTGGGTAACATGGGTACCATCCTTAAAAGAAAACATTCATGGAGCCCAAGTCACATCACAATCCACTAGTCCAGAAGACAGTACTACTAACAATGATCATCCCAACCTGATGTCTGAGGTAAGTAATTCTCAAACTCAGGAACATGAGTCTACTCCTAATGTTGGAACTTATGAGCATGAGTCACCCACCAATGTTGAAACTTATGAACATGAGTCACCAACACATGAGTCACCAACTAATGTTGAAACTGATGAACATGCTGATATTATTCCTAATTGTGAAACTTATGAGCATGTAACAGAACAGGAAACTTCACAGCACGGACAAAACGGGTATGTCCTTCCTCCAAGATCTAACAGAGGAGTACCTCCAAAAAGATACTCTCCCGAGAAGGAAGCTAGAAGCTCCAGGCATCCCATGGCAAATATTGCAACTGGAAATTTGTCACCAGAAGCTCGAGCCTTCGCTACATCTGTAGGCTCTGAAGAAATTCCCACTACAGTTGAACAGGCACTTGAATCGAAGGAATGGATAGCCGCAATGGAAGTTGAAATGGAAGCACTAAACAAAAGTGACACATGGGAAAGATGTATTCTTCCTCCTGGAAAGAAAACCGTAGGATGTCGATGGCTGTTCTCTATAAAATACAAGTCGGACGGAACTATCGAAAGATACAAAGCTCGGCTTGTAGCAAAGGGATACACCCAAACATACGGAATTGATTATTCTGAAACATTCTCTCCCGTGGCAAAAATCGACACAATCAGGGTACTATTCTCCATTGCCGCAAACAAAGGATGGCCATTACTTCAGTTTGATGTAAAGAATGCTTTCCTGCATGGAGAACTTCATGAAGAGGTGTATATGGACCCTCCTCCTGGAATCACAGGAAGTCCCGATGCCAAAGAAGTATGCCGCCTGAAGAAATCCCTATACAGGTTGAAACAATCCCCTCGTGCCTGGTTTGGCAGGTTTACCTTGGCCATGAAAAAATATGTGTGAATCCAAGGATCGAAATACAGGAATTACCAGTATTAAAATAAATCAATTTAATGATCGCGGAATTATCACTAATTGACGTTTAATTGTTTTTAATGATTAATGATAAACACAATCACAGAAACACAATAAATACGAAATCAATAATAATTCAAATGTATTTCATTAACTATACTGTAATGATTACAAAAGAATAATAATGAATGACTATGAACAATCGAATTCTGTGAAACGAATAATGTTTGATGTTGATGTGACGGCAGCTAGGGTTGCACAATGAACTCTTGACAGCCGTAATATTGATTGATTGTGTTCTGCTAGAGATGTGAAACCTAGGACTCATATTTATACACGGTTTGAGTCGGTTAAGGAAACACCGGATCTCTCGGGATTTGTTATTGATTGTGTTGACTTGTTTGACTTCTTGATAGTTGCAATCGCACAAGTATAATGATCTTCCGCAGCAATCTTCTCGTCCGCAGAACATTTGTTCTTCCGTAGATGATTTAGTTTTCCGTAGCAAAGTTGTTCTTCCGTAGGAAATTCTTCTTCCGTAGGAGTCTTCACTTCATGGTACTTGATCATCCGCAGGAACATGTACTTGGTCATTTGGTCTTGTATGAAACATATCTACAGATTAATAAAATTGTTCATCCGTAGATGTTTCATACACTTGGTCAATTCCATGAATCCATCCAAGTATATTGTTTTTCCCTGTCAAGTCACAAATCAACACACATATATATGGGGTTATCCTATAGATTCAAATCACACATATATATATATATATATTTGACTGTTACAAATATTAATTACAAGACTTGATTTTCAAGTACTAAGCCTATACAAAATTGATCTAGCCCTATACAATCTAGACCTAACAATACTCCCCTTTAGGCTTAGCTCCTTGTAATCAGTCTTTCAACACTGCTAGCTCCTTGACTCTTGATATAATTTTGTTGTAGAAGTAAGATACAGCTGCCTTTTGATCATCATACTTGTATTTGATCTCCATTTTGCTGATCTTCTTCAGAGTCTCGTAGCCAAGTCCCAGAACATCCTCTTCTGTAGTGAGAGTCTCCAAGACTCGGTCATTCTTCACTACTTCAAGTTCATCTTGTTCGGAGAGGCGAAGTTCTGTGACTTCATCATATTCTGTGCCCTTCAGCAAGCCTGCATTGTGTCTGCGTCGTTTGTAGGCCTTTGCATGAAGTTTGTCTATGACTTGGATCATGTGTACATGCAGGAACAGATCATTTTGAGCTGCTTCATCACTCAGCTTCGGAAAGAATTTGTCATGAAGGTAAGAAGTGTAGCTTGGATGAAGCAACTTGATTTCCGCAGGATCAAAGATCCTGATCTTTTCAGCTTGTTTGTTCTCTGCAGTTCTCATTAGCACCAGCTCTTTTGTCCTCTCTACATATCCCCACTCAGTAATAGGGAGTGTGTATTGAGTTCCTTCAATGCGTTTGATGGTTGCTGATGTTCTATTGTTATAGCCAACCCTCTTTAGAAATTCATCATCTACTGAGTCAGAGGCATTGGACTTGGATCTTTTCAGCCCTTGAGTTCTTCGTTTGTGATCATCATCATCTCTTTTAGCTCCTATGATCACATCATCTTTGAACCTTGTTTTCAGTTGACCCACTCTGCTTGAGAAGTCCCTGCCCCTTGGGTGTATTGGATAATTTGTCAAGGTAAGGCTTTGCAGGTCCTTTAGATCATTCTCAGGAAGGCAGAGTACTGAAAACACATCACGGAAGTATTCAATTCTTCCTGATGTCCTTTTAATCACTGCACAATCCCACTCCTGATCATATTTCCATGCCATAATCTTATTTTCTTCAGCTGAGTTGGGAGTTGTGAGGTGATCAATCAACTGAATCAGAGTAGACTTCTGATCAGTTATTCCTCTGACAGTGGTACCAAGGGGCCATACTTTGCCTGGGATGACTTCCCTTGGTTCCCTAATGAGCTTATCCTTTGCTTTATGCTGATCCTTGGGTTCCACAGTGATTGGATCAGCAGATAGTTTGCTTTGTTTGTCATCAGTAGGATGAGGAGCTGTTGTTCTGAATTTGACACCCGTTTCCAATTCCACCTTCATTACATGCTCCATCATCCTCCGCAGTTCTCCAGTGGTTCTACCTTTGAGCTCATGCGGTTTGTAATTGTGGCCCTGTAACCAGCAAGTCATATTGTACTTTGTAAGTTTTGCTGTGTCACAGTGGCCCAGATCCTTCCTTATCTTCTCCAATGATTGAAAAGTTGTAAAGGCTTCATAATCACAATTTCTGATGTGTTCATCCTCTCAACCATGTCATATGGAAAACCATGGTTGATGAGGGTCATAAACATGCTCGAATCAGGCCTCTCTTCCATTATGTCAGCTGTTGTTAGAAGGTCATCGGCCTTTCCACCCTTTTCTCCAGTGGGGGACTCAATTCTTGTCAGTTCCTCCCACTCTTTCTCACTGTCATCATCATCAGTGGATTGTACCTTCACAGTAGACACATCTACTGAAGGTGTAGGTGCAGGGGATGGAAGTTTTGCTTTCTTTGGAGAGCTTTCAGCTTCATGTTTCTTTTCAGTTGCTCCCATGTATTTTCTTTTCCGGGTGTATGGAATCATTTGCTTAGCAGCTTCACCCGTCTGTTTTGGTTTATCAATACTTGGGGCATCTTTTGTTTGCAGATCAGATATTTTCTTTTTCAGCTCTGCTATTTCTACATCTTTCTTTTTGAGCAGTTCAGATTTCTCATTTTGTTCAGTCTTCAAAGAAGCCTCCAACTCTTGTTCTCTATTCAACAATGCATCAATGACTTCACTGTTGCTTAGAGCATCTTCTCTCAGCCTTTTCAGTCTAGCATCTTTCTCCATCAGCTTTTCATCTTTTTCTTTGATTATACCTTTCAGCTCTTGTATTCTTTCTTTTCTCTTATTTGATTTGAGTACTAACTTGTTGTACTCAGCAACCAGATAGCTTTTGCTGACAGGAATGTCATTGTCACTTAAATCATCTTCATTGTATGCAATGACATTCTCAGCAGATCCTTGTACTTCCTCATGCTCATCAGTAATTTGTTCATCTTTCAATGAAGATATTGGCTCAGTATGTGCTGATGTAGCATGTTCTTCTGTGTGTGTTGGTGAGATAGGAACAGTGCTGGCTTGAGATAATATCTCTGTATCTCCTGAGTGTACAGAATGTACAGACTCAGTTATCTCAAAAGGCTCGGTTCCAGCACTTTCCGGGGATGCTTGTTTTGGAGATTCTGGTGGTGGTAGTACAGGGGATTGAGCTTGAAGTGGAGAGAAAGGTTGAGTGTGATGTGATGATGACTGAGAAGCTGATGATGATTGTTGTTTGGCTGGGGATGTTGGCTCAGTGCTTTTGGTGGATGATGATGAGATTAGCAGAGGTGATTGATGTTGATGAATTGGTGAGATTGGTTGGGTGTTCAGGCTTGTTGGTGATTGTGCTTGTTGAGGGGGTGTTTGGCTAGGTGTTTGATGTTGGAGTGGTGGAGTTTGGGTTGATGATTGTGATGCTGATAGGTGTGGTGAGTGAGATGCTTGTGCAGAATCAGCAGATGATTCTGCTTCTTCTGCCCAAGCCAACTCATGTGGCAAGTCTGCTTCTGGATCTAATACATGTGCAAACATTGGCATATCTTGTCCCTGGTACTTTCCACTAAGCTTGTTTAGCACAGATTTGCTCAAGTGTGCTTGCACAAACACATTCCCAACTCTGTCCACCCCAGGTATTTCTGAGTTGATCACCAGTTGCAGGAATCTCGGGAACATATACATCTTGTCATTCTTCTACAGTTTGACTTGTTCACTCAGACAATTGAAGATGTATTTTGCGTAGTTGTAAATTCTCCCCTCAAATATCCCAATAATCCCAGATGATATGTGCCTGGAGAATCTGTCCAGTCCCGACTTCCTGTTTGACAAGAATTTCAGGTAGGTATGACACAAAAATCTGTACGGTTTGCACAGCCTACCCTTCTTGATTTCCCCTTTTTCGTAGTCACCATCATACCCCATCAGATTGAAAATTTTCTCAATGTATTCATTCTCGAATACATCGGGGTGATCTCTCTCTCTATCACCCAGTTCCAAGCATCTTCGTAAGATGTTTTCAGTGATTCGAAGACGCTTGTTCCGAATCTCAGCCACAATCACTTCTTCATCATCTTGTTCTTCAACTCGTGCTGAGTTCCAGAAATCGATTATGTGTACCTGATGGATCACAGGCTCAGCCGTCAAGGCGTAGAAGAGCCTTGATCGTCGGAGATATCTGATGATATCTCGACATCCTTCCGCCGCCGGATCATCAGCGTTTAAGAACGCGCACACATTATGTTCTTTGGAGAATCTATTATCCATCTGTAAAGAAAATCAAGTTAGAAAACATGCAGTTGAATCGTTTGAATGTCAATAACCGATTAAACAGTTTCTTACTGATGTTTAAGACATGATTTACCTTTGCAATAACAGTAATTTATTACAGGATAATGTTGATGATGTGTTCTTGGAAACGGATATTTTAAAATTTGAACAAGAGGGAAAATGGGCGATTTTCTAGGTTAAAAGTGAAAAAGTGCTCTGTAAAAATATCTGAAACCTTATTTATAGGGGAACATATTAATTTCTTTTATTAATTATGTTCTTTTATTAATTATGTTGGGCCCACTTCCAATCATTCCTATCCGCATACCAAGTGTTTAGAATGCATTATCTCTTCCGCAGAGCATCTACGGAACCTTGACATCTGCGGATGTCAACATCTGCGGAACCTTAACATCTGCGGATGTCTTAACATCTGCGGATGTAAACGTTCAAACAATGCATTTGTTTTGCTGCTGAATCAGAAATCATATAATACTTCTACGGATGAGAGGTATTACTGAAACTTCCGCGGAACATAAAAAGTTTAAAACTTTAAATGTATGATATCTACAGAGTAGAATCAAATGTTGATGTTGGACATTGTTGACTTTATTTGCATGGCAATTAAGTACAGAGAGGCAAGTTTCCTGTATCCTGCATTCAAGTTAGTGCTCAAGTTCCAATTCCTTCAAAGTAATTCAGATCAATTATCAGCTTTTATTATTTTTCATGCATGAACTACTCCCCCTAAATTTGTGATTAATGTGAGACAGTTACATTTATCATAAATTTAAGTTGTAAACAGGCATGACAGACATATGACAGTCTAAATGAGAGAAAGTCAGTTGAGATAACAATTAAACATCTGACAAACAGTTACATGCATGCATATATATATAGAGGGATCATACTATAACTTGGCTTCTGCTGATGTTAATTAGTTGATTCAATACATACTTGATTGCAAGTATATGGATCCACTTAAATTCAAACATGAGTACTGTATCAACTAGGCATGCTATTTATCATGTTGTGAAGTTTGTTAATCAGTAGCAATCATGAGTCCCACATTCAATTATCATTGTAGTATGTCTTCCGTAGGTGAGGCAAATCACTACAGTCCACACTTAATGACTATGTACATTAAATTATAAGTTCTATCTTGAGACAAATTTCAGTCTCATGAATGCTTTGATGTTGAAGCTCTTTGACTTGATGTACAATGGATCACAAGTGATTCCTTTTTAGAGCTGAAATATGATCTTCATAGTCACCAGGTCTTTACTTTCGTAAAACAGAGGTGAACTTTAACCCAGGTCTTTGTTTACACAAAACATAGGGAGAATGAAGATCACACTTATTAATCACAGTCCCAGGTCTTTGTTCACACAAAACAGAGGGAATATGACTTTGTAAAGATAGAATATTATAAAGTATTTTACATAGTGTGCTTGTGTAAGTGATTTGATCACATCAGGAGAGAACATACCTTCCTGATTCTCAAATGGAATCCTCACAGACAGTTACCTCATGCTTTTAGTTTGGCATGCTCTTAGCTTTGTTTCCACTCAAGTTGAACCTACTCACATATCAGTATGATATAAGTCAGATTGAGGTTTTGTTTAATAGCCAAGTATAGTCTACTATCATTTCCCTTATATAATGCATGTATAGATGTTCTATCAGACACTTAAGTTATCCTTAACGATTACTCTGCACAAAGTCAATCATATGCTTTTGTTGATTTATTCTAAGTTAATCATCCCTAAAGATTCTATCAGAAAATTAAATCTAACAGAATCAAATGCTTTAGTAAACAAATCAGCAAGCTGATTGGTTGTGTCTACTTTGACTAACTTGATTAGACCCTTTTCAGAGCAATCTCTCATAAAATGGTATCTGATTTCAATATGTTTTGTTTTACTATGTTGAACTGGGTTAGCAGTTATAAACATAGCAGCTGAATTATCAATATGAATTGGTGTATGAAGGAAATTGTAACCATAATCAAGTAATTGGTTTTGCAACCAAAGTACTTGAGAGCAACCTGCTGAAGCAGCTATGTACTCTGCTTCAGCTGTGGATACAGATACATTTGTTTGCTTCTTGCACTGCCATGAAACAAGTCTTGGTCCTAAAAATTGACATCCACCAGTTGTGGATTTTCTGTTGTTGTTGCACCCTCCATAGTCACTATCTGAGTAGGAGTAGAGGCTAAAATCTCCATCTTTGGGATACCAAAGTCCCAATGCAGGTTTGCCTTTCAGGTATCTGAAAATTCTCTTTACAGCATTCAGATGTGACTCCTTTGGGTCTGATTGATACCTGGCACAAACACAAACAGCAAACATGATGTCAGGTCTACTGGCAGTTAAGTACATTAATGAACCGATCATTGATCTATACAATCTTTGATCTACGGATTTGCCCGCAGGGTCAGGCACAATCTTGTCTATTGTTGATGCTGGTGTCTTGCATGAAGTGGAATCAGCAAGATTGTACTTCTTCAAAATTTGATGAATGTATTTTTCTTGATTGATGAAAATGTCATCTGGTTTCTGATGAACTTGTAAGCCAAGGAAGAAAATCAATTCTCCCATGGAGCTCATCTGAAATTCAGATTTCATCAAGTCTTCAAAGCTTTGGCACAGCTTCTTGTTAGTTGATCCAAATATTATGTCATCAACATATATTTGAACCACCAAAAGATCTTGATGTTCATGTTTGAGGAAGAGTGTCTGATCAATTGTTCCTCTCTTGTAGCCATTCTTCAGCAGGAATGATGATAGTGTGTCATACCACTTTTGGGTGCTTGATAAAGACCATACAAAGCTTTATCAAGCTTGTATACTCTATGTGGATAATCAGGGTCTTCAAAACCAGGGGGTTGAGCAACATAGACTTCTTCATTAATCTTCCCATAGAGGAAAGCACACTTCACATCCATTTGATAGACTGTGAACTTTTTGAAGGAGGCATAGGCTAGGAAAACCCTTATAGCTTCAATCCTTGCAACTGGTGCAAAGACTTCATCATAGTCTATTCCTTCTTCCTGGGTATAGCCTTGAGCAATGAGCCTAGCCTTGTTTCTCACTATGATACCTCTGTCATCCAGCTTGTTTTTGAACAGCCACCTTGTTCCAATTGGATGTTGACCCGTAGGCAAGTCTACAAGAGTCCACACTTTTTGTTTTCTGAATTGTTGTAGCTCTTCTTGCATAGCCTCAATCCAGCTGTTGTCTTTTAGTGCAGCTGTAATGTTTGCGGGAACTGTTTGGGACAAGAAGCAGGTGAACAAACAAATGTTTGCCACACCTCCTTTGTTCCTTGTAGTTCTTGTATTCAGATCTCCAATGATATTGTCTGTTGGATGAGACTTGTGGATTCTGCTTGTTGAGACAGCATCAACTGGAACTGTGGTGTCTAGGTTTGAGAAACCCATTGAAGCAGATGGTGTCAGCTGAGAGGTTGAGTCGATGAAATAATCAAAAGGCTCATGTTGATCAGCTTGTGTAGTAGTTGCTGCTGGGTTGTCTTCTTCCGCAGGAAGTTCTACGGAAGTAGCATTTTGTTCTTCCGCAGGAGGTTCTACGGAAGCATCATTTTGTTCTTCCGCAGGAGGTTCTGCGGAAGCAGTATTTTGTTCTTCCGCAGGAGTAACTGCAGCATCTACGCACGTATTTTGTACTTCCGTAGAAGATGCATTACCATTCACGGATGAACATTGTTGTTTTGCAGGAATGGTTTGTTGATTTAACACTTCTTCTTTATCCCTTGGTTCAGCAGCTGAGGCAGGACTTACATCTGCGGATACGGATGCATCAGCGGATGTATTTATGGATGTAACTTCATGCTGCTGACTTGATTCTTGCTGAGGTGCAGTTGAACGTTGTACCCTTGGTGGGTCAGCTGTTAGGGGCACTTCATTTAAACTTGGAGGCACAAATGGATAGCATGTATCCGCAGCACTTGCATTGATCAGATAACCAGTGTTAAATGATTCCGTTAATGCATCTATATCAAATAACCAAGATGATCCTTTTACATTAGTAGTGAACATGGATTCATCAAAAGAAACATTGGGAGTCTCTTCAACTATGTTATGTTCTGGAATATAAACCCTATATGATTTAGAAGTGGATGAATATCCAACAAAGAAACCGTCATAGGCTTTTTCAGAAAATTTTCCCAATTGTTCTTTAGTATTCAAAACAGACACATGACACCCAAAAGCTCTAAGATATCCTATAAAAGGTTTCCTTTTAAATAAGAGTTCATAAGGTGTTTTATTATGTTCTTTGACTATCAAAGTTCTATTTTGAACATTGCAAGTTGTATTCACAGCTTCAGCCCAGAAAGTAATGGGCAACTGAGAGTCAGCTAGCATTGTTATGGCTGCTCTATGAGTGTTCTATTTCTCCTTTCAGCCACTCCATTTTGTTGAGGAGTTCTTGGTGCACTGAATTGTCTTGCTATTCCTTTATTCCTGCAAAAAGAATCCAAATCAGCATTAACAAATTCAGTTCCATTGTCACTCCTAAAAATTTTAACTTTTAAATCAAGTTGGTTCTCAATCTTGATCACAAAGTCCATTAATGTTTCAGATGTTTCACTCTTATGTTTTAAGAAGAAGACCCATGTGAATCTAGTGAAATCATCAACTATAACCAAACAATATTGCCTTTTTCCAATGCTCAGTACATTGGTTGGACTAAAGAGGTCCATATGGAGCAATTTGAGTGGTGTAGTGTTAGTGTTTATTGTTTTGGATTTGTGGGACACTCTGTGTTGTTTTCCTTTATAACATGAAGAACAATGATTAGAACAATGAAATTCTTTCTTTGGTAATCCAATGACTAAGTCATTTTTCACCAATTTATTCATGTTTTTCATGTTAGAATGGACAAGCCGTCTATGCCAGAGTTGAGATTCATCTTCGGAAGACTTGGACAACAGGCATGTCTCATGATTTGTGAGTGTGGTGTTGTTCATATCCAAAATATATGTGTTGCCTTTTCTTGATGCTTTAAGAAGTATCCAGTCTGCTGGAACTGTAAAACCTGGCTTAAGAATGTAACAGTTAGTGTTATCAAATAGTGTTAAATAATTTTGATCACAAATTTGGGAAACACTAAGTAAATTATACTGCAAATTTTCACAGTAATTTACTTTTTCAAATGTTAAAACACCATTAGTTACCATTCCCTTACCAACAATTTTACCTCCCTTCTTATCCCCACCAAATGCCACATAAGAGGCATGTTTGTGTTTGAAGTAATGGAGAAGTGCACAGTTACCTGTCATATGTCTGGAACATCCACTGTCAACATACCACTTGTTGTCTGCTCTCCTTGATTGTTCCTGCACAAAAAAAGAAATTAGTTAGAAATGACAACCCAAGGCTTAATTGTCTTGGGTTTGCCAGTTGTGTCAACAATAGTTATTCCTTCATGAATTAATCTTGAAGTTTCAGTATTAGTTGTTTCTTTTTGATCTGATGGTGGTGAGGATGATTCTGTTGAAGATGATTCAGGTTTCTGAGTATCTTCATGCTTATCCGAGTCATTCTTCAACTTGGCTTGTTTTGGTTGGTATCTTAACTTTGAAGAGGATCCTGTAGTCTTGAAAGTTTCTTTATCTTTCTGCTTTGATTGAGACACAGGAATTCCTTTATCAAAGTTGTCAAAGAAATCATCAACAGCTTCAGTCTGTTTATCAGACAAATCCACCTTTTTGTGAGGTGTCTTAGCCTGTGCTGGTATTTTCTTCTTCACAGTCTTGTCCGCAACAGATGATCTTTTTGTTGACTTTTGTTGTTCTTTCTGAGCCTTTGTCTCTTTTTCACTTTCTGAGTCGGATGATGCAACTTGTGACTTCTTGTTGTTCTTTTTCTTATTCTTCTTATTAAAATAACATTCCTGAGTGGAATGGTTATTTTTGTCACATATGGCACAGTGTTTGTTAAAGAAACAATCATCAGTCATGTGATTGTTCATGTTGCAAATGGAACATTAACTGCTGAAATAGCATTCATCAGTGTTGTGATTCTTCATATCACACCATTTGCAATATTTCTCTGAAGTTTCTTCGGGTTCAGCCTTCTTTTTGTTCTCACTTGCTGAAACATCAGGTGATTTCTTCTTGTGTTTGTTGGGGGCTTCATTAGCTGTTGTTTGTTTGTCTTTGGCTCCCTTTTGTTGCTTGATATTGAGCTTTTTCTGAGCATGTTTGTTTGTTTCTCTTGTTACCTCGTCCGCAGAATCAGTTTCTCCCTTCCGTTGCTTTTCTGCGGATTCAGTAGATTTTGCCTTCCGCAGATGATCTACGGACTTGGCAGTTTTTGCTTTCCGCAGATGTTCTACGGATTCCTCAGAATTCTTTTTCTGTGTATGAGCTACGGATTCTTCTGATTTCTTTTTCCGCAGATGGTCTACGGATTCCTCAGTAAGAGCTTTCCGAGGATTCTTGTTTGTTTGTTTCTTACCTTTATCTGAAGATGACAAAGGTGCTTCATTACTTGATCTGCAGCTATCAATCTTGTGAAGATTCAGTTCTTGTAATCCTTCATTAAGTTCAGCAATCCTTTTGCAAATAGTCTTCAGCATGTTCCGTTGCTTTGGCGGGTACTGCAACTTTGATTCTTCAAGGACTCGCGGAAGACCAGTTTCAACTTGAACATTCTTACCAATGTTCAGTTGATCAGTATCATGTTCATCAGAATCATCCAGGTCATCATAGTTATTAAAATCTGATTCATTATGTTTAAGTGATTCTGATTCAGTAGATTCAGTTTCACTCATCTCAGTTTCATTATTGTTTATTTGACTATCTTTGATGTCAATTTTGGTGCTTTGCACAAAATGATTTGACAAATTGTTAGTCATTGTTTCAGGTAAAGGTGTGTAGTTATCATTAATAGGTGGTGCAACAGCATTATAACCCAACCCGGACCTGTTCTTTGATTCAATGTGAGAGTTTAGCAACTTCTCATATTGCTGAGATGATAATTGAAACTTCTGAAGTTTCACTTCAGTGGATGCATGATCAGCCATGGATTTTGTTAAGGAAGTGGTCAGATGCTCAACTTGGGCTTTTAGACTGTAGTTTTCAGAAACATATTTTTCTAAATCCTTTTGCAAAGAACTTATTTTGATTGATATAGTTTTTGTTCTCTTAAGTGTGATTCATTTAAAACCATAGTTTCTTTTACTTTATCAGCCAATTGTTGAGCATGGACTCTATATATCTCAACTTCCTCAACACATGTTGATGAACATAACCTGTCTTTTACCTCTCTGGCCATAGGAGGAACTTTGTTTTCCATATGCGCCATCAATGCTTGATTCTCCTCTATCACTTCCTTCTCATACAGACTCCAGTCACATGTTCCATCCTGAAGTATGATCAGCCCTGTCTCCTTAGAGTTGCTTGGTCCTGCTGATGTATTTGTGGCTGGTGGGGATGTGAGCTGGGGATGTGAGCTGAGGTTGTCTATGCAGAGATCTTTGAGAGGTTGGCTGCTGATTCTGATAGTGTTGTTGCTGCTGATTTTGTTGTTGCTGCTGCTGATACTGTGGAGTTGATTGTTGGTCGCATTCTCTAGAAAAATGACCATAGAGATTGCACTTGAAACATCTGACTTTTGACTTATCAACTCCAATCTTCGATGTTTTGCTTGCTGCTGCCAGATTTTTATTTCTTCGAAGATATTGCTTGGCTCTGTAAGCAATCATCGCCATCTGCCATTGTAGATCCATCTCTTCTACTACATCAGGAGGGAGTTCCTCCAAGTCTTGCTGACAGATGTTAGCTGATGTAAGGGAACTTCCAAGATATGCTTGAGAGCTAGAACTAAAAGCTGCAAAGGCTGCTTTTTGTTCTTCAGAATCCAATATCACAGTTATTGGTTCTGAGTTTGCTGTTGCTGATGTCTCTCTTTTCTCTGTAGATTTAGCCTTTTCCTTTTGATTTTTACTTTGAGATGATTTCTTAGTGGGTTTGGACGCATAAAAGCTTACTTCCTCTTCATCATCACTTAAAGTACAAGAGTTATCACTTTCATTATTAGAGATAAATGCACTTCCAGCATTCTTGGTTTCCTTGAAGTGATAAGGTGAGACATGAGTTCTCACACTTTTGTTTCTTGACTGTTCATCCAGTTCAAGTGCTTCAACTTTAGCAACCAAAGTATCTAGACCAGTTGTCTTGAGATCTATGGTGTTCTTGAACATAGAGACTGTTTGCTTCCAACTTTCAGGTAAAGTGTGGAGCATCTTCTTGTTCAGTTCCTCAGTAGTATATTTTAACTCCAAGATGTTCATCTCAGTAACAAGTTGCATAAATCTATGGAGTTGCTGAGGAATTGACTCACCCTCAATATGATGAAAAGTTTCATATTGTGATCTAAGGGTGTCTTTCCTTATGCTTCTGATCTCATCACTCCCTTCACAGAGAGTGTGAAGTATCTTCCACAGGGAATTTGCTGTTTTATAGTTCTCGCACCTGATCAAGATTTCTTCAGGCAAAGCCATACTAAGCAAGCTGTATGCTTTAATATCGACTTTGACCTTCTTGACATCATCAGGTGGCAAGTCCTTAGTGCTGATTGGCTGATTTTTGTCATTATAATCCGGCCCAAGAGTGGGTGGAATATAAGGACCTTGAGTGATGGACTCCCACAAGTCAGAATCTGTGTAGTTCACATGATTCCTGAACTTGATCTTTCAGGATTTAAAATCAGCTTTCGTTTCCAACTTTGGCGGTTGATAAGATCCTCCACCAAAAGTAGTCATGTTTAATGCAAACGAATGAATAAAAACTTAAAAGCGAAAATTGACAGATCTATCAGAGACGCAAATCTAGTATTCAATTGATTTGAATATAGATCTAAATCAAACAAGCAATGAGAGAGTGCTTGCTGAAAAATCAGTCGTTGATTGAATTGTTTGAAAATCAATTAAACAATTTTAATACTGATAGATCAATTGATCTAAATCAATGAGCACCAAAGCTCTGATACCACCTGTGAATCCAAGGATCGAAATACAGGAATTACCAGTATTAAAATAAATCAATTTAATGATCGCGGAATTATCACTAATTGACGTTTAATTGTTTTTAATGATTAATGATGAACACAACCACAGAAACACAATAAATACGAAATCAATAATAATTCAAATGTATTTCATTAACTATACTGTAATGATTACAAAAGAATAATAATGAATGACTATGAACAATCGAATTCTGTGAAACGAATAATGTTTGATGTTGATGTGACGGCAGCTAGGGTTGCACAATGAACTCTTGACAGCCGTAATATTGATTGATTGTGTTCTGCTAGAGATGTGAAACCTAGGACTCATATTTATACACGGTTTGAGTCGGTTAAGGAAACACCGGATCTCTCGGGATTTGTTATTGATTGTGTTGACTTGTTTGACTTCTTGATAGTTGCAATCGCACAAGTATAATGATCTTCCGCAGCAATCTTCTCGTCCGCAGAACATTTGTTCTTCCGTAGATGATTTAGTTTTCCGTAGCAAAGTTGTTCTTCCGTAGGAAATTCTTCTTCCGTAGGAGTCTTCACTTCATGGTACTTGATCATCCGCAGGAACATGTACTTGGTCATTTGGTCTTGTATGAAACATATCTACGGATTAATAAAATTGTTCATCCGTAGATGTTTCATACACTTGGTCAATTCCATGAATCCATCCAAGTATATTGTTTTTCCCTGTCAAGTCACAAATCAACACACATATATATGGGGTTATCCTATAGATTCAAATCACATATATATATATTTTGACTGTTACAAATATTAATTACAAGACTTGATTTTCAAGTACTAAGCCTATACAAAATTGATCTAGCCCTATACAATCTAGACCTAACAATATGGCTTCAAACAAAGCAACTCTGATCATACTCTATTCCTTAAACAAAGAAATGAACTAATAACATGTTTAATTATTTATGTTGATGATATGATAATCACAGGTAACGATGAGGAGGAAATAACAAAGCTGAAGACAAACCTATTCAAAGAGTTTGAAATGAAGGACTTGGAAACCTCAAATACTTCCTTGGCATTGAAGTCATGACGTCAAGACAAGGGATATTTATTTGCCAAAAGAAATACGTCCTCGACCTACTGGCAGAAACAGGAATGATCGATTGTAAGCCAGCAGATACCCCCATGATGGTAAACCAAAAACTCTATATGGAAGAAAACGGAAAACTAGCAGACAAAGAGAAGTATCAAAGAATAGTAGGGAAACTAATCTACCTGTCACATACCCGACCAGACATCGCCTACGCAGTAGGGGTTGTAAGCCAGTTCATGCACCAACCCCAAATCACCCACATGGAAGCCGTTTGGAGAATCATCAGATACCTAAAAGGGACTCTAGGCCACAGGGTCCTGTTCAGAGCAAATGGGCATTTGGAAACTCAAGTGTATACCGATGCTGACTGGGCAGGTGATAAAGGGAATCGAAGATCAACATCAGGTTACTTTACCCTTGTTGGTGGAAATCTGGTAACGTGGAGAAGTAAGAAACAAAAGGTGTTGGCCCTCTCCAGCGCTGAGGCAGAATTTAGAGGAATAGCACGTGGACTTGCTGAGATATTGTGGATACGAAAACTCTTGACAGAAATCGGATACCCCCCAAGTCAACCGAGCAAAATTATGTGTGATAACGAAGCAGCTATTCAAATCTCTGAGAACCCAGTTCAGCATGACCGCACAAAGCATGTTGAAGTTGACCGACACTTCATTAAAGAAAAGCTTGAAGCAGATCTCATTCAACTTCCCTTCATCAGGTCAGAAGATCAACTTGCAGACATTCTAACAAAGGCATCAATGAAACAAATTTTAATAAATGTCTTGGAGTTGAGTATTGGAAACCCCACTACTCAACTTGAGGGGGAATGTTGAAATACCTAATTAAGCCCTGTTCAACCATCACCAAAATTAGATCATTCCTTGATGTGTATCAAAGGTGACAGCTTGCATTGCCAACCAAGTGACAGCCTTTTTCTCTTTAATACGTTTCCTTTTAAGTACCAATGTATAGGCTATATAATGCAGTACATAGGACCATCGTAAATCACAAGTTTAATACATAAAAACATTCCCAGCCTCTCTATTCTTCTGTATTCTTCTGGTTATCATGTTCAACAGTGACGAATGATTAGAAGAAAGTATAACCCAATCAAAAGACGTCACATTGGCATAAATTGACATTAGCGTGGAACTAGGCTTAAAAATTAAACATGGTGCGGTTAAAGAGCCAACAGTTATCAGAAAATGGCAGTCTTAAGACAGAAAACCAAAATGTTGGATACCATTTTTATAACAAAATTACTTCGCATAGCCTTTGTTTGATCATTTTCTTGGTGCTGAAGGCCTGAAACTTGAGGTCAATGAAGATGAAACAAAAGCCAAAGCAGTGAAAAAAACAACACACACGTCTACCAAATATAAATCAGCTTGTACATTTTCAGGATTTGATCAAATGACTAGTAAGGTAAGTTTTTCGGTCAGATGTGAGATGACTATTTGGATATTTCTATGGGTCAAGATAGCTATTTATGGGATTTTCACTATTCATCCATAGCTTCTTTTGACATTTCTTTTTCGATTCAGAAAGACATTTCTTTATATTTCCTGAAAATATTGTTGAGGATTTGAAATATTAGGCCATACCCTTTTGTCAAGATTTATAATAATTGCAGGTCCCTGCTAGTTGGGGGACCTTCTGCAAAAATGACCTGTATACACTATACAGAATAGGCAGCAATCAACAGTCAACACCCATAAAATCCATTTATGAACATTCAAGTGTAATTCCTAGTCACCACTTTAAAACTGCATATGCCTTTGTACAGATTTAACCTTAGTAAATCACTATCAAACATGAAGATTGGTGAAAACTCCACTGAATTGTTATTATTCATCTCTCAAATGTTAAATATGTTCTACTCTTAGCAGAGGCAAGATAACAGAATGTCTTCTGAATCAGTCAGTGGTCCTAAATATTAATTAGTCATCTCATGGACCCAAATCAAGGTAAACTTTGCAGGACCTCCATCATCATTACTTTTTCAATAATATAAAGTTTGGTTTGTCATTAATGTTTGTAATGTCCTTCAACTTGTTATCTGTGATCGTTTTTAAATGTTTAATGTGTTATATATCTTTTATGTGAAGGACCTATCAAAGGTTACATGTTTAACATAAGTCAGGTATAGAAGAAAAGTATTTGTAAAGCGAACAGAAAGATGTTTAATGCTAAAAATTAAGATATAATCTATAGAAAATTTAGAGCCATTGTAGGCTTATGATGCCTGGGTAATACATACAGTGTGATTCACCGTAGGACAGAAAGATGTCTAACATGACTTTTATGTTCACTGCTAATGTGGACCTTATGTTCATAGTACCTTATGGTGCATAAGCCAAATTCAAATTTCAAAATCTTTACAAGTTTCTTACAACCTTAATGGCTTCACTTACTTTCTTGCAAGTAAGTGGTCTAAACACTATACATACCAAAGCTATCAGCTATGCCTTGGTTAGTTATTTCTGATCTGCTCATAGGGGCAAGTATTTCACAAAATTCCAATTAGATTTTTGCTACTTATAACACTTTTTAGTAAGGCTAAAAAAATGTGTGATACTTGACACGCACACTGGCCCATGCTAGACCGCCCGCCCCAGGCCCGACATTTGCGAGGTATTCGGACTCACTCAGTGACAAGGCAATGGAACGAATTGAGATACATGTGCGAAGCTACTTGTAACACTTGCAATACACTAAAGTCATTAGTCAATGTTTCACAATTTGTCACCACGTAGTTCAAGTTTTAAGTGGGTTTTTACCTCCCAAGTAAGATATTCAGATTTGAAGACCAATTTTAGCATCCTACGACTTAGATATTCTTTTTTCCCCTTTTTTAATGATTTAACAAGCTAGAAATGACCAACATGCTTTATCTTACATAAATAATCTAAAATGAGTTTTTATAGAAAATGATGTTTAAACTCTATTTACGTTTTCTAATGTTAGGAATCACAAATGAATTGTTTCGATGAAAGTTCTAGTGAAATTTTGCTTTATTGCACAAAAAATAAAACTTGGTGATGTTGAGATCTGGTTTGACTATAAGCTAAACGTAAAATTGTTGGTCAATTTTGCGAAGTATTGTTCCTAAAGTCTCCAAACGTATGCTCATATAACTAGTTTTTTTTTAACATCAGAACAGATTATATATAAAACAGTTGAGTTTGGCAAGAAAACAAACTCAAAAAAGAAAAAGAATTTTACATCACAAGGAGAGGGTTTTCAAGTCACTTATCCCAAGCAATATTTACTTTACGGTTCCTATTCAAATACAACAAAAAACAAGGAACAAAAAAAATGAATCAAAGAAGCACACACCAAGTGGTAAAAAAACTTTGACTTCTTGACGTGGGCAAGGGTTGGGGTGGTGAAATGACGACCGAGAGAAGTCAGAGATTCTTTTTACTTTGGCTGAATTTATTTACATCTTGAAAAGATTGTTGAATCCCTTTAAATGAATGGATTTGACGATATTTATTTCAATTTCAAATCATTTTACAATCAAACATATTAAGATTGTAGTTGAGATTTCAATTCTAATAAATTTTTTAAATCATTATCTTAAAAATTAGTATTTTAATTATAATTACATTGAATTCTACAATGCAAATATGCCTTAGATACTTAGGTGGTGTTTGTTTTTTAGAAAAAGAGCATTTAAAGCTCTTTTGTCTGCACCAAAAAGAGGCGGGCAGATGTTTGAGGTCTGCAGAGTGTTTGTTTTTTTGAAGACGTTTTATTAAAAAAAGGTCTGTGTGACCTCTTCTTGGAGAAGAGGTGGAACAATGTCTTCACACCTCTTCTAACCTCTTCACATTCATTTCAACCCTAAACTACTTCTCAAAACCTTTCTGTTTAGAAATCTTCTCTTTCTTCGAACTAGGGTTTCCATCAACGGGATTGTTCTTGAGGTTATTAACATGAGCAAGTTGAGCAACCCTACTCTGCTCCAATTCTTCCAACAATTTATCCTCCAAACTTGTATCATAAACTTTCCCTTCACCAAACCCTCTTGGTTTATTCCGAGTCCACTGCCTCATGTTACGCAACGGAACAATAATGTTTTCATCTTCATCATCGTCTCCATCTTCATCGTCTTCGAATTCCTCATCAAATTCATCTTCAAAATCGAATGCCTCTGCTTCAGACGTGTTGGTTTCATCTTGTGATGTGGTTTTTGAGGAGAAAACAGGGGAACCAGATGGTGATTTGACATGAAATGAGGGTAATTTGTGATGGGGAAGATGGATTGAGGGGAAAGAATGGAGGGTTTTGTTGGATTGAAGGAAGAATGAAGTGGGTATGAAGGGGGTTTGAAAAGAGTGTTTAATTGTAGGAGGATGTTATTGTTCATTGTTGGTGAATGGTGATGATCGAAAGGTTCACTACAAGGAAGAAGACCTTTAGCGGCGACAAATGTCGCCGCTAATACCCCTAAATGTCGCCGCTATTACTATTAGCGGCGACTAGTCGCCGCTAATAAGTCGCCACTAAAAGTTCGTCGCTATTGACCAAAAAGTCGCCGCTAATAAGTCGCCGCTAAAAGTGTCGCCGCTATTGACCAAAAAATCGCCGCTAATAACTGTCGCCACCTAATGGTATTTTTCGACTATTAGCGGCGACATATGTCGCCGCTAATAGTCTTTTTTTTAATTTTTTTTGTTTTTTTTTTTTTTGAAAATCCTGTTTTCCAGCCAAAACAAACCTATGTTTATCAAATCTAGATTACACTACACAATATCATAAAATTATACATAAACTACAATCTAGATTACGTACAAAATATCATCCAATCATACATATAGATAATTAAGTCATGTTTAATTACACTACACAATATCATCCAATCTCCAATCATCCAAGCATGCTATTCATCCCCCTCGTCTGAATCCTCTTCTTCGACTTGATTTGGAGCCTTTTGCGAAGCAATTAATTGCGTCATTTGTGACATAAATTGCGCGTTTTGAAATAGACTTGAAATTTGCTCCTACAAAAACAAAATATACATTTATATCTTGGCTAAGTATATGAAGTGTCAATTAATGATGTTAAACAAACACACTTATGATAAACTTAACACATCCAAGTCATAATAACCTAAAACAACTATGATGAACTTAACACATCCAAGTTTAACTCATTTTGACCCGTTTTTACTCAAATCTTGTTGTTTTCACCCATTTTGACCCGTTTAAGCTAAACTTAGATAATTAAGTCTATTTTAGCAATAAAAAGTCATAAAAAACCAAAATGAACTATGATCAACTTAACACATCCAAGTTTAACTCATATTGACCCGTTTTAACTCAAATCATGTTGTTTTCACCCATTTTGACCCGTTTAAGCTAAACTTAGATAATTAAAGTCTATTTTAGGGATAAAAAGTCATAATAAACCTAAGTGAACTATGATCAACTTAACACATCCAAGTTTAACTCATATTGACCCGTTTTAACTCAAATCATGTTGTTTTCACCCATTTTGACCCGTTTAAGCTAAACTTAGATAATTAAAGTCTATTTTAGGGATAAAAAGTCATAATAAACCTAAGTGAACTATGATGAATTTAACACATCCAAGTTTAACTCATTTTGACCCGTTTTAACTCAAATCATGTTGTTTTCACCCATTTTGACCCGTTTAAGCTAAACTTAGATAATTAAAGTCTATTTTAGGGATAAAAAGTCATAATAAACCAAAATGAACTATGATGAACTTAACACATCCAAGTTTAACTCATTTTGACCCGTTTTAACTCAAATCATGTTGTTTTCACCCATTTTGACCCGTTTAAGCTAAACTTAGATAATTAAAGTCTATTTTAGCAATAAAAAGTCATAAAAAACCAAAATGAACTATGATGAACTTAACACATCCAATTTTAACTCATTTTGACCCGTTTTAACTCAAATCATGTTGTTTTCACCCATTTTGACCCGTTTAAGCTAAACTTAGATAATTAAAGTCTATTTTAGGGATAAAAAGTCATAATAAACCTAAGTGAACTATGATGAACTTAACACATCCAACTATGATGCACTTACCTGTGTAAACGACTGAGGAGTTTGTTCATGATCATGAACAAAAGAACTCGTCCCTGCAGATGAAAATGGTTTACGCCCAATCCCCCGAATATGTCCACGCCGTTGTCCCAACACCGACTCAAAGATATCGACTTCATTCAGCGTTGATGATCCACTTTCTTGATTTTGGGTTTGACTTAGCTCATCAAACCTTTCCTTTAATTGGTTCTGTATTAATTAACAAAAATATATTAACATATTTATACATACATAAATATATATTTAAAAATTATACTTTTAAGAAATACTTACATATTGTTGCTCTGCTACCTCGCTATCAAATGTCCCATCTTTACCAGTATGAGCATCATGAAACGTTTCAAGTCTGCTTTTATTCTGTTTTTAAAAAGTATGTTATATATTAAAAAATGCTAATATATAATACACAAATATATAAATTTAAATCATTACCTGCTTATAACAATAACTACTATATGAAGCAGTCCCCCCACGGTTTGTATATATTTGTTGTTGACGATTTGATTTGTTTGAACTTGACACATTCCTATATGCGTCACTCATAAAATAGTCAACGGTTTTGTTCCAATTATCATGATTCATTCCTGTTGGAGGATTGACCCTTGCTTGTTCTACATTATCGTAGCCTCCAACCCGATCAAAATGTTTTTTTGCCACATTTTTTCGATCTCTAAATCGTTTGAGAAACACCGCACGGATTCCACCCTCTATCTGTGCGCGCTCACGATCTCGCAATATCTCATCAAAGTCAAAGCGTCGCTACATTTAAGTTCAACAAAATAAAAGTTATTTATGTAAAAATGAATAACACACATATAACTTATAAAATTTTACCGCCATATGCTCTTCCAAAGCATTCTTCTGAGCATCGGAAAGATTTTCATACGAACGAACATTAAAAGGTAAATTAGCTTCCATGTATATCCCCACCTCGCGAACAAACATATCATTAAGTTCGCCAACGGGGGTATACGTGGCAGCTCTATCAAAGGGTAGAGATAAAGGTCCTCCCTTTTTAGCTAGCTCTTGCTGCAATTTCTTATTTTTCGCCTTGCCTCTTGTTTTACGAGAAGGCGTGCCTGTAATCAGATTAAAAAATCATTGATTGCATCATATATTAATAATAATTGAATATACATAGTATATAAATTAATTATAATAACCATTACCGTCTAACGCGTGACTCCCATGAGTGTCAAATGGAGGAAGTGGTGGATCCCCCGCGCCATCACCCCCGTGACTCATCACATCAGCCATAAGGTATACGAGAACAATCCACAATGAAAACATGTCTTGAAATATAAGATTTAGAACATAATGTTAAAATAAGAAGAAAGTTTTGTAGTACAACATGAAATACAAACAAAGGTTTAAATAAATAAATACATATACAAATCCTAACAAATGTTTCAATCAGAGTCACCCTCATATACTTCAGTATCTTCGTCAGACTCTTCGGTGTCATAATCAGAATCGTCCTCATCATAATCATCCTCGTCTTCAAACACCTCTTCAGCGGTAACAGTTGGCGGATTAACTTCACTTGGAGTCTCGTCTTCGGTGACATGAGTAGGTATGTTATGAAAGTATTGTGTGAAGTCAATGAAAAGTATGCTATTAGATGAAGAGTGGTTGTGAACAACGTCAAGATCTTCTGTCAAGTCATTGTCAACATTTTGAATGTTCTCCATGACACCATCATTGATTGTAGGGCGATCCCAAATTTTTCGATGATTAACATTCTCGACGACCCACCGGTGATTATTGTTTTGATTTCTTCGAGAAGGTTCTCGGATGTAGAACACTTGTTTAGCTTGAGAGGCAAATATGAGTTGATCGTCTTTATCCCATTCACGTTCTGTGTTGATACTAATGATATTATTGTCGTATGAAATGCCCCTTCGAGTATCAAACTATTTGCAACGAAATAGGACAGTTGAATACCCATTTGCATAATGTAATTCAATAATCTCCTCAAGTTGCCCATAATATTTCTCACCATTCTCTCCCTCCACTAAAACACCGGAGTTTTGCGTTGTGCGTTGCGCGTCACGATCAACTACCATAAACCTAACACCGTTGACTATGCAAGCAGTATAACTATAGGCATTTACATCCGCACCCATTGAAAGAGCATACAACTCTGAATGAAATTTTGGAGAATTTTGTATTTTCATCGAATAAACCTAAGAAAATATTGACTAACACGTGTTATATATGGAATACCTAACAAATATATAGTAACACGTGTTAGATATAGATTACCTTCTCGAGGAACCATGATGGAAATTTGATTTTAATATCCTCATGTGGACATACAGATTTAAATTCACTACAATATTGATAAAAATATACAATAAGTGACAATGAAATATATTTAATTAATGATGCAAAGTTAAAGATAGGAAACTTTACTTCATATAATCTCTGACTTCTTGACAGCTATCGAGCACAAACCATTCTAACTTAAGCTTTTCACTTGGAGAAAGGTATTTCATCTTTGTTGCACTAGCCGGACGACATTTAGACTCAAATGCATACACGTTTCTTTTTTGGATAATGACATCCTCGTTTCTGTCAGGGCGATTAAACTGAGTCTCAACATCTCGAAGGTATCTCGAACAAAATGATAGAGCTTCTTCAGCAACATAACCTTCAGCTATACAACCTTCCGGCCTTGCTTTGTTTCTGACATAATTTTTTAGTTTTTTCATATATCTTTCAAACGGATACATCCATCTCATACATACAGGACCACCACGAATCGCTTCATCAGGTAAATGCAAAACTAAATGAACCATAATGTCAAAAAACGCCGGAGGATAGATCAACTCTAACTTGCACAATATTATAAGAATGGCATCCTTAGCTTTCTTCATATCCTCGACCAATAGTGTTCTTGAGCAGAGTTGCTTAAAAAACGTACAAAGATCAACTATTGGTGTATAAGTATCTTTGGTCAAAAAGCATCTAACCCCAATCGGTATTAAACGCTGCATGAGAATATGACAGTCATGAGATTTCAACCCAGTAATATTAGTATTGTTATCTACCACTCTCTTCCTGATATTAGATCCGAACCCATCAGGCAATTTAACATCCTTTATAAACTCACAAAATAACTTTCGATCACTGATCTTCAATGAGTATTTTGGATGTGGACTATACCACTTGCCATTCTTTTTCTCCAACCACTGCCTACTTCGAATATTTAGATTTTTCAGGTCAACACGTGCATTTGGCGTATCTTTGCTCTTTTCATTCATTAGAAGAGTACCCAACAAACTGTCACACACATTTTTTTCGATATGCATCACATCTAGGTTATGTTTTAGCTGCAGAGAAGACCAATACTCAAGTTCAAAAAATATGCTTCGTTTCGACCAGTTCAACTCAAACTCCTCCCGCTTTGATTTTACACCTCCAAAATCGGGATGTTTACCCGGCAAACGATGGCGTAGACGACTAATTTGTGCTTCTATGTCTGTATCATTAAACTGTTTCGGAGGGGCTCTGATCTCGGGTTCTCCGTTAAATTCTAAACTTGTTCTCCACTCATGGTTAGCATCTAAGAATCGCCGATGACCAACATATACAACTTTATTTGTAACACGCATAGAAGGAGTGTCTTCGTTACATGTCGGGCATGCTTTGTAACCCTGCCCGCTCCAACCAGATAAACTACTACGAGCTGGAAAGTCGTTTATAGTCCATAACAACGCCGCTTTCATTGTAAAGAACGTGTTTGTCGCCGCGTCTTTAGTACGTACGCCTGACACCCACAACTGCTTAAGCTCATCCACCAACGGCCTAAGAAACACATCCATGTCTTTCCCCGGTGATTTAGGACCAGGAATCAACAATGACAACATAAATGATGACTCTTTCATGCATAACCATGGAGGCAGATTGTATGTGGTGAGTACAACCGGCCACGTGCTATGAGCCGAACTCATGTTACCAAATGGATTAAAACCGTCGGCTGCAAGCCCTAGGCGAACGTTTCGCGGTTCCCTTGAGAAGGTCGGGTACTTTATGTCAAAATCTTTCCATGAGGTACCATCAACAGGATGTCGCATCGTACCCTCTTCTGATCGTCCGGTACTATGCCAAATCATATCTTTTGCCGTGTGCCTTGAAGAATACAATCGTCGTAGTCTCGGGGTTAAAGGAAACCATCGTAACACCTTGTGAGGTAACTTCTTGCCCTTTGTATTTGTATCAACCCACCTACTCTCATTACAAACGGGACATTTTTCTAACAAAAGGTTTTCTCCCCAGAAAAGAGCACAATCATATTTGCACACATGTATCGACTCATATCCTAAACCAATCTTTTTTAATGTCCTTTTTGCTACATAATGAGAAGATGGGATTTTATTACCCTCAGGATGTGAAGATTGTAACAACTCAAGAAGCTCATCAAATGAGCTATTAGTCCATTTATTCTTCACCTTGATATGCATAAGCTTTGCTAAAAAATCAAGTGAAGAAAACTTAGCACAACCCGGATATAATTCTGATTGAACTTCTTCTAACAAGTTCTCAAAATCATCATGGAGACCACTACTCTGCTCATGGAGACCGCTACTCTCCTCCATAACGTCTTCGATAACGTCAGCCATTTCGTTTGTTGGCGCAACGTTTTCCACAACTACAACTTCAGGAATTAAACTTTCACCGTGATAGATCCAATCCTTGTACGACCGGCACATGCCCCATATTTCTAAATGATATTTCATTTTAACCCATCCTAATAATACCGTATTCTGACATTTCATACATGGACATCGAATCTGGCCATAACTGTCCACAAGTTTTTCGCACATATCTATAAAAGAGCTAAGTCCTTGTTGATACTCAGGTGATCTACGATTCGGATTAAGAAGCCAACTTTTATCGATAGGCATGATTATGGAACTGCAAAATATATTAGGATTTAAGTGGATGAAAAATTATCCACAAAACTCGAACAAAAAGGAATTACTAAGCTCGTGATTATCAGAATGAATCTTACCGAAACCCTAAAATCATATACATAAAGAGAAGGGAAAAATCATCAGAAAACGATAAGCCATAAGTTACATAAAAGGCTAAATAAACTAAGTTAAGTTTATATCATTATATCCAATATTATTTATCAAATAACACAACTAATAAATCATTTTCCACCGATACATTATTTATCAAACAAAAAGTAGGACAGTAGATTGAGAATTCCAAAGGGTAGGCTGCTATACCCACTTTTTGAATACTTTATCTCATATATGAACATGTATTACATAATTGTTTGTTTAAGAAAAATTCGGCAGCATTTCCTCTTAGCTCCCAAGTATATAGAAATATATACCCGAGGAGCAAAGAGAAAATGACCAAATTTTTCTTAAACAAACAATATGTAATACACATTCATATCCTAAATGAGATAAAATATTCAAAAAGCAGTCCCAAAACGGGGACAACCCGAAATTAATTACTAAATCAATTTCGGGCGGGTATTTCTAAGCTCGTGATGATTAGAATGAAGTCACGAAACGTAAACGCTCATAATGTAAAACAATAAGCAATTACTATAACAATTAAATGAAACGTGACAATGTCTAAACAAATTGAAACATTATTGTAATTGTTTTAAAAAATGTCACGTTTCGTTTGATTTTTTTAGTGATTTTTTATTGTTTTTCATTAATATAAAACACAAATGATCATAACCTAAATTGTGTTTTTATAGTAATGAAAAACAATAAGAAATCACTAAAAAATCAAACAACTAAACAATGATCATTTGTGTTTATAAATAACACAACTTGTCATTTTATAGTGATCATTGTTTTGTCTATACACAAATTACTAAACAATAATTTTCAAATAACACAACTTGTTACACGACTGTCATAACCTAAATAATCTAATTATTAAGCATTATTAACATAATAATTTTCAACCAACAAAACACCTAAACTAACATCTAATTAATAAACATTATAAACACATGATTCCTCTGTAGCATATGCTAGGGCTCAGGTTCCAATATACTAATTTCCTATCATAACCTCCTAACACCATATGTCCGGCACAAGCTATGATTTATGAATTACATGATCTTGTTCGTTAAAAGTGAAACTTATACTCTCGAGACGAAAATCGATAGCAGAAACAAACTCAACTAACAGAATCAAAAAATAAGAGCTGTAGCACTTGGCATTTGTTAATCAAACCAATTCACGAATAAAAAATCAAGGAACCCACAAAAGATCCCAATTCAGAAATCAAAATTGAAGCACCAAATCAGTAATTCAATGCAACACAAATCAACTTACAGAACTCCAACAAGAAATTGAGAAACACCAACAAAGAAAGTAAGAAGCTTTACCAAAACAGATAATAGATCGCATAAACACAAATGAAAGTAAGAAGCTTTACCAACAGATCTCGTTTTGAGAATTGAAAAGCTGCTTCTGAATGCTTTACTCGTGCAGATGGGGAACAATAACGAGGCTTGGGCCTGATAAATACCAACCAAGAAACACATAAACACAAATGAACCATAGTAACCAAGCACAAAAGTACAACCTACATAGCACAATGTACAACAAACCAACACATGAAACTAATGGATTTGGATGAACTTACAGAGCAGAGACGATGAAATGGCGGGGATCGAGAGGTGGCGGAGACGGTGGCTGGGAAGCGGCAGTGAGAAGAGGGGACGGAGGTGAAGAGGGGAGGTGCTCGGTGGGGGTGGTGCTCGGTGGGGGTGGTGCTCGGTGGGGGTGGTGCTCGGTGGGGGTGGTGCTCGGTGGGGGTGGTGCTCGCGAGGTGGTGGCCGGAGGGTGGTGGTCGGCGGCGGCAGGACGCAGGGACAGGGATCGCGCGCGAGATGGAGAATTAGGAGGGAATGGAGATGTGGAGGGAATCGTGGTCGCGTATACCCGGGTATATTTTTTAACCAATTGGTTAAGTACGTTTAATCCCTGTCCGTTAGATCTGTTGCACGATCAACGGTTAGATTTGTTGGAAAAAATTGGAAACGGATTGATTATCAATAGCGGCGACATGTCGCCGCTAATAGTGTCGCCGCTATTAATGTCGCCGCTAATGAGCTTGTCGCCGCTAATAGTGTCGCCGCTATTACTGACTTTTCTTGTAGTGTTATCGATGAGAGTGATTTGGGTATGAAGGGGGTTTTAACTTTTTATTAATTTAAGTTTATTTCAGCAGTCTGCAGACGTTACAAAACAAACAGTCTTTTTAATACAGGCTGCAGAGGTTTGGTCCACCTCTTCTCCTACAGATGTCTGCAGATGTGGTCTGCAGACTGCAGACGTTTTACCTCTTCAGAAACAAACAACACCTTATTCTCGCTTGCATCCATCACTCATATCCTAAATAAGATGTTTTTTTGCCAACTTATAACAAATTTAACTTGACTACTTAAATGTATTTACAAAATATTTTAATATAAAAAATATTTTGAGTTTTACATGTGTTTTTTAGGAAAACACAATGACGTTTCATATTTTGCTGCAAATTCAAATAGATAAACACTATATTTTATTTTTAAATATATAGTAAACACAAAATTTTCAGAAAAATACAATGACGAACTAAAAAATTGCAATAAGACATTTTGTCATTATGTTTTACGTTTTATATCATTTTGTTTAATTTTTGCCATTTTTTAGTGTATTAGATAAAATATTTTTTGTTATATCGTTGTGTTTTATATGATAGAAATACAAAACAAAATTATTTCACTATAATATTTTTTAGAATTCATCATTTTATACAGACAATTTTATAAAGACATTTTAAGAAAACACAATAGTGTTTGGGAAAATATAATAAAAAACCAAAAGACATAATGAATTGTAGAAAGACACAATGACAAACAAAAATCATGTAAAAAATTTTTTTGCATGTAAAGATACCATAATTGTTTTAAAGATAAAGAACACTCGTTTTTTTGTTAATTTTGTAAATCGTGTATAAAAGCTATGAAAATTTAAAAAAAAATAAAGAATGTTAAAAATTATCAATAAAAATGGTTATGTTCAAAATACTCTTCTAACAAATTTTTTTTTTAACAATTTGATCTCAACTTTATAAGATTGCTGCTAACATTATTTATTACACTTTTTATATTAGAATTACTATTTTCTTTTAACTCCTACCTTATAAAAGAAAGAAGTTCAATTTGAAAAGCCTTTTATTTTTTAAATTACATATACAGAAACATAAGGAATAGTTGTACATACAATTTCAATTCGTATCTTTTATAAAATCTGAAACAAATTTATATATTTAATTCAAAATCAAACCCTTTACTATTTCTATTTGAAATTTCGAAAATCTAGTTCAAATTTGGAATTGATTTCGATCATGATATAAAACACCACTAACCCATTAAGCGCAACCATTGTTCAATTTCATATATTGACCATTGTTCAATTTCATATATTGGCCATTGTTCAATTTCACATACCGATTAAATTTGGTCAAAATCATCATTTTCACAAATTTCTTTAATAAATATTTCATCGAAAAAAATTTTAATTTCTTAGTATAAGCCATAATTTAATCTCTCGCTAAAATCGTTTACTAAGAAATTCTTCTTAAGTCATTATTAATTCATCCACTACTAATATTTCACCAACATGCATAATTAATTATCTAATCATCTCTTATTAGATTATCAACTTAAAGATCGCTTTCTAGGCTTTAAACATAAAATGCATAATTTCTAAGTGATTAATAACTTTAAATTTCTATATAGCATAAAAAATCATCACTTTAATTTGGGGGTCAATACTCCACTTTATCAAAGTAACAAACACGGTTATTACTTTTTATGTAGACCTAATTATAGATCACATAAAACACCTTCAATGATAATTGCATGTCTTCTTTGCATTCTTTGATATAGGTTTTGAGTCACCCCCTCACTTTATACGTTGTAACTTAGAGCTCAAAAAACAATTCATTTTTTCCTTGTTCTTACTTCCCTTTTTTCCATCAACCAAATACCCTATTTTGAAACAATTACATTGTGACAAACTAAATTATTTGGTCCCTTAACGTTTCTTCTTTTCATATTTGTACTATTTGAATTTCCCTTCATCACTTAGAATTTTACCCAATATCTCAAAACAATATATCAATATATATAAAAGTGAATTTCTAAATAACTCAATTCTTTTATAGACCAGTAAGGAATATTTGCAAATTACTTTTAAAAAACTAGGTTGTTTTATTGTTATCGTCTCACTTTAATTTCCAACATTTATATCATATTGCAAGATGAACAGACTAATTAAAACAAGTCATTTCTTGATAAACAAGCTATGATAGGTTAAGTTGATTACATATATAATCACGAATTTAATGTGTTTTAGTTGAAATACATACTATTTAAGTAGCATCAATGTTGTGCTTTTCTTTTTCATTTAAAATATCTTTAAATAAAATATTTTACTTACCTCCATGAATTATTTTAACTTTATGCAAAATTCATGTTTACTAATATTTTTTACTTGAAATATAAAAAAATATAAATATCAACCGATAAATTGTTATCTTTCTAATAACTTCTAATTTATTCTAAACTCGTCTGGATACTATAAAATTTAAACCTACGACCTACAAAGAAGCAAAAACTTATTAAACACCCGGATAACTTGTTATAAATATGGTTTTTGTATACCCCATCCAAAGATATACCTAGTTTTACATACTTACATAAATCATGATACATACAATATACCAATCCATTCTATCCACCTCCTCGTACAAAAATAATATACATCTATAAACCCTAATCTATACCTATAAAGAACATCAATGGTCGTCTTCTTCAATCTATATAGACCTGTTCTAACACCATCTTTCTTCTTTCTTTCTTCACTCTCATCAAATCAACCATCTTTAAGCCACAAAGTCCGGCAATGGCTGAGCTGCAAATCTCTTCTGGTTCTGAATGTTCATCGTCTCATACATCGCCGTTGAGTGTGAAGAAGACGGTTGATTCATAGCCTCAAATTCATTAGCTTGTTGAATGCTTTGATTGGGGATGAAATTCTGATGGGTTCCTGAGATCGACAGATTATCACAATGTGGAAGACCTAGAGTCAAAGATACACCGTTGCCGGAGTACGGTGGTTGAAATTGCTCCGCCGTAAACCGCCCTATTTCTCCAATGGGGTAACCACCTAAACCGCCCATGAAATCGGTCGGATTTCCCATGAGTGTGAAACCCGGGTCGGATTCTTGTTGTCTGTCGTTGTTTCGAGGCTTTTTGGGGCTGAATTGTGGGATTCCGTCGTTGATGAGGGTGAATCCAGATGGGTGTTGGAAGTTGATTCTGGTGGTGGTCGGAGAGGTGGAGACGGCAGTGGAAACCGTCATCTGCGGTGGTGGTGGGTGGTTGAATTTTAAATTCTCCGGCGAGAGGCTTTTCCCCTGTTTTGATGATGATGGGTTGTTATTATTATTATTGTTGTTGTTATTATTATCTTCACTATGTTCGCTTTTGCTTACTCTGTTATCTTCTGATCTGTTGTTCTGTTCTTGTTCTTTGATTTCTTCTAAATACATCTCTTCCACCATAGGCTTCCATAAGCGAACTCGAGCGTTTATAAACCAGTTTGATACCTAATTGAACAACACCATCAAATCAATTTTCAAATTGAGAATTTTTAATCAATGGCAGAGCAATTTGATGCATACCTGACTTCTGGTGAGTCCGGTTTGTTTCGCGAGCATATGTTTATCTGAATCTTTAGGATATCTGAACATAATTAGCGAAATTCGATCAGAAATCAATGGAAGACACATGAACGGAAGTCGATTGCAAGTATAATTATTGAATTTCGATTCTTACGGGTGGAGAAAGTGTTCAAACAGCCAAGCGCGAAGAACCGAAACAGAGCGCTCCGGTAACCCTCTTTGGGGTCTCCAAGCATTGTGTTGGATCATTCCGATTTGCTGTAAAGCCCTCTGTTGCCGGAGCTGATTGTCGACGAACTTCAGCCGTGAACCGCTGCCGTCGGTCTTTCCACCACCACCACCAACATTGTCTTCTTCACCTAGGCTTCGGCTGGCGGCCTTGATCTGACCGATAATCGCGTCTTTTAGGCACCTGAATTGCTTTGAGATCGTCTGAAGAGCTAGTGATGTGTAGGTTTTTGCAGACCCGGTTCCGGCTGCTTGCTCGAACCATGAGATTACTATCTGCATCTGGTTATGGTACTGTCGGTACCTCTGTTCCACCTTCAAAATCCCCAAAAATTTGTTAATTCTATAAAACAGATCTACTTTACATACACCTCTTGTACTGTAAATGATCGTTTATATAAAGTAAATTGCAATTTACAATCCTGTAAAATGTTATAAACTGTAGTTATACTGTTTGTTTATAATGTGTCAGTGGTGTATAATGCGTAATAAATGAAGAATTTGAGTGATATTGGAATTACCTCATCAAGCATGTTTAAAAGTTTTGCTTTCTTCATTTGAATTTCTTGTCTCTCTGCTGTACTAAGTTCAGCACCATCACCGCGTTTGCTACCCATTTCTTCACCGCTTCTAGCGGTTGCTGGCGGTGGTGAACCGTCACCACCGCAACCGATCATCTTCAGATTCTTGGTAGACTGATCCGAACCATTCAACACACTTTTACTCACATTCACCACCTCTTCAAGCAGCTCATGGGTTGCATTCAAGTATTTTGAATTCAACAACACACTCTGCATACCACTAACACCGTTAGATATCCCCGACGCCGTCGGCGTTGATCCACCACCGTCACCTGTCGTAGAAACAGTGGCTACTCCGGCGGCCTGAGGGCTGAATCCCGACTGCTGAGATGAGAGTGTCAACGACAGACCTTGCTGGAACCTGGTGACGTCATGCGGCTGTGCCGCCGTCGCCGCCAGCTCCACCGGGCTGTACATGTTGTAGTGGACTCGCGGCATGAAGGCGTGGTGGCCGGAGATGTCGTGTGGTGTTGAAAGGGGGATTCCGACGAACTGTTGAGTAGAAGGGTTGGTTGGCGGTGGCGCGTGGGATAAACTCGCTGGATGATGGTTGTTTAAGAACATGAAGTTCGCCGGAGGTGACGGTTGCTGCGGTGGTTGTTGGCCGTCGGAGTAGTTAACATAACTATGGTTCATTAGAACCAGTGTTTGTAACCCATCTCCACCTTGAATCTCTGAGTTTCCATTGTAGTAAGTCGCCATCGATCGATGTTTTAAATTCTTGATTTTAATATTGGTTTCAGTTTACAAGCTCCAATCTTTCTGGAAGTTCTTCACACCTGTGATTAGTCAAATGAATCATAATTCGATTTGTATATGTATACACATACATCATTATGATGATCACCATCGTCATCAGAATTATTCATCGTAAGTACCTGATGAAGAGGGAATTTGTGATGTAAATCTGACTACAGTGTGCTCATACGGCATCTCCATCATCGTCATCAATATCCTCACTAACCTCTGAAAATCAGATCAAAAAATATCATACACAAATCACCGTGGATGTATACACAAGAAGTGTGCGTGTCTGTATGTGGGAGAGAAAGAGAGAGAGAGAGGGGGGGGGGGGGGGATAATATAGGGTTTTGTTTAGATGATCAAAAAGATGGTTAAAGACATATCTCCATCTGAATTCTTTATTACCCATATACAAATTCAATCATTTTCTCCATGCTGACAACCTCAAGAAATCTTGAAATTCATTCGACAAAGAAAGATAAAAGAAGATTAACCTGTTAATAATTAGTTGGTCTGAAGTGATAGAGCTTTCTCTTTCTACTCTCTCTCTAGTTTCTCTCTCTAGAAGTGTGTGTGTATGTGTGTGTGTGTATATATATATATATATATACACACACACATATATAGATGTATGATATTGAAGGGTTTGTTTGGAAGAAGTACCTGCGAATGGATCAAAGAGGGAAGGGGTGTGTGTGGTTGATTTGACCTTCCTTTTTCAAATCATTTGATGCAGGAGCTTTGATGATGATGATGATGATGATGATGATAGTCTCTCACTAAACAAAGAAAACTTTTTAGAGAGAGAGAGAGAGACAGAGAGAGATAGAGGGAGGGAGATGTGGATGTGTGATTAAACAAACAACAAATGGGTTGCTTGCTTCTTATATCAAAGTTATATTATGTGTCAGAAGATACTCACATCTGAAAAACGAGGAAACGTCACCTTCTACAACCCAAACTACCTTTTTCTAATTAATCTCTTTCTATTTCATTTCACCATCCAGTTACATAATATAATTACAAATTATTATGCCATTTGAGTTGATAGTGTACGATGGTAAGTGTGTAGCTATAGTGTATATTGGGTACTGGCTTGAGGTTGCCCTGAAATCGGATGTACATCGCTTCGGGTGCCAGGCAACGCTCACGAACCCGTATATGCATGTTTGTTTTATGTTTTAGTTCTATCATATTAATTTTAACATGTTAAGGGTAGTTATGGATTGGGGAATGAGTTACCCTCTCTTTAGGGTGCTTCATTGTAGAAATTAAATAACCACTTGTAATTTAGTAGTTTTAAGAGTATTTTAACTAATTTTTGAACTTTTGGAGTATTTGTACTACCCTAAGAGTCGGAGACATTTTAAAAAAAATCAGAGTTCAAATAATTACAAGTGATAAATTAGAAATTGTCATAGTTTAAGAGTACCATTAGCAACATTTGACGTTTTAAAAATTACAAATCATGAAAATAATAAAGTTATTGCAACAATATTAAAAAATAAATAAAATGAATATTTTGAAATATAATATATGTGGTTATGTAAAGAGGGGGGCGAAGAAGATGATGTTGTGATGATGATGAGTGACACAGGGTTAGGTTGGGGGAGGGGGTCCTGTTTTGTTTTCTTCCATTTAAATTATTATCTTTTATTTATTAAACTATATTGAAATATTAAATTTATTATTTTAGATTATTTTTTGAAATTTGTCAAATTTTGTGTGGTTGGATGGTATAGTTTGATGATAAAGCAATTAAATTTGGAAGGAACACTGGGCCAACCACCATAACACCTCTTTACTTTAATGATATCAACCTCTACTACAAGTTTATTTATTTTATATGTTATTCCAATATTCATTGTTTGTTACTATTCTTTTGACTTGCACGTAAAAATTTTTTAAGAAATTATATGAATTTAAACCATTTCCATATTTATATATATGTCTTTTCACTTTATAGCTTTTAACCAAGTGGTACCATTCTTTTACCTTAGAGCATTCACATCCCATTTCTTATCTTTATCCATATAATTACACTAAAAATCACTACTTCTTCTCTCTCCTTTCAATTAAATAATATATTTTTATACCTTTTTCATTACCTTTTCTCTCTCCTTCACTCACAATCACTTTCAAAAATATTAAAAAATTTATAAGGATTGTACAGTGATTCTTCAAATATACCAATCCACAATAACATTTTCTCTCTCCTTCACTCACAACCACTCAAAATCATTCCATATAATATACCAAACACACTCACATAAATATAAGGCATGGGTTGTGAATGCTCTTATTACGATGTTTTTGTTGCTAAAATAAGAAACTCAAATATATCCATGTGATGTTAAATGAAACCTATCATGTTCATATTTGTCCGTCATGAGCCATGATTTAACTTTACATTTTGTACTGTAACTCACACCCCGATCATGACTTGATGTATCACACATGTGTGCAAGAAAGGAAAGCACAGTGCTTAAATGATAAGGGCGATTCATTATATCGTGTCGTTGTATCTCCTAGTGATTGAGGCCTTTTTCACTTCACCTTTAATTCAGAACTTGAAATCAACAAACAAGACTTGAACACTTAGGCTACGTCGCTGGAAGGTGTCACACATAGATACGCATACGATAGATCGCTACGTGTGCAAGTGTCAAAATGCGGAATAATTAATGGAATAACCAATGGATGTCCTAACTTCTTACCTACAAGTACCACTCACCAAACTCCTAAGGTATGCATTGAATCTAAAAGGGCGTACCTGGTGCTGCAAAGAGCTCCCGCGTTTTCGCAGGGTCCAGGGAGGGTCCGTCCCATTTAAGGGAAGATGTACGCGGTCTTTCCCCCACATTTTGTGGGGAGGTCGTTTCCACGGATCGAACCTGAGACCTTCGGTCCCTTAGGAACAGCTTTTACCGCTGTACCAAGGCCCGCCCTCTATGCATTGAATCTATCAATACTAATAAAAGAAGGTTTTTATATACCACTTGTCACAATTTAAGAGATACTAATGTGCTGTTTGTTTTCTATGCATGAAAATATCTGCAGTTTGCGGAGCACATCTGCAGACATCATGAGAAGAGGTGGACCAAACGTCTGCAGTCTACAATAAAAAGACTGTTTGTTTTTTAATATCTGCAGACTGGTAAATTATTCTGTAATTAAAGTAAATCTATTTTTTAAACTTTAAAAAGTACTTCAATATTAAAATTTAAATAAAAGTCATACAATACTGCAATAATATTCAGAAAACCATAAAAATATTTTTTATTTAAATCTTTTATTCCACATTTTGCATCAACTGCTCAGCAATTTTATCTCGTAACTAAGTCATATATTTCCGATCTAATGCTGTACCATGTGCTTCAACCTTATTTTCATCAGCATCAGTATGCACATTACGATTTCCAAACAACACATTGGGTTGATCGTATTATGTAAAAAAGTCATTGCTGAGACCCTCTTTTCTTATAAAATTATGTAGCGCGAAACATGCAATGGTAATGTTCCTTTGTGTAACCAATGAAAATGGTGTCATCCTCCTTAATATAGGGAATCGTGCTTTCAGGACACCAAACAAACGCTCAATAACATTTTGTTGTTTTGCATGTGCATGGTTAAATTTTTCTTTATTGGTCAATGCACGATTTCTACGAAAATCTCCAAGCCAATACCTAACATTACGATATGGAGCCATAAATCCTCGTATGTATGCATAAGCGGCATTATAAAGATAATATTTATCTGTAAAGATATATAAATAATTAGAAAATTAAACTAATATATACATTTTTAAAAACAATTAAAATACCTGGTCGTGGTAACGGGAATGGAGCATTTGTATTTGATAATGCATCTGTTAATATTCTAGAATCATGTGCTACCCTTTCCCAGCCCGCCACAATGAATGTAGAAATCATGTTGAAGTCATAAATTGCTAATACTTTTTGATAACAATTCTTTTTCCACTTCCTCTATATAAATCTTGTTTGCTAGCAGTGACGACAACATGTATCAAAGTTTCATCAAGTGCACCAACCGCTCCTTTAAAATCCACCGTAGCCTTTTGTTATGTCCCGAAATGTTTGGATTCGGATTGAAAGAAGCTGGTACTATCATATCTTTGGTAAAAAGCATCATTTTATCCAACACTTCATAAAAAAATTTATGAATTGTTTTCATTGAGTGTTGAAATCTATGCTTGATAACCGCGTAACGTTGATTATGACCGATTATCATAAAAAACATAGTCATCTTCTCCTCAACCGATACATGTTTACTATCCTTTAATGAATAACTTATTCTAAAATATGCACATAGCCGGACAAAAGATTCACGAGACATGCGTAGCAATTCAATGCATTGTTTGGGATTTTCCTGCAATAACTCTAACGTGTATTTATGTCCCGTCATTTTCGAATTATTGTCTCGCATTCGTTTCAAACCTCTCCTAAAAAAACGAACATTGACGTACATAAGAATTACTATAAGTAGTTTCTTATTATAATCCATATGATCCTATATTAATAAAACATAAACATAACCATTAAACATAAACAATATCGTAATAAAAAAACACAACCATTAAACATAAATAATGTCATAAACAAAAACATCCAAAAGCATCTAATGTTTTCAATGTCATAATCACAACCAAAAACATAAACAACTATATTATCAAACCTAAACATTATCTAAGTGACAAATCAAACAAACATAAACAAACCTAAACATAATTTATGTGACAAATCAAACAAACATAAACAAACCTAAACATTATCAATAATAAAATCAATTCATACAATGAAATTAGATTTTCCTATATTTGACACACTTTTTATTGAATTAGTATATTCATGCTACAAGATATTAGTACATGCTCTCCCACCAAAAATTCCCAAAACCCAGATCCGATTCAACATGAATTTAACATAGATAATCGAAAAGATTAAGATCGATACGTATAATTGATGATTCAATCAAAAGGGGGAGATTGCGAACAACTTAAAACAGTAAAATTAGGTAAAACGATAACATCTATAAACAACGAAGGAGTTACCGGAGATTGAAAGAAAAATCGCTGATTCGGCGGTGGAAAGGTCTGGCAAGGGATCTCGGTGCCTTCGGGTGAGAGAGATCTAGGTGCCTTCGGGTGAGAGAGTGAGGTCCGGCGGTGGAGGAGGTCGGAGGAGGCGGCACATGTGTGGGGGAAATGGAGGGTTTTTTGTGGAGGGTTTTTGTATGAAGAGGTTGGAAGATCCAAAAAGAGGTGGGGTTGGGTCTTCTCCAGGAAGAGAACGGGAAGACATTTTTAAAAAAATATTTTTCGAGAAACAAACAGTCAGCAACCTTAAATGCCTACCCTTCCTTTTCTTGAATGCAGACAAAAAAGCCTAAAAACCTCTTTTTGAAAAAACAAACACCACCTAAGTTTTATTTTCTCGCTTCTCTCTTTTAATAAATACCACTCACCAAACTCCAAAGGTATGCATTGAATACTCATTGTATAAGTAAGCTTTCAATCTTTCACTCTCTCACCCCTTAACATTTTTTTTGAACGGCAAATCTATTCTACTCCTAAATTACTCCATATTACACCATTGCCTGGATTTGAACCCAGGACCTCCCCTCTAAGAGGCAATGCCTCTCACCCCTTAACATACATCTTAATCATGCCATTGCTGATTGTTATTTCTATGTCAAGCTATCGAACCACTCAAGAACATATAGATATACTCTACTATATCGCTACTATGGTCCATTACTGGAACACTAGACACCATTCATGGGACTTTCATATCATCAACAACCTACATGAGTTATACCAACATATTTAACAGAGGTTCACCAACTCATGGAAGCAATCTTGTGTATACAAAGTACAAACCAGCTCAAGTGAAAGCGAAAGCCCTTGCAAAGTAGAAGGCTATTGAAGTTGGAGACAATTGATTTATCATTCTTCCATTTATGCAACACCAAATGACAAATAAATTTGGGCGACACTAGTTGAGATACCAAGTTAATGAGATTTCGGTCTTTTATAAACAACAAAAATAAAGTGAAAGCAACATGCTACAAACATATTTTTGGCTCATAAAGCTATGTCATGGTTAACAGATTAATGATTAAGAAATGTTAATTTTTCCACTTTCCATACATATAATATGTCATTGTTAACATTCTGTTTGATATGCTACCGAGACGTATGGAAAGCACAATAGCATACACGAACCATTTGACATGGACTTATGCTCACGAGTTGTTGGGGGCAACTGTATATTGTACAGGCCTAACGATATCGCTGGGTCATGTGTCGTGTAGAGGGTTACGGTGTAAATGCCAAGTACCCATAATTTCATATTCATTCGGCACTCGTGGTGAGGTTTGTTTAGTCTCTTCTAGTAGAACTTTACAGCAACAATACTATGATATATATAAGGTAAATATAACAGGTCTTAATGAGTCATACTTTTTGTTATTAGTCATACTACGTATGTATGGGTCAAATTTGGGGTACAATAGGTTGTAAAGAGTCAACTTTATTGATGTTAGTCATAGTATATACCAGACCGGCCGGTGTCACTAGCGATCTAGTTAAACCGGTCATGTGAGATTAGCAATTTGTTAATTTTCTCCAAGATTTAAGACTCATAAGATCTAAGGATTGTAAGTATTGATGCATAAATCTGTAGTAAATTTATAATTTATCTCAAACCAAAACTATAAAAAATATTCTTATCTCATATCGGCTGTATAGAAAAACCAAAATAGTACCAGGACTCCTTTGCTCAGAAATAAAAGAGGACTTATTTTTCACGTGCTTGCTTGCTTCTATGACATTTAAACGTAAAACCAAACCGGTAAAAGACTTTTTGGTTTTTGAAGCGGGAGTACTGCCGAATCTTGGTTAAACATGTTGAACCGGCCAGTCAAATTTAGCTTTTAAATATCTGGTTAGCGTAATAAGGTAGGAGGATTAAACAAAGGTATGAAGTCTTATAAACTTTTATACCCTGCCGCACCGTGCAGGTCTCGCACTTCAAAAGTTAAGACTATTAAGATCTGTATTGTTTAATTTCATACAAGTATTGATGCATTAATCTATACTATATTTGCAATTTTGTTTCTAAACCAAAACAAAAAAAAATGTTCCTATCCCATGTTGTTGTGTAGAAAAACAAAAATAGTACTCAATCTTATATAAGGATCCATTTGCCCACAGTTAAAAGAGGAGCTGTGTTCACACACATTCCCTTCATATGCTACTAAACATGAAATCACTTTAGCGAAATTATTTTTTGATTTTTAAATAGGGTGTACCTCAGGTTCTTGTTTTAGTAGGTCACATCAGAAAATTGGTAATCCTATTTTTAAATCATTTGTTAGCGCAAAAAAGAAGAGTAATCAAAAGATATGAAGTCTTACAACTTTTTATACTCCCATCACATTATGCGGGCCTAACATACTAGTGTTAAATATAAAATATATGACTATAATTTAATGTGGACAAAATTTAAAGTTTTTATAAACTTTAACATGCCATTTATTATATTTTTCATAACATACCATTTATTATACATTATACTAACATATAATTGTTATGCTTTAATAAACTCGTATATTTATACAAATTAAATAAATTAAATATTAAATATAGTAAAAGTTTATTAATTATAAAACGATATTCTATGGTAAAATATGATCGAAATTACGTATGAGTAAAGAGTATACGTAATAAAACAATGATATCAATATTTTACACTTTTATTTTTAATTTTTTTGTTTTTATCAAAATAATAATAAACATTTTGTTTTAAATTAAACCGTTTTAAAAAAATATCATTTTCAAAATTTTTTTTATTATAACTTCTAATTTTAATTAATTTAGTTTATAAATATTTATTTTTATTTAAACACTGATTTTAAAATATTTTATAATTTTAAGAAAGTTTAATTTTTTATTTTATAAAATTATTTTTAAAGAATAACATTAATAAAAAGATCTTTTTTTAGTTTATTAAAAACTATTTTTAATATAAAAAGATTAAATAATATTATCAATGATCAATGTAATTATTTATTAAGAGAAAAAGCATAAAAATTTTGTTGAGTAGGAGTGTGATGCTGTCACATGTTCATTTGGTTTATTTTCTATTAAAGTAGAAAGATTCTTATGAAGTTAAATATATTTAAATAATTAAGCTCTTTATCACCTAGTATCATCCATATACTAAACCTAAATTTTTTTTAAAATTAATTTCATGCTTGATGCATATGTGAATTCCCATCTTGAGTGTAAGGCTATAAAAAGTCGAGCCAAGGTGGGCTTGGGTTCGAGTGATTTATAAATTGAACTGAACAACACCGACGGGCTTATGGAGTTGGCTTCTTAATGAACCAGCGAATTTCAAGCAAGCAATTATCGGGTGAGTCATGAATCGCAAGCTTTTCAAATAGTGTAACGCCCGGATATTTTCTTTGAAGCCTACGAAAGAAGAAAAAGAAATAAAGTCCAAAGTCGAGGGACCAAACTCGCCAACGCGAGAAAGTTGGGTAAGTGGAGATATTTGAAGGGAGAGACAGCCCTTACCCTCTCCCCACACTCATATTTTCAGCCAAGAGAAGAGAGGAGAAGAAGAAAGGGAGAAAAGAGAGAAAAAAAAGCTTGGTTCGAGTGGGTTCGGGCTTGGAAATCGTCGTGTAGCGGGTCTAAACGAAGCTCTTCTTCTCGGTGTAGTTTGTGTGAGTTCTAGGACCCCTCTTTTATTGGTTTTCAACTGATTTGAGGCTGGAACACATAGTAAACCCATTTTTATGTGTGTGTGTGTTTAACCCATTTGTATGTGTTTGTGTGCGATGCGTTTAGAGTTTGTTTCCGGGCTTGTGTGTGCTTGAATGGTGTTGTAGTATGAATTCCTAAGGTTTAGGATGGTTGATTTGGGCTTAGAATGGGTTTGGATGAGCTAGGAGGTCGAAAATGGCAGATTGGGTTTGGGATGAACTGCATTCTGCATCAGCTAGGGCTAGGCGACCGACTGGAGGCCATTTGGCAGATTGGAGTGCGATTGGAGTTCATTCGCATGACTAAGGTTCAGTCGCACGACTGGGGGGCCAGTCGAATGGGGAGTCATGCGACTGAGAGCCCATTCGCATAAGTGCTCATTCGCATTGAGTCCATCCGCATGAGGTCCATTCGCATAGATGTCAATTCGCATGAGCCTCAATCGCCTGGAGTCCATTAGCATAGGGTTCAGTCGCATGGGAGGCGCTGCGACTGAAGGGTGCCCATACGCCCATGTAGGGCTTGCGTACCCGAGGAAATGCGTAGTAAGTACTGACTTTCGGGGGAAAGTGCAAATATAAGTTTTGACGTGGAAGTCCCCGTAAGTTCATGTAAGATGACTGTTGAGGCCTTAGTGGTTATGTTGGGCATGATGGTGATGATGTTGCATGATTATGCATGATGTATGATATGTATGTACGATGTTGCCCTTTATGATGATGCTATCTGCGTATAATGATGTTCCTTGTTATGATGTATGCTTATCTTTCCCGTGGCTTTACGTGTTATGATAATGAAAGAAACGAAAGTATTATGTAACGTAAAGTGAAAGATAATGAAAAAGGAACATAATGAAAGAATGCATGCATTAATAATGAATGAAAGTAAGAAAGGCTTGCAAGAAAATGTATGAGGTGAGCGACCTTGTTGTCGCGACAGACTCGAAATGGGATCCTTGTCATTCGATCTCAGTAATTGTGGCTGTGTGCCATAAAGAGGGTAAAGCTTGACACTGTGATTGACCATTTGTATAAAACCATTGTTGCATACCCTAGGTGCTGTGACCATAGGTGCGGTGCACCGTTATAGAAGGTCTATAATAGGCCTAGGTTCAGTACCAGGAATAGGAGGGTATTGCATATGGCAATGGTACACCTAAACTTTACCTTAGGTACTGTGGCTAGAGGTGCGGTGCACCGTTATAGAAGGTCTATGATAGACCTAGGTCCAGTACCATGAACAGAAGGGTAAAGTTTATGGTTTGATGGAAAGAAAAGAGGTAATGATGAAAGAGTAAGAATGACAAGAAAGTACGATGAATGAACAAGAGTTAAAGAATGAATGAAAGAATGAATGAAAGAATGAATGAATGAAAGAATGAATGATGAAGATAATAATAATATTATCTATGTGTATGTATGTTGAGTGATCGCTTACGAAAGTAAAGAAACGGTTTTAACGAAAGTAAAGCATTTTATTTATAAAACTAGAACTCACTCGGCAACACTGACTTTTATGTGTTTCCAGTTGGCAGGTAATGATTGCTGAGGATGGCATGGGGCGGCTACTCAGCTCTTTTGGATGGCATCCATTCATATAATGCTTTTATGATATAATGCAACAATGTATTATGCAACTGATTAACGATGTATTATTTTTCAAAATCTTTTATGATGAAATGAGACGTCATTTTGATTGTTTCCGCTGCAATGTTTATATAAGATAAATAAAATTGTATGTTTTTGTGCGACGATCGACCAGCTGTAAGCGTCCCGGGAACGGGGCCTTACAAGTTGGTATCAGAGCTAAAGTTTAAGTGAAACGGTTAAAATTTCAAAATAAACCTAATCTTAAACTGAGAATGGGACGGAAAGGGAAGGGATGCCAGTCTGAGTAGCTGCGTGCCATCAGGTATTTTCTCAATGTTAACTGGTATTATGTGCGCGTGTTATGTGGTTATGTGTTGTATGTAGATTTAAATACTGATGTAGTCAGGACAAGTAATGCTTGGGGTATGAAGAGTAAAGTAAGTGGCTAATCATAACTGGCCACTGTAATTAGGGACTTACTATACTTGACATAAACTAAGTTATTCCTTTGAAGGACCGTGTTGGTGTTTGAATCTTTCAGTGTGTGTTAGAGGATGGCCGGTGGTAGATCATCTAAAGACTCGCGGGGTGGACTTGGTGCTGCATCGCGACCCAAAAGAGGCAGGCCTAGAGTCGAAAATGTGGTTCCTGAAGGACCCGAGACCCCTCATCTGGAGGGTGGGGATGAGAGTGCAAACTTGAGGGCCTTGGTGAAAGAGGCAGTAGTTGAAGAAGTGCATCAGGTCATGCAGACAATCTTGCCGTCTATGGTGACCGAGGTGATTAAGGCAGTACGGGAAGGGGAAAGACAAGAGAGGAACCGGTCCTCAGGAGGTCGGGAGCAACCGGAGACTGAGACGATTCCCTCCGATGACGAGGAGGAGGAGGAAGAGCCTGTGCAGATTCCGGCACGAGGCTGTAACTACGGGGCATTTCAAAGGTGTAAATCCCCTACCTTTGATGGAAATGGCACTGCTGCTACTGCTCACCGATGGGTGAGGGAAATGGAAGCTGTTCTAAATATCAGCGAGTGCCGAGAAGACCAGAAGGTGAAATTTGCTGCCCACTCATTCATGGACTCGGCTTTGTGTTGGTGGGACAATATAGTCCAAGCCGAGGGTAGTCGGGCAATTGGGAGAATGAGGTGGTTGGAACTGAAGAATTTGGTTATTGAGGAGTTCTATCCTTACCAAGAGATGGATAAGGTTGAGAGGGAGTTCCTGCAGCTGGAGGCGGGAACCATGACACATCAGCAGTACACCACAAAGTTCAATGAGATGGCACGTCTGGTGCCGGATCAGGTGACGCCTCTGTCACGGAAGATTAAGAGGTACGTTCAGGGTTTGCCAGCGGATATCCGCAGGCACATGATCGCTGCCCGACCGAGCATATTTAGGTCGACAGTGGACTTGGCAGGGTGGTTATATAATGAGAGGACTGTAGTGGTGGTGGCTGAAGGTAGCAGGAAGGGTGGTGGTGATCGAAACTGGAGTGGGAAGAGGTTTGGTCGGGGTGATGCATTGATGGGTAACAAGAAGGCACGGGTGGATAACCGTCGTGTGGTCAAATCGGGTGCGGGTATGAAGAAGTGCGGTAGGTGTGGGAGAGAGCATAGTTGGGGAATGTAGGATGGGGTCGAATAAGTGCTTCAGATGTGGGAAGCCAGGGCATATAGCCAGGGACTATCGTACGGTCCAGTGCTTTAACTGTGGCGTGGAGGGCCACATAAGTAAGGATTGTAAGAAGCCTAGGGCTGTGGATTCCGGAGTGAAGAAGACGGGGAGTGATGGACCAAGGGCGAGCGCCAGGGCATTCACTATGACACAAGAGGAAGCTAGGACGGACCCTGATGTTGTGTCTGGTACGTTTCTCGTGAATCAAACTTTAGCTTCTGTGTTGTTCGATTCTGGTGCTAGTAAAAGTTTTATTTCTGCTGCTTTCTGTACTAAGCTGCCGGTTAGTAGTAGACGTGTTGATGCACCCTTTGATGTAGAAACTGCCATAGGTAAGTCTACCAGGATTTCTGAGATGATAGAGGGTTGTGATATGGAATTAGAGGTTCATAAATTTTCGGTTAGACCATTTGTGATGACCTTAGGTGGTTTCGATTTGGTTAGTGGGATGGATTGGTTGGCGGCCTTCGAGGCAAACATTGTGTGTCGCAAGAAGATGATTCGTTTGACAGTGCCTAATGGGAGTTCGGTAACTGTTTATGGGGATCGAGTCATGACGATCCCGAAAGTAATCTCAATGGCGGTGGTGGGAAAGTGCATGAGGCGTGGATGTAGTGCTTACTTGGCCTATGTAAAGGATGTGGATACGTCAACACCACAACTGTCTGATGTACCGGTTGTGTGTGACTTTCCCGATGTGTTTCTTGAAGACTTTCCAGGAGTGCCACTGACAGAGAGATTGAGTTTCAGATTGATATGATACCGGGTGCCCAACCCGTTGCCAAGGCACCGTATCGGTTGGCTCCGACGGAGATGAAAGAGTTGATGGAATGTAGAAGACTATCAAAGGCTCGACAAAACAATTAAAGATTTAATAAAGGTGGTTTTCTAAAGCTTTGTCACGCGAAAAAGAGTTTAGTCGCACGAGAAGAGAAGTCGCGTGACACTAGCCTCCGCGCGAAAAGCAGTGTCACGCGAGAACTGTTTTGTTTTGTATAAATAGTTTGTTTTTCATTTTTATAGGATAGCACTCCAGTTCTAATTTTTGCATATCATCTTGTAATCTTTCTGTGCATTTGCATAAGATTGGAATCGTTTTGATTATCAATTGAATGAAGATTATGTTTTAAATTCTCGTTTCTTCTTCCAATCTCAATTACATTCCGCATTCTTGAGATTGAGATCTTGGTTGATTAATCCTTGGGAGATTTCAGAGTTTTACATGGAGCAGTTGCAAGAGCTGCTTGATAAGGGGTTCATTAGACCGAGTATCTCTCCTTGGGGTGCTCCGGTCCTGTTTGTAAGGAAGAAAGACGGTAGTATGAGGATGTGTGTTGACTACTGTGAGCTGAACAAGTTGACGGTGAAGAACCGATACCCCTTACCGAGAATAGATGATTTGTTTGATCAGCTTTAAGGTGCCAGTTGGTTTTCAAGGATCGAACTTCGACCTGGCTACCATCAGTTCAAGGTGAAGGAGCATGATATCCCTAAAACAGCTTTTCGCATGCGTTATGGTCACTACGAGTTCCTTGTTATTTCATTTGGTTTGCTTAATGCGCCAGCTGCTTTTATGGATCTGATGAACCGTGTGTGTCGACAAATGTTGGATAAATCAGTGATTGTGTTTATTGATGATATTTTGATTTATTCGAAGAGCGAGATAGAGCATGCCGGTCATATTCGAGAGGTGTTGGAGACGTTGAGAAGGGAGAAGTTGTATGCCAAGTTCTCCAAATGCGCGTTTTGATTTCTTGAGGTTTAATTCTTGGATCACGTAGTGAATCCGGAGGGGATTATGGTGGATCCGACAAAGGTGGATGCAATGGAAGTCTCCAAAGACGCCATCCGAGATCCATAGTTTCTTAGGTTTGGCGGGCTACTACACGAGATTCATCCAAGACTTTTCCAAGATCACTTCTCCACTAACCTAGTTGACCCGGAAAGATGTGAAATTTGTATGGGGTCAAGCTCAAGAGAAGGCATTCGAAGAATTGAAGATGAGATTGACTCAAGCTCCTGTTCTATCATTACTCGATGGAAGTGAAGATCTGGTGGTTTATTCTAATGCTTCCTACTCGGGGCTGGGGTGTGTGTTAATGAAGAGAGGAAAAGTTATAGCCTACGCAGTTATGAATCAACAAGTTCAAATTCCAGCTGTTCAACATTATTCCCCCATTATTCATCAACAAATCCCTCATACTCCAGCTTCACAAAGTGTTCAACAAGCCTATGTTGCTACTACAAATTCCTCAAAGCAGACTGTTCAGATTGCTGAGGAACATCTTGCTCTATTCGCTACTTTCATGTCTAGTTATGAAGCATTCATGGCTGGAAGACTCACTGCACCAAATGTTCTTATTGATGATCTTCAACAAGTCAACCCTGATGATGTGGAAGAAAATGATATTAAGTATCAAATGGCTATGGTGGTGTATAGGGCTAAAAACTTTGCAAGAAGAACAGGAAGGAAAATGTTTGGAGTAAACAACTCAAGCAAAATTGGTTTTGACAAGTCTAATCTGAGATGTTATAATTGTGATAAACCAGGACATTTTGCTAGAGAATGTACAAAACCAAAGTCTGTTCAAGCTGAAGGATCAAAAAGAATGATAAATGTGGAGGTTGAAGCTAAGAAAGATAAAGCAAGTTCGTCTGGAGGTAATAAGGCATTAGTTTCACAAACAAATGCTGAGTATGATTGGTAAGTTCAGATGGAAGCACTTGACTTAAAGCTATCTACAGCTTTGGTTGCTCAAATTGTTACTAAACTAGTGGAAAATGAGAATCTGTTTGCTGAGTTTATATCTGATGATCTTTTGAATGGAGTGTTTGCTGAGGAGGAAAAGAATGAAAACAAGGTGGTTGAGGAGAAGAAAGAAATGGAAGAAGTTTTGGTTGAGAACCTGGCTGGAAATCAATTTGAAATGGATATTCTTGAAACAATCATCGAACAACAGGCTGTTGAGATGTCTCCAGCTACAAATAGAGAAGTGAATGTGAAAGAGAACACTGTTGAGCCTCCAGTCAAATGTAATTCTGAAGATTCAAAGACTGTTGAAGTTGCTCTAGTGAAAGAAAATGCTACTGTGATAAAAGCATTTATGGTAAAGAAGGTTGAAGAATCAGAAGAAGGCAGCTCAGAATCAAAGGTATATGACGATTTATGTACAGATATATGTATTGATAAAGTTCAAAGATATAGAGTTCATAATGAAAACTTGATAATGGAAGTTGAAAAACTTCAATATCAAGCTTGAAAACATAAGTCAAATGAAAAGATTTTCAAAGAAAAACTTGAAGGTTTAAACAAAACTGTGTATAACTTACAATTAAATCTTCATGATAAAGAATGTACAAATAATTATTTGACTAAAAGAAATAATGAACTCGCCTTGGAAATAAATCGACTCAATAGTGAACTAGCCTCAGCAAAATTGACTATTGAAAAGTTTGAACTTTCATCAAACATGGTTGAAGGTATTATCAAATCTCAAATGACTCAGAAGATAAAAGGAGGAAAAAGAGGTGTTGGATTTTCAAACATCGCTCCACCAATTAATCATGATTATTCATGTTTGCCATCATCTGATGTCATTTCTGATTGTGATATTAGTTATGGGATAGGTTTTTCACCTTTCTCAGACTTAAAACCTTCAGTCAAAATAAATTTGACTGTTGATCCTATCATAATAACAAAAACTAAACAATCAACTGAAAACTTTTGTGCAGATAATTTGAAGGTAGATGGTTTGGTAGAAGAGTGGGAGAGTGATAGCGAATGTGAGAATGAGAAAGAGAGTTTAAAAATTAAGAATGTTAAATGTATCAAATCTGATTGTAGCAAAACTTCTTTGTTGAATGAAAAGCATGATGTTTCACATGCAAAGAATCCAAGTTTCAATTGTAATTTGAATACAACTCAAAGGCTGATTATAAAATTAATCTTGAAAAGGATTTTAAAAATAGATTTGTTTCTAAAAGTTTAATTGAAGATGAAGATTATATTTTTAAAGAAATGAATTTTTGATTCTTTAAAAATAAACTTCATCAGAATGCTAATCCTGTGAAATAAGATATGTGTAGCCCAGATGTACAACAAACTGGTTCTTCTCCATCAATTCTGAAACTTCAAAAGCCTGGTCCTTCTCCAGCATCAATTCGTATAACAAAGCCTAGTCCTTCTCCAGCACAATCTAAGACTGGTCCAATTCTAGCATCATCTGTTCAAATAGCCAAAGAAGATAAATCTAACATCTCAAGTGTTCAAAAATCACCGATTTCCTCGAATCTTTCTAAGATGAACAAGCAATTATTCAATGAAGTAAAGATACGAGAGACTGTGCAGAAAGTTAAACCTAAATGTCAATCTGACTTTGGTTTTTATGACAATTTTTGAAATTGTCATTCACAGTTTGTTTTCCACACACAACAAAGAAAATGTTATCAATATGGAAACATAAATCATCTTGCTAATAATTGTCCTTATCGACTAAAATCACAAAGCAGACAATGGTTTCATAATTCTATTGCTCATAATTGAAAATTGTTTTTCACTCGTGGAAAATTTTCAAAACCATTAAACACAAAAGTTGTATATACTAATGATGTTGAAAAGAAAAAGTATTTGAAAGATAATTTAATTGACAAAATTAAATTGGGAAGTGTTAAAGAAACTGTTAATGTACACAGCCAATACAACAATCTTAAATCATTTTGTCTAAAAGCAACTCAGAATGTGCTCAAGACTTGTTTGACTTGGGTACCAAAGAGTAAGTAATTCAATTACTTATGTAGAATCTACCGTAAAAGAACATTGAAAGCTTATGGCATGTAGACAACGGTTGTTCAAGACATATGACTGGAACTTATCTCTACATCAAGATGTTCAGTCATACAATGGAGGAAGGGTAATATTTGCTGGTGACAAAGGAGGTCAAATTACTAAACGTGGTACAGTTACAAATGGTGGACTAAGTTTTGAAAATGTAAATTTTGTTGAGTAATTAAAACATAACCTGCTAAGTGTGTCTCAAATTTGTGATAAACAGTACTCTACACACTTTACTAATAAGGAATGTTTAATCATAAAACCGGGTTTTGTAATTCCTGATGAATGGATTTTGATGAGGACTCCGAGAGACAATGATACATATTTGCTTGATATGCATTGTTCTAATTCTTTGGTAACAGCTTCTTGTTTATTATCCAAAGCCTTGGAGAATGATTCCATGTTATGGCATCGTAGGTTGGGACATGTAAATCTCAAAAATATGAATAAACTGGTACGTGGAAATCATATCATAGGTTTACCTGAAAAGGAATTTCAACTAATTGAACATTGTTTGTCATGTCCCAAGGGTAAACAACATAAACTTCCTCACAAACCAATTGCTCACAACTCAATCGAATCAATCTTACAACTCTTGCACATGGATTTATTCGGTCCAGTAAGTGTTTTAAGCTTGGGTCGACGATCTTATTGTTTGGTTGTTACTGACGATTTTTCAAGATTTACTTGAGTGTTTTTCTTAGCATCTAAGGATGAGACTCCACATCTGTTGATCAAATTCATCAATCCGGTGGAGAATCAAACAGATAAGAAGGTCAAATGCATCTGAAGTGACAATGGAACAGAATTTTGCAATCAGATGTTGAATGAGTTTTGTGAATCCAAAGGCATTGCGAGACAATTTAGTGCTGCAGGCACTCCACAACCAAATGGAGTTGCTGAACGGAGGAATAGATTACTCATTGAAGCTACTCAAACTATGATATCTGCTACTAAATTACCCTTGTTCTTTTGGGTTGAGGCAGTAAATACTGCATGTTATGCTCAGAATCGTGTTCTAATAAATAAAAGATTAAATATGACTCCCTATGAAATTTTCTATATACACAAACCCAAAGTCAAATATTTTAAAGCCTTTGGTTGTTGTTGTATTTTGTTATACACAACCGAATCAACTTCAAAATTTTTTGAAAAGGTTGATGAATGTTACTTTGTTGGATATGCAGCTAATAAGTTTGCATATCGGGTTTATAATAAAAGAACAAGACAAATAATTTAGTCATTCAATATTTACTGGAACGAGCTTAACATAACTGATGCAGGATCAACTCCATCATGGGTTTATGATTATGAATCATTGTTCATCAATTTTAAAGTTGCTAAACCTTTGTCTGCAGATGCTAATTCTCTCTCATTATCTTTGGAAAATAAAATAATTGAGGAACTTCCAGCTATCATATCTGATGATTCTGTAATACAATCATCGTCCAAGAGTATTCCTACTGCTTTTATAAATATGTCTGAAAGAACTTGTTTACCAGAAAATCTTTCAGATCAGTTACACAATCAGGAGCCAGAAGAATCACTTAATTCATAATTGTCTGCATCGTCTTCTTCAGATACTATTGATACTTCAATTGAAGTTATCCAAGTTCCATTTGCAGATTCTCCAACTGTGTCCACTGCTTCTGAAAATCACACTTCAGATAGAACTTTTGAAGAAAATATTGTTTATCAATCTAGAAACTCTGAATACGTGATCACAAATATTGAACATATAACTAATTTGGAAGATGAGATTATTGCAGATGATATTCCTCAGCTTAGAATTCATAAAACTCATCCAACTGAAGCAATAATCGGTCCATTGTATGAAGGTGTAGTTACCAGAAGTCGATCAGGGGCAATCGGCACATGTTTTTATGCTTGCTTTCTATCATAAATAGTGCCAAAGAACGTTGAAATGGCACTCAAAGAAAACAGTTGGATAGAAGCAATGCAAGATGAGTTGATGCAATTCAAGAAACTGAATGTTTGGCATCTTGTGGAACTTCCAACAGATAAGCTTCCGATTGGAACAAAATGGATATTTTGGAACAAAACGGATGAAAAAGGTGTTATAGTTTGGAACAAAGCACATCTTGTGGTGCAGGGATTCTATCAGATTGAAGGATTGGACTATGAAGAGGTGTATGCTCCAGTTGCAAGACTTGAAGCAATACACATCTTCTTAGCCTTTGCTTCGTACATGAATTTTAAAGTGTATCAGATGGATGTTAAAACTGCTTTCTTATACGGGGAAATGAAGGAAGAAACCTATGTTTATCAACCTCCTGGATTTGAAGATCCAGATCATACAGATTATGTTTACAAATTGGATAAGGCGTTGTATGGTTTACATCAAGCACCTCCTGCTTGGTATGAAACTCTGACTGAGCATTTGCTTGCCAATGGTTATTCACGAGGAGCAATTGATCAAACCTTATTCATTCGAAAATCAGGCGATGACATTATTCTGGTACAAATCTTTGTCGATGATATCATTTTTGGGTCTACTAATGAAAGTATGTGCAAGGAGTTTGAAGAAGTGATGAAGAAGAAATTCGAAATGAGCTCTCTTGGAGAGATTTCATTCTTTTTGGGTATTCAAGTTAATCAGACTGAAACTGGTATTCTCATTCATCAAGAAAAATATGTTCATTTAATATTAGAGAAATACAAGTTTCAGGATTCCAAAGTAGCTCCAACTCCTATGTCTTCTCGTCCTACTCTCACTCCAGATCCCTTAGGCAAATCAGTTGATCAACATTTGTACAGAACAATGATTGGTTCCCTAACATATCTTACTGCAAGCAGGCTGGATATCATGTTCCCTGTTTGTCAGTGTGCCCGCTATCAAAGTGATCCAAAGGAATCACATATGAAAGCTGTCAAGCGGATTTTCAAGTACCTAAAGGGTCAACCAAAACTTGGTCTCTGGTATTCTCAAACTTTCGATTTCAATTTATTTGCTTATACTGACAGTGATTATGGTGGTTGTAATTTAGACAGGAAATCGACTACAGGGGGATGTCAATTTCTAGGCAACAGACTCATTTCCTGGCAGTGTAAAAAGCAGAACACTGTTTCCACATCCACTGCCGAAGTTGAATATGTGGCTGCCTCAAGTTGTTGTTCCGAGCTTGTCAGGATTCAACAACAACTTCTTGATTATGGTCTTAACATATATGACACACCTATTTGGTGTGTGATAACATGACCGTACTAAACATCGTCAAAAATCCCATTCAATATTCCAAAACTAAACACATTGACATTTGAATCCATTTCATCCATGATTGTTTTGATCGCAAACTTATTCACTTAAAACAAGTGCCATCAACTGAAAACATTGCTGATTTATTTACCAAGGCATTTGATCATTCTCGATTTGATTTCCTTGTGCAATCATTGGGAATGATTAACTTTGGATAAGTTGATTTCTTGAATCTTCACAAAAAGATTTTTCATTTTAAATCAGGAATAAAATTGTAATTGTTTTCTTTTCTCTTAAAAGAATAATCACAATTTTAGGGGAGAAATTTAAAAATACGCTTTGAAAAATATTTTTGGTCTTACGGGGAGTCAAGATTGGATTAGTTGTTAAAAAGGAATTTTCATGATTAAATAAGAAATGATATTACACAGTTCAAAAAGAGTCTAAGTAATTTCAAAGGCTTAAATACGAATAGACTTGGATTATATTTGATGTGTCAATAGGCTTTGCTTTCAGAACTGAAACGATCATAAAATGAGTGATTAAACGTGAAGTAAATTGATATGAATTAGTGGGGAACATATCAAGGTTATGTGACAATACCAAAAATGTTCTAAAACAGACTGAGAGATATATTCTTGTCATACTCAAGCCTGTTATTGTTTGATTCAGTGATTATCATATATAAATATGTATATATAAAATAAAATGCAAAAAGACATGCAAAATATGCAAAAATAAAAGAAAATCAAAATACATATATATAGAAAATAAATGAGCAAAAAGATGCCAAAAAGGCCATATAGGATATAAGATGCCAAAGTGCACAAATCAAAAGATATGTCTAAAGACATACATACTATATGGTATATATTTTCTATTTTGAGAATATTTTCTGATCACGGGAGGCAAAATCGAAAGATGGGACATGAAAGTCCGGATGGCTTGTAAGTCCTAAACATCTTGAGAGGGCAGACGTAAGTCTGGATGGCTGTTTGTAAGTCCTTAAACTTGTTAATATTCCGTGTTAAGAAATATTTCTCAGGCTAGTTATGCTCAAATAGATATATTTGAGGAATAAACAAATAGTATCGCTGATCAACAATGCATGGTTTAAGTCAATTTGGGATGACTTGAAATCTCAATAGTGTCTTGAAGGCTAGTAAGTATTTTACAGGAGTTCTGATTATGGGATCCACTGAATTTATATATAATCACCCAAAACATGATAAAATCACTCCTTATGTTTCTGAGTAAAGACTGAAGTATAAGTTTAAAATGGTCAAAATATATTGTCAGTCAACTTAACCAGTTTCATTTTAAATAAAGCTGGACAAATACTTGACTTGATAAAGAACTATATGATCTCATTATGAAAATTTCTTAAAAAGAAAATTTTTGGTTAATAAACAATTCTGATCTTGATTCTTTATCTGTGTTCATTAGTTTGTTATTTTGTTTTGTTATCATTTTATTTGTTTTGTATAAATTGTTTGTTTTTCATTTTTGTAGGATAGCACTCCGGTTCTAATTTTCGCATATCATCTTGTAATCTTTCTGTGCATTTGCACAAGATTGTAATTGTTTTGATTATTATCTGAATGAAGATTATTTTTTAAATTCTCGTTTCTTCTTCCAATCTCAATTATATTCCGCATTCTTGAGATTGAGATCTTGGTTGATTAATCCTTGGGAGATTTTAGAGTTTTACAATTGGTATAAGAGATTTTAGATTTCAGAGATTGAGAGGAAGTTTATTTTGTTTTGTTTTGTTTTTGTTTTGTGTTTTGTTTTGGTTTGAGACAAATAAATAACAGATAAAATTTTGAAAATTGAAGATTCTTGAAACTAATTGGTCACTTGGTAAATAAAACATTTTGTTGTGATACATAATTGATAATAGAAGTTTTTGAAAGATGTGAAAAATTGAAAAGTTGAAAATTTTTCTAAGTGTTAAAACAGACTCACGCAAAAAGGTCAGTCGCGCAAATGGTCAGTCGCGCGAATAGGTTTGTCGCATGATTATGTTGGCATATAAATATCTCAGTGTTAAAGGCGACACCACTTATCCAGTGCTCATCCGAAACTTTTTTTCACATATATACATTTTCGATTTCTGAAGATATTTTGAGTGATAGATCATTAGTTTCATTACATTACTTCAGGGTTTGATATTTAAAGGTATATATTTTTCTACCGGTTACTAAAGACATCAAAATCTAAACGAAACTTAACAACTTGAACTTAAAATCTAACAAAATGGACTTAAATGTTAAAATTAATTAATAAAATGGACGTAGTTGACATTGGCGACAACTACAGAATGTTTGATTTTACTTGAAAATGAGTTTTTGAATGATAATTGTTCATTTGTTTTATGCGATTCGCGTAGTTTGAAATGAACAGACGCAAAAACTTGTTTTCGCTTGATACTTGTTTTCGCGTGATATACACTTTTTGCATGAATGTTATTTTCGCGTGGACATTGTTTTCGCGTGAACTTAATGTTTTCTTAACTCTGTGTTTCGCGCGACAACAGCTTTTGAAACCGAAAATTTTCTAAGTGTTAAACCTTGATTAAGTGTTAAAGATAAAACTCAAGTGTTATTAAATAATATTTGTTCATAACACACTTTAACATGAAATTTTTGATAAACACTTAAAATAAATCATTAACTTGACAAAAGAGTTGTCTAAATAAAATTAAGTGTCAAGGTGAACTAAATGTGTAAAATTGACCAAGTGTTAAAATATTGTTTGTGTATTTCAAGAGTACTTAACAATTTTTGGTTGTGTAATTGAAGATGGCACAAATTATTTTTAATAAAAATCATAACTGTGTAGCTTATCTTGATGAAGTTCCAGAAGGGAAAAAGTTATTTACTTCTATGATAGAGGGGTTAAAGACTTCTAGGATTGTTTATGCTATCTCAGCAAATCCCAACATTTATACTGAGCTCATTGATGCTTTCTTGAACACAGCTGCTTTAGAGAAGAATGAAGCAGGCAATCCCATTATTACTGCTACTATTAAAGAGAAGAAGGTGATTGTATCTCAGGCTATTCTTTACAGAGTCTTATTACTTGATGATCTAGAGGATACACCTACAAGGCTGGAAGATGAAGTTATGATGGACTGTCTGACCCGAATGTGATATGAGTATGGATATCCAAGCCTTGAGAAGAAATGGTTGCCACCTTATTGGAAGTACTTATTCCATGTGGTAATTCATTGTCTTAGCAACCTGAAGGCAGGAATGGATAGTCTAAGTGCTGTATTTGGATCATTGCTGGTATCTTTGGTGGATGATATCCTATTCAGCATTTCTGGAGTGATCTTTCAGGAAATGCAGAAAAATGCTACTGCTATTCCTGGAAGGAAATTTATCATGTATCCCAGATTCATACAGTTGGTGATCAATGATGCGTATCCTGAGTTAGCTACACTTAGAACTTCTAAGTATGTGGTACAAACCATTAAGAAGGAGATTTTTACTCATTTGACGGGAGCAAGAGGGAATAAGTGCTCAGGAGAAAGTTTTGCTAAGATTGGATATTTTGCTGAGATTGATGATATTGATAGAGATGTGGAAGGAGATTTTCCTATTGATGATGCACAGACTGGTGCATCTACATCTACTGGTAGAGAAAACATTGATGAGGAGATTGATAGATCATTTGATGATGATCATACTCAAGAAGAAAGAGTTAATTGTGAAGTTCATTCAGCTTCAAGTTTAGAGACTGTGAGTGATCAAATAGGGAACGTGCCCTATGTTTTACAAACTGATCAGACTCCATCTACTCCAACTTCCTCCAGGAAACGATCTGTTGATGAAAGAGATACTGATTATATTCCTGAGGAATCTCCTAATACTTCAATGAGGCTTAAGCGGATGGCTAAGAGGAAAGATTATTCTAAAAGGCAAATAGGAAGAGGTGGTGTTATTCCAAAATGACCAAGAACTCAAGTGATTATTACTGAAGCTGAACATACTACCACTACTAACATTTAGAGATCACCTGAAAGAGTGGTGACTGAAGAAGAAACAAAAGCTGATGTCACTACTACTGTATCTGAGACAGTGACTGTTCCTGTATCTAAACCAACTAGTGTTACGGAGTCTGGGTTTTCAACTCCACCAAGACAAGATAATTTGGAGTTTGTTGTTGATACCTTCCTGAACACTCCGCCTGAGTTCAGAGGAAGAGAGGAAACTTCTAGTGCTCCTCAATCTTCTTCTATCACTTTGGAAGAGAGGGTGAAGAACTTAGAAAAAGAAAGCTTTGAGAATGTAAAGTTAATTGCTGAGTTAAGAAAGGAGAATGATGAGAAGACAAAGATGATTTATATTATTCACCTTGATTCAAGTCTCAAGGATACACGAATTACTTCACTTGAGCTTCAAATGAAGAATATTATTGATTATACTACCGGATTGGAAAGACAGCTGCAAGAGATGAGAGAGTTTATCTCTCAAACCTATTTCCATCAACCTCAGGTTATACGTTCTACAACTGTTGTTGGTGAGATGAGCAGGCGTTCACCAAGCCCATCCCCTGCAGCTGATGTACAAGAAGAAGAAAGAGTTACAGAAGCTCATACTACAGATGCACAACCAAGTATTAGTGTTACTGAAGGTGATCAAATTACACCTGAGGTACCTATTACTGAGGTTGTAAATCCTACAGCTTTTGTCGAGCCATAGCATATGATGCCCATTCCAATTGTGAATGAAGATGAAGATGATGAGATGGTTGACTTTAATGATTCTGATGATGACTTAGATGATGAAGATGATGAAGATAATGACGATGATGACAATGATGGTGGAGATGATGATGACAATGATGGCAGAGATGATGATGACAATCAAGATGATAATGATGAGAATAATGATGATGATGATGGAGGTGATGTTGGTTTATCTGTTGATCCAACTGGTAACACTAGCACTGACAATGTCTCAGGACCAAGTGCTGGTAATCCAGAAGGATATGAACCTTTGGATCCTGCTACCGAAGATTTGTATGAAAAGGAGTTGTATTCTTTTCAGCAATCTACATCTACAGAAGCTACTGAAGAAGAGTTTGGTTTATTTGATGATGTGGATGAGCCAAATGAGTATACTAATATATTTGAAAACAACTTACAAGATTTGTTGAAAGATATAAATCTAGAAGAAGGTGAGATCCTATCAGATTTTGTAAGTGAACCAACTCAATCTGCTTCAATACAAAAGGATGTTACTGGTCAGATTGCCTTGTATACCAAAGGTGGTTTGCAGTTCAGAGCACCTCCACCACCTATAGAAACACATTTATTATATATCTTGAAACCAAAAGACAAATATGGTGAACTTTCACATGTTATTAGCTGGGCGTATGATGGAGAAAAGAAAATGTATGTGATTAAAAGGAAGAATGGAGAGATTGATTATTTAAAGAGTACTCAAGATTTCCATACTCTATGAGCTGCTGATGTGTATTCTATGGGAAAAGTTCCATTCTTTAATGAAAGTAATCATGGAGAAGCTGGGCTGATGAGATCTAAAATAAGACGGGAGATGAAGACAAACTTCAAAAATTTCAAGACTGTAAAATCTAAACTGTTTGATGACTCTTACAGAATAAATGAAAACACTAAAGCTCCAATGAAGATAAGAGTTTATCAACATCCCAATTAGATCAGGAAAGTTCTAGTTCATTCTCCAGTTCCTCCAAATTCATTAAAGCAATTTATTACATGGAGTTGTGAAAAGGATTCAGGTCAGGCTGTGATCAAATGTTTTGATAGATCATACATAATAATTGATCCAGCTGACTTAATGAAGTTTGGTAAAGACGACTTGAACAAGCTGCTACATTGTCCTATCTCAGCTGACGAGTCTGTTTATTTTCTATCTTGCCAATATGTATGGATGACGGATCTAATCCTAAGGAATAAATGGTATGCCTATTCAGGATCAAACAAGAAAGCAAATATTGATCTTGACTAAGATTGTTTCACCAAGCCTAGGGGGAGATTGTAGAAGACTATCAAAGGCTCGGCAAAATAATTAAAGATTGAATAAAGGTGGTTTTCTAAAGCTTTATCGCGCAAAAAAGAGTTTAGTCGCACAAGAAGAGAAGTCGCGCGACACTAGCCTCCGCGCGAAAAGCAGTGTCACGCGAGAACTGTTTTGTTTTGTATAAATAGTTTGTTTTTCATTTTCGTAGGATAGCACTCCAGTTCTAATTTTCGCATATCATCTTGTAATCTTTCTATGCATTTGCACAAGATTGTAATCGTTTTGATTATCAATTGAATGAAGATTATGTTTTAAATTCTCGTTTCTTCTTCCAATCTCAATTACATTCCGAATTCTTGAGATTGAGATATTGGTTGATTAATCCTTGGGAGATTTCAGAGTTTTACATGGAGTAGTTGCAAGAGCTGCTTGATAAGGGGTTCATTAGACCGAGTATCTCTCCTTGGGGTGCCCCGGTCCTGTTTGTAAGGAAGAAAGACGGTAGTATGAGGATGTGTATTGACTACCGTGAGCTGAACAAGTTGACGGTGAAGAACCGATACCCCTTTTTGAGAATAGATGATTTGTTCGATCAGCTTCAAGGTGCTAGTTTGTTTTCAAGGATCAAACTTCGATCTGGCTACCATCAGTTCAAGGTGAAGGAGCAGGACATCCCTAAAACAGCTTTTCGCACGCGTTATGGTCACTATGAGTTCCTCGTTATTTCATTTGGTTTGACCAATGCGCCAGCTGCTTTTATGGATCTGATGAACCGTGTGTGTCGGCAAATGTTGGATAAATCAGTGATTGTGTTTATTGATGATATCCTGATTTATTCAAAGAGCGAGATAGAGCATGCCAGTCACATTCGAGAGGTGTTGGAGACGTTGAGAAAGGAGAAGTTGTATGCCAAGTTCTCCAAATGCACGTTTTGATTGCGTGAGGTTCAATTCTTGGGTCACGTGGTGAATCCGGAGGGGATTATGGTAGATCCGACAAAGGTGGAAACGGTGATGCAATGGAAGTCTCCAAAGACACCATCCGAGATTCGTATTTTCTTAGGTTTGGCGGGCTACTACACGAGATTCATCCAAGACTTTTCCAAGATCACTTCTCCATTAACTAAGTTGACCCGAAAAGATGTGAAATTTGTATGGGTTCAAGCTCAAGAGAAGGCATTCGAAGGACTGAAGATGAGATTGACTCAAGCTCCTGTTCTGTCATTACCCGATGGAAGTGAAGATCTGGTGGTTTATTCTGATGCTTCCTACTCGGGGTTGGGGTGTGTGTTAATGCAGAGAGGAAAAGTTATAGCCTACGCATCCCAAAAGTTAAAGGTTCATAAGGTTAACTATCCTACTCATGATTTGGAGCTAGCAGCCGTGGTCATTGCGTTAATCATTTGGAGACACTATCTGTATGGGACGAAGTGCACCATGATATGAGTTATGTGATAGGTTTTTCACCTTCCTCAGACTTAAAACCTTCAGTCAAAATAAATTTGACTGTTGATCCTATCACAATAACAAAAATTAAACGATCAACTGAAAATTTTTGTGCAGATAATTTGAAGGTGGATGGTTTGGTTGAAGAGTGGGAAAGTGATAGTGATTGTGAGAATGATAGAGAGAGTTTGAAAAATAAGAATGTAAAAAGTTTCAAATCTGATTGTAATCAAACTTCTTTGAAGAATGAAAAGAATGTTTCTTTAAATGAAACAAAAACAAATATCAATTGTAATGTGAATGAAATTCAAAGGGCTAATCATAAAATTAATCTTGTAAAAGATTTTAAAAACAGATTTGTTTCTAAAGGTTTAATTGAAGATGAAGATTATATTTTTAAAAAAATGAATTTTCAATTCTTTAGAAATAAACTTCATCAGACTGCTAATCCTGTTAAACAAGATATGTGTAGCCCAGATGTGCAAAAGACTGGTTCTTCTTCATCAATTCTAAAACTTCAAAAGCCTGGTCCTTCTCCAGCATCAATCTGCATAAGAAAGCCTGGTCCTTCTCCAGCATCAATTCGAATAACAAAGCCTGGTCCTTCTCCAGCACAAACTAAGACTGGTCCAATTCCAGCATCATCCGTTCAAATAGCCAAAGCAGATAAACCTAACATTTCAAGTGTTCACAAATCACCTATTTCCTCGAATCTTTCTAAGATGAACAAGCAATTATGCAATGAAGTAAAGATTCGAGAGGCTGTGCAGAAAGTTAAACCAAAATGTCAATCTGATTTTGGTTTTTATTACAATTTTCATAATTGTCATCCATAGTTTGTTTTCCACACACAACAACGGAAATGTTATCAGTGTGGAAACATAAATCATTTTGCAAATAATTGTCCTTATCGACAAAAATCACCAAGCAGACAACGATTTCATAATTCTATTGCTCACAATAGAAAAATGTTTTTCACTCGTGGAAAATTTTCAAAACCATTGAGAACAAAAGTTGTATATGCTAATGATGTCGAAAAAAACAAGTATTTGAAAAATGATTTAAAAGACAACATTTAATTGAGAAGTGTTAAAGAAACTATTTATGTGCAAAGCAAATACAACAATCTCAAATCATTTTATCTAACTCCAACACAGAATGTGCTCAAGTCTTGTTTGACTTGGGTACCAAAGGCTAAGTAATTCTCTTACTTATGCGGGAACGACCGCAAAAGATCATAGAAAGCTTATGGCATGTAGACAGCAGTTGTTCAAGACATATGACTGAAAATTTAACGTTACTTCAAGATGTTCAGTCATACAATGGAGGAAGGGTAATATTTTCCAGTGGCAAAGGAGGTCGCATTACTAAACGTGGTACTGTTACGAATGGCGTACTAAGTTTTGAAAACGTCAATTTTGTTGAGGAATTAAAACATAACCTGCTAAGTGTGTCTCAAATTTGTGACAAACAGTATTCTACACACTTTACTAAAAAAGAATGTTTAATCATAAAACCGGGTTTTGTAATTCCTGAAGAATGGATTTTGATGCGGACTTCGAGAGACAATGATACATATCTTCTTGATACTCATTGTTCTAATTCTTTGGTAACCGCTTCTTGGCTATTATCCAAAGCCTCGGAGAATGATTCCATGTTATGGCATCGTCGGTTGGGACACGTAAATCTTAAAATTATGAATAAACTAGTACGTGGAAATCATGTTATTGGTTTACCTAAAAAGGAGTTTAAATTAACTGAACATTGTCTGTCATGTTCCAAGGGTAAACAACATAAACTTCCTCACAAAACAATTGCACACAACTCAATTGAATCAATCTTACAACTCTTACACATGGATTTATTCGGTCCAGTGAGTGTTTTAAGTTTGGGTCGACGATCTTATTGTTTGGTTGTTACTGATGACTTTTCAAGATTTACCCATTTCTTAGCATCTAAGGATGAGACTCCACATCTATTGATCAAATTCATTAATCTGGTGGAGAATCAGACAGATAAGAAGGTAAAATGCATTAGAAGTGACAATGGAACAGAATTTTACAATCAGACGTTGAATGAATTTTATGAATCTAAAGGCACTGCGAGACAATTCAGCGCTACAGGCACTCCACAACAAAATGGAGTTGCTGAACGGAGGAATAGACCACTCATTGAAGCTGCTCGAACTATGATATCTGCTGCCAAATTACCATTATTCTTTTGTGCTGAGGCAGTAAACACTGCATGTTATATTCAGAATCGTGTTCTAATAAATAAAAGATTAAATATGACTCCTTATGAAATTTTCTATAAACACAAACCCAAAGTCAAATATTTTAAAGCCTTTGGTTGTTGTTGTACTTTGTTACACACAACCGAATCAACTTCAAAATTTTCTAAAAAGGCTGATGAATGTTACTTTGTGGGATATGCAGCTAATAAGGTTGCATATCGGGTTTATAATAAAGGAACAAGGCAAATAATTAAGTCATTTAATATTGATTGGCATGAGCTTAACATAACTGATGCAGGATCAGCTCCATCATGGGTTTATGATTATGAATCATTGTTCATAAATTTTAAAATTTCTAAACCTTCATCTGCAGATGCTAATTCTTTGTCATTATCTTTGGAGAACAAAATCATTGAGGAACTTCCATCTATCATATCTGATGATTCTGCAATTCCATCATCATCCAAGAGTATTCCTACTGCTTCTGTACTTGTGTTTGAAAGTACTGGTTTACCAGACGATCTTTTAGTCAGTTAAACAATCAGGAGCCAGAAGAATCAGTGAATTCACCATTGTCTGCATCATCTTCTTCAAAGACTATTGATACTCCAATCGAAGTAATTCAAGTTCCATTTGTAGAATCTCCAAATATGTCTAATGCTTCTGAAAATCACACTTCAGATGACACTTTTGAAGAAAATATTGTCTATCAATCTAGAAACTCTGAAGAAGTGAACACAAATGTTGAACATATAACTAACTTGGAAGATAAGATTATTGCAGATGATATTCCTCAGCTGAGAAATCATAAAACTCATCCAACTGAAGCAATAATCGGTCCATTGCATGAAGGTGTAGTTACCAGAAGTCGATCAGGAGCAATCAACACATGTTTGTATGCTTTCTTTCTATCACAGATAGTGCCAAAGAATGTTGAAATGACACTTAAGGAAAACAGTTGGATAGAAGCTATGCAAGATGAGTTGATGCTATTCAAGAAACTGAATGTTTGGCATCTTGTGGAACTTCCAAAAGATAAGCTTCCGATTGGAACAAAATGGATATTTCGGAACATAACGGATGAAAAAGGTGTTATAGTTCGGAACAAAGCACATCTTGTGGCGTAAGGATTCTATCAAATTGAAGGATTGGATTATGAAGAAGTGAATGCTCCAGTTGCAAGAGTTGAAGCAATACACATTTTCTTAGCCTTCGCTTCTTACATGAATTTTAAGGTGTATCAGATGGATGTTAAAACTGCTTTCTTATACGAGGAAATAAAGGAAGAAACCTATGTTTGTCAACCTCTTGCATTTAAAGATCCAGATCATCCTGATTATGTCTACAAATTGGATAAAGCGTTTTATGGTTTACATCAAGCACCTCGTGCTTGGTATGCAACTCTGGCTGAACATTTGCTTGCAAATGGTTATTCACGAGGAGCAATTGATCAAACCTTATTCATTCGAAAATCAGGCGATGACATCATTCTGGTCCAAATCTATGTCGATGATATCATTTTTGGGTCTACTAATGCAAGTATGTGCAAGGAGTTTGAAGAAGTGATGAAAAAGAAATTCAAGATGAGCTCTCTTGGAGAAATTTCATTTTTCTTGGGTATTCAAGTTACTCAAACTGAAACTGGTATTCTCATTCATCAAGAAAAATATATTTAGACTATATTAGAGAAATACAAGTTTCAGAATTCCAAATTAGCTCCAACTCCTATGTCTTCTCGTCCTACTCTCACTCCAGATCCATTAGGCAAATCAGTTGATCAACATCTGTACAGATCAATGATTGGTTCCCTCATGTATCTTACTGTAAGCAGGCCAGATATCATGTTCCCTATTTGTTAGTGTGCACGCTATCAAAGTGATCCAAAAGAATCACACATGAAAGATGTCAAGCGGATTTTCAAGTATCTCAAGGGTCAACCAAAACTTGGTCTCTGGTATCCTCGAACTTCTGATTTCAGTTTATTTGCTTATACTGACAGTGATTATGTTGGTTGTAATTTAGGCAGGAAATCGACTACAGGAGGATGTCAATTTCTAGGCAACAGACTCATTTCATGGCAGTGCAAAAAGCAGAACACTGTCTCCACATCCACTGTCGAAGCTGAATATGTGGCTGTATCGAGTTGTTGTTCCCAACTTGTCTGGATTCAACAACAACTTCTTGATTATGGTCTTAACATATATGACACACCCATTTGGTGTGATAACACGACAGTTCTGAACATCATCAAAAATCCCATTCAACATTCAAAAACTAAACACATTGACATCTGTATCCATTTCATCCATGATTGTTTTGATCGTAAACTTATTCTCTTAAAACAAGTGCCATCCACAGAAAATATTGCTGATTTATTTACCAAGGCATTTGATCATTCTCGATTTGATTTCCTTGTGCAATCATTGGGAATGATTAACTTTGGATAAATTGATTTCTTGAATTGTCACAAAAAGATTTTTCATTTTTACTAAGGAATAAATTTGTAATTGTTTCTTTTTCTTTAAAAGAACAATCACAATTTTAGGGGGAGAAATTAGAAAATACGTTCTGAAAAATATATTTGGTTAGGGGGAGTCAAGATTGGATATATTGTTAAAAAGGAATTTTCATGATTAAATGAGAAATGATATTACACAGTTCAAAAAGAGTCTAAGTACTTTCAAAGGCTTACATATAAATAGACTTGGATTATGTTTGATGTGTCAATAGGCTTTGCTTTCAGAAAAGAAAAGATCATAAATGAGTGATTAAACTTGAACTAAATTGATATGATTTAGCGGGGAACATATCATGATTCGTGAAAATACCAAAAATGTTCTAAAACAGACTGAGAGTTATCTTCTTGTCATACTCAAGCCTGTTATTGTTTGATTCAGTGATTATCATATATAAATATGTATATATATATAAAAGAAAATACAAAAAGACATGCAAAAGAAATAAAATATATAAAGAAAATAAATGAGAAAAAAGATGCCAAAATGGCCATATAGGATATAAGATGCCAAAGAGCACAAATCAAAAGATATGTCTAAAGACATACATACTATGTGGTATATATATTTTCTACTTTGAGAATATTTTCGGATCACGGAAGGTAAAATCAAAAGATGGGGCATGTAAGTCCGGATGGCTTGTAAGTCCTAAACATCTTGAGAGGGCAGACGTAAGTCCGGATGGCTGTTTGTAAGTCCTTAAACTTGTTAATATTCCGTGTTAAGAAATATTACTCAGGCTAGTTATGCTCAAATAGATATATTTTAGGAATAAACAAATGGTATCACTGACCAACAATACATAGTTTAAGTCAATTTGGGATGACTTGAAATCTCAACAGTGTCTTGAATACTAATAAGTATTTTACAGGAGTTCTGATTGTGGGATCCACTGAATTTATATAAAATAACCCAAAACATGATAAATATCACTCCTTATGCTTTCTGAGTAAAGACTGAAGTATAAGTTTAAAATGTACAAAATATATTGACAATCAACTTAACCAGTTTCTTTTAAATAAAGCTGGACAAAATCTTGACTTGACAAAGAACTATATGATCTCATTATGAAAATTCTTACAAGAAAATTTTGATCAATAAACAATTCTGATCTTGATTCTCTATATGTGTTCATTATTTTGCTTTGTTTTGTTATCATTTTGTTTTATTTTGTTTTGTTCTGGTTTAAGACAAATAAATAACAGATAAAATTTTGAAAATTGAAGATTCTTGAAATTCATTAGTCACTTGGTAAATAAAACATTTTGTTACGATACATAATTGATAATAAAAAGTTTTGAAAGATGTGAAAAACTGAAAAGTTGAAAAGTTGAAAATTTTTCCAATTATCAGAACACTCTCGCGTGAAAAGGGATTGTCGCGCGAAAAGGGTGTCACGCCAAAGGGATTATCGCGTGACATAGTTGACATATAAATATCACAGTGGTGAAACTGAAATCACTTTTCACTCACTGTTTTCATCCGAAACCCCTTTTCGCACAAGTTCATTGTTTTGATTTTTGAGAGTATTTCGTGTACTAAACTTCTCATTAGTTCACATTTCATCAAGATTTGAGATTGACAGGTAGATTTTGAATAAATTGGTTACTAAAGAGATAAAATCCAACAAGGATCTTAACAATGTTAAACTAAAAATCTAATAAAATGGACTTAAATGTTAAAATTGAAAGATGGAATGGAATAAATGGACTTAGGCGATAGTTAGAAAATGAGTTTCATTGTTTAAAATCAAGGTTTTGATTGTTAATTTGAGTATAGTTCTACGCGAATCGCATGTGAAATGAACAGACGCGAATACATGTTTTCGCGTGACTTATGTTTTTGCGTGAAAGATGTTTTCGCATGAAGTTGGATTTTTCGCGTGACTGTTGATTTCGCATGAAATTGAATTTTTTGCGTGACTGTTTCGTGTGAAATGGTTTTCGCGTGAAAGTGTTTTCGCGTGAAAGTGTTTTCGCGTGAAAGTGTTTTCGCATGAATATCACTTTCGCGTGGAATTCACTTTCGCGCGATAATAGCCATTGAGACAAAAATTTTCTAAGTATAAAATTTTTTTTGTGTGAAATTTTTTAAGTGTGAAATTTTTTTTATGCTCTGTCAATCTTATTTATCATGTTTGTTTGTGTATTCGCAGATGGCACAAATGATTTTTAATAAAAATCAAATTGTGTAGCATACCTTGATGACGTTCCAAGGGGAAGGAGCTAATCACTTCTATGATTGAGGGGTTGAAGAATTCTCAGATTGTTTTTGCTATTTCAGCTGACCATAACATCTATTCTGAGCTAATTGATGCCTTCTGGAACAGTGCTGCTTTAGAGAAGGATGGAGCTGGAAATCCTATTATTACCGCTACTGTGAAAGAGAAGAAAGTGATAGTTTCTCAGGCTATTCTCAACAGAGTTTTATTACTTGATGATCTGGAGGATACACCAACAAGATTAGAAGATAATGTTGTGATGGACTGTCTGACCAGAATGGGGTATGAGTATAGATATCCAAGCCTTGAGAAGAAATGGTTGCCACCTTACTGGAAATACTTATTCCATGTGGTAATTCATTGTCTCAGCAACCTCAAAGCAGGAATGGATAGTTTGAGTGTTGTATTTGGATCCTTGATGGTATCTTTGGTAGATGATATACCATTCAGTATTTCTAGAGCTATCTTTCAGGAGATGCAGAAGAATACTACTACAAATCCTGGAAAGAAGTTCATCATGTATCCAAGATTCATACAGTTGGTGATTAATGATGCCTATCCTGAGCTTGCTACACTCAGATCTCCTAAGTATGTTGTTTAGACTATTAAGAAGGAGATATTCACTCATCTGACTGGAGCAAGAGTGAATAAGTGCTTAGGAGAATGCTTTGCCAAGTTTGGTCGATTTGCTGAGATTGATGATAGTGACAGAGATGTAGAAGGAGATGTTCCTATTGATGATGCACAGACTGGTACTTCTACATCTGCTGTAAGACAAGATATTGATGAGGAGATAGAATGATTATTTGAAGATGAACCTCAGCAGGATGAAAGAGTTGATGGAGAAGTTCACTCAGCTTCTAGTTCTGAGACTATGAGTGATCAGATTGGAAACGTTCCTTATGTTCTTCAGACTGATACTACTCCATCTACTCCTACATCCTCAAGGAAACAATTTGTTGATAAAAGAGACACAAATTATGTTCCTGAGGTATCAACAAATACATCTATGAGGCTCAAAAGGATGTCTAAAAGGAAAGATTATCCTACAAGGAAAAGAGGAAGGGGAGGAGTAATTCCTAAGCGACCAAGAACACAGGTGGAGATTACTGAGGTTGAGCAGACTGCTCCTATAGAAGTTCAAGAATCTTCTGAAAGAGTTGTTGTTGAAGAAGAGGCTCAAGAAGAGACTGATACCACTGTACACGAAACAGTTTATGTTTTTGTTACAGAGCCTATTATTACTGAGTCTGTCACTGCTCCAGAAACAGGTTTTTCTACTCCTCCAAGAAAAGACAATTTGGAGTTTGATGTTGATACTTTCCTGAACACTCCTCCAGTGCTCCTCAATCTTCATCTATTACTTTGGAAGAGAGGGTGAAGATCTTGAGAAAGAAAGTTTTGAGAATGTCAAGATTATTGCTGATTTAAGGAAGGAGAATGAAGAGAAAACTAAGATGATTACTATGATTCACTTGGATTCAAGTATAAAGGATTCAAGGATTACATCTCTTGAGCTTCAGATGAAGAGCGTCATTGATTATACAGCTGGTTTGGAGAGACAGCTGCAAGAGATAAGAGAATTTATCTCTCTAACATATTTCCATCAACCTCAGGTTGTACGTTCTACAACTGTGGTTGGTGAGACGACCAGGCGTTCTCCAAGTCCATCTCCTGCAGTTGATGTACAAGAAAGTGAGAGAGTTACAGAAGCTCACACTATAGATGCACAACCAAGTGTTGGTGTTACTGAAGGTGATCAAACTACACCTGAGGTACCTATCACTGAAGTTGTAACTCCTACAGCTTTTGTTGAGCCTAAGCATATGATGCCTATTATAGTTGTAAATGAAGAAGAAGATGATGATTTGGTTGATTATGGTGATTCTGATGATGACTTAGATGATGAAGATGATGAAGATAATGACGATGATAACAATAATGGTGGAGATGATGGTGATAATCAAGATGATAATGATAAGAATGATGATGATGATGATGGAGGTGATGTTGGTGGTTTATCTTCTAATCCAACTGGTGACACTAGCACTGACAATGATTCAGGACCAAGTGCTAGTGATCCAGAAGGATATGAACTATTGGATCCTGCTACTGAAGACTTGTATGAAAAAGAGTTGTATTCCTTTCAGCAATCTACATCTACTGAAGCTACAGAAGAAGAGTTTGGTTTATTTGATGATGTGGATGAGCCAAATGAGTATACTAATATTTTTGTAAACAACTTACAAGACTTATTCAAAGATATTAATTTGGAAGAAGGAGAGATCCCAACAGAGTTTGTAAGTGAACCAACTCCAACTGCTTCAATACAAAAGGATGTTACTGGATAAATTGCTTTATATACCAAAGGTGGTTTACAGTGCAGAGCACCTCCACCTCCTACAGAAACTCACTTTTTATTCGTATCAAAGCCAAAAGACAAGTATGGCGAAATCTCTCATGTGATTAGCTGAGCATATGATGGAGAAAAGAAAATGTATGTGATCAAAAGAAAGAATGGAGAGATTGATTACTTAAAGAGCACTCAAGATTTTCATACATTATATGCTATGCGTAAAGTTCCATTTTTCAATGAAAGTAATCATGGAGAAGCTGAACTGATGAGATCTAAAATTAGAAGGGAGATGAAAACTAATTTCAAAGATTTCAGAACTGCAAAATCAAAAGTGATTGTTGACTCTTCCAGAATAGATGAAAACACCAAAGCTCCAATGAAGATAAGAGTTTATCAACATCTTAAGTACATAAAGAAAGTTCCACTTCATGCTCCAGTACCTCCAAATTCGTTAAAGCAATTTATTTCTTAGAGTTGTGAAAAGGATTCAGGTCAGGCTGTGATCAAATGTGTTGATAGATCATACAGAATCATTGATCCAGCTGACTTAATGAATTTTGGTAAAGATGACTTGAATAAGCTGCTACATTACCCTATCTTAGCTGACGAGTCTGTTTATTTTCTATCTTACCAGTACGTATGGATAACAGATCGAATCCTGAGGAATAAGTGGTATGCATATTCCGGATCATACAAGAAATCTAATGTAGATTTTGACTAAGATTGTTTCATCGAGCCTAGGGGAGATTGTAGAAGACTATAAAAGGCTCGGCAAAACAACTGAAGCTGAATAAAGATGATGTGATCAGAATCAGTCATGCGAAATAGTGAAGTCATGCGAATCAGAGGTGTCGCGCAAAAGGATCATCTGCGCGACAAGCCTCGTCACGCGAGAACCTTGTTGTTTTGTATAAATAGATTTGTTTATTGCTTTTGTAGTAGCGGTTCTGAATTTCTTACTTTTCACTTGTAATCAATCTGTGCATTTTTCACAAGATTGTAATCGTTTGATTATCAATTGAATCGTTTTGAATTATTGTCTTCTTCTTCCAATCTCAATTACATTCCGCATTCTTGAGATTGAGATCTTGGTTGATTATTCTTGGGAAATTTCTGAGTTTTACAATGAGCTCTCCGACAGGATGCAGAACGCCTACGCGATGTTGGTGCTGAGTCATCCATTCAACTTTTCTAGGATGATCTTCACCTATCTGGTGGAGAACATCGAGGCGAAGGGGAAGGAAAGCTTCTGTATGTATCCACGATTTATATAGATGATCATAGATCAGAAGCTCCCCTCGCTGCCTAAGGAGAAAGAGGATGCTGTGGTCCTGGAGGTTATGGATGACACTACTCTGGGACGGATGAAGGTCTACCGGGGAAAGCAGGTGAAGCCCCCGGTGAGGAGATTACTTGGGCATCTGGCCCGGGAGGACTATGTGGCGCCCCCTAGGCGAAAGTGGCGCCACGATGACAGTGATTCTGATGTAGAGCAGATAGTCCTCCCAGACGATGACTCAGATGACGATGATAGTGGTAATGGTGGAGATACAGGTCCTTCTCACACTCAGACCAAAACTGCTGATGTTACATCTCCACTATCTCCACTTGGTGATTTAGAGACAGCTAGGTTCTATCAGGACTTCCAGCCTGATGAGGAGGAGGAGTCTGATGAGGAGCCACTGACCAGGATGGTAGGCAGCCGAGTGGTTGCCACCGAGAGGGGGATTAGGACGGTTGGTGGACGTCCGGGCGGGTCTGGGGAGGCTATTTCAGATCCATCATACACCCCAGACCAGCCCAGTAGCCGAGAAAAAGCCTCTGGGTCCAGGGGGACTCGGAGGAAGAGGATGGCTCAGCCCCATGGGCTGAAGGCAAATAGACGGAGGATCACGTTGATTACTTCCTCCACCACCACCTCTACCACTACAGCCACCACTTCCACCACTACACCACCTACCACCACTACACCACCTACCACCACTACACCACCTACCACCACTACACCACCTACCACCATTACACCACCTACCACCACTACACCACCTACCACAGCCACCCCTCATACCACTCCACCCATTCATACTCCACCACCCATATTCACCTCAGCCACTACTACCACCGCCAGCCACCAAGCTGGCCCTTCCATATTCCCCACCAGATCATCCCTCCCTCCTATTGGACTGGAGGAACAACTAGTAGCACTAAACAGGATGGTGCTAAAGCTGTTAGCAGCTGATGAGGAGAAGTCTGCTAAGTTATGTCAGCTGGAGGAGCTCAATGCTTCTCAAGCTCAGCAGATTTCTTAGCAGGCTCAGCAGATAGCTTAACTCCAAGAGCATAAGGAGGAGTCTGCCAAGAAGCTAGAGGAGTTAGAGGCTGCAAACAAGAAGATCATGCTCTAACTAAAAGGATTTAAAGAGGAGCCTCTGAAGATCGGTGAAGGAGATGATGATGGTGATGATGATGAGGATGATGATGAAGAGGATGATAGTGATGATGATGATGAGGGTAATGGTGAAGCAAGAGGTAGGGAGGATGATGATGAGGACGATGAAGGAGATGCAACTACATCTGCCTCTGCTCAAGGTCAAGAGCAAAGGACAAAGAAGAAACAAGACCAAGGAGCATCATCGTTTGCCCCGCCAACCTCACCATCAGCTGAAGACACAGAGAGGATTCAAGGCAAAAGTAAAGATTAGATGTTATATTTTGTTCAGCTTTTGTACTTAAAATCATCATTTGATGTTATGTAATTAACGTATATATTTGTTATTCAGTATTTGATTATCTTGATTACATACTAACTATTGTTGTGCTACATGTTTAAATCAAGCAGATCCAGCATTTCAGCAAGATGAGTACGATGTTGCTCCCTTACAGCAGATCAAGTCTCAACTGACTATGATACTTGATCTGTAAGGGATCGTCAGGAGGTCTGTAAGTTATACTCCTGAAGAAGGAGAAATAATTCATGACCTCACTGATGAGCAACTTGCTGAAATGTTCTAGCTGAATCCAAATGAGATAGTGAAGGATGCTCCTACTTTTGATGTGGCTAGTGACGAGGAGCTGAATGATATACACGAGATAGAGATCGAGGACGTCACTGCTCAGCATTATCCAGAGTATACTGACCGAGAGGGAAATGTGTTTCCCGATCTAGGTAGTACTCTCGGCAGTGATACTTTGGAGAAGTTGAATCAGAAGGAAAAGGAAGCAGAAGCATCTACAAGCCAAGCCCCAGCCTTGGACGCCGATGTAGATATCAGAAAGGCTGAATGGGCGGCTTGTTTCTCAGAGATCTGAGCCCAGCGTGCTGCAGCTAAGCCAAGTACCTACACCAAGATCTACAAAGTGAAGAAGCATCTGAAGGTGTCAAGGAAGATTATAGCATGGGCTTATTTTGAGGATCTTAACATTTACGCAGTGAAGAGGGAGAGGGGAATTGAGTACTTTAGATTTCCACATGATCTAAAGACTCTCCCTGGTTTTGAGCTCAACCAGCTGGCACGACTGAAGCTGTTGTATGCTGACATGAAGAAAATGTCAGCCTGGTTTGAGGCTGCGTTGAAACGAGAGTATCTTACCAGGTGGGTGAACTTCAAACCTCAACAGGATACGAGGTATATCAGAAGATCTGAGGTAAACCCCATTACTGGAAGACCGAAGATAGTCTTGAAATGGCACCCTCCACGCACAATGTTTCGTATTCCATTGAGGGAGATGCCATAAGATTTTACACCCCATTTCAAATGGTGGTATTATGACTGGCGCACTGGAGAGGCCGTCATAGTTTTGAATAGGGAGGGGACGGTAGAGACAATAAGGGTATTTGACCCAATATGGCTCATAAACTTGTCTGCTTCTGATGTCTACACATTGTACAAGTGGCCACTGTTTTTTGATACGTAGGATATAGTGCAAGCACTTCAGTTCCAACATGTCATACGCTTATGCTTTGCACTTAATATACATGCTGGGGTCTCTAAAGAAGAACGAGCTAAAAGGTTTGAAGAGTTTAAAAAGAAGGTCAAAGATTAGATAGAACTAGATCCAAGGGGGAGTTTGTTGGTACACATGTCCCTAGTTCTAGTTCTAGTGAGCTTAAATGTATTTGACTTTCATTTTGTAACACTAATGTAATGTTTGATAAATGGAATGAAAAAATCTTCGCTGAATGTGTATTGGTTATTGAATGTTATATCTATTCTTATGATTGATTATTACATGCTTATATGAACATGCTATATAGGTTTACAGTTGTTAGACATAGTTCTGTATCATTAAAGGTTCAGAAATATGCTTAACTAAGTCTCATGATTCAGTCGCACGACTGGACCATGCCAATGGGCTAGTCGCACGACTGAACCAAGTGATTGAGTCAATCGCACGATTGAGTCATAAGACTGACTCAGTCGTACGAATGAATCAATCATACGACTCAGTCGCACGATTGAGCCATACACAAGGCTCAGTCGTACGATTGAAAACTGAAACCTATAAATACCACTTAATTCGTGGAAAAACATAACACTTCGAGAATTATTAACCCTAGCCGTTCCTGTTCGTCAAGGGAGTCCCTTCCAACTTCATAGAACGTTTCTGATCGATTCTAATCAATTCTTAACGTATTCTCATCGTTACTTTTGTTCGGATTAACGTTCTCCCTGATTGGATCGCCAATCAAATAGGATTCCGCACTATTTGATCTGGTTTCACGTTGAATCAGTTAGTACTCCGTACGTACACGGTCCTAACAAAGAGAAAAGATAAGTGGTGAATGTACTTACCCTAGGTACTGGAGCCAACACCGTGCCTAATGTTCGAGGTCTATGAAAGACCTCAGGCTCAGTTACCCGCTTCGTGCACAATGTTCGGGGTAATGTACATGGCATCGAACGAAATGAACGTACGAATGAAAGAATGTATGAATTGAACGTAAACAAAATGTCATAATAAAGAACGAACGAGATCCTTGTCATTCGACCTCAGTAATCGTGGCTGTGTGCCCTGAGGAGGGTAAAGCTTAACGGGATCTAGATGAGAAATGAATCATATTGAAGTACGTTGAATGAACGAAAGTTAACGAACGTAAAGAAAGATAACAATGATATTATCTATGTGTACGTATAATGTATGATCATGCACGAAAGTATAGTATGATTTGAAAGAAAGTAAAGAACGGTTTTAATGAAAGTAAAGAATTTTATTTATAAAACTAGAACTCACTCAGCAACGCTGACTTTGATGTGTTTCCAGTTGGCAGGTAATGTTGCTGAGGATGCCATGGGGCGGCTACTCATCTCTTTTGGGATGGCATCCATTCATATAATGTTTTTGTGATGTAATGCAATAATGTATTTTTGTAACTGATTAACGATGTATTATTTTGCAAAAGCCTTTATAATTAAATGAAATTGTCATTTTTGAATGTTTCCGCTGCAATGTTTACTTAAGATAAATGAGAATGTATGTTTTGTGTGCGATGATCGACCAGCTGTAAGCGTCTCGGGAATAGGGCCTTACATAACATGTGACATCAATAATACTAATCGATGAAAATAAGTTAGAACACATGTTTCTTTCACCCGAAAGAAAGTAGGTAAAGTGGGGCTGAGAACTCACGTCAAATGCACGACAAGTAAATATAAGCACAAAAGATTGGTTCCCGACTAACCTGGATATACATTTAATGATTAGTTAAAATAAAGTACTAATAATTCAATCGTACGGTTTCGCGTTTGCGATACTGCCACAAGGCCAACAAGTGGTGTTCTCCCACATAATACCTTACCCTTTCAAACTAATACACTAAATGTAAAACACACATACAATATACTCTTTAATATATATATATATATATATATTTTATATATATATATGTATATATATATATACATATATGTATATGTATATATATATATACATATATGTATATATATATATGTATATATATATATATATACATATATGTATATGTATATATATATATACATATATGTATATATATATATATGTATATATATATACATATATGTATATATATATATACATATATATATACATATATGTATATATATATATATATATATACATATATATATATATATAGGTATATATATATATGTATATATATATATGTATATATATATGTATATATATATATATATATATATATATGTATGTATGTATATATATATTATATATATATACATACATATATATATATATGACATTCAATTTCATGAAGCTTAACATACCAAATCCATTAACCCAACACTCTCACAAACATCACACACATATGTCTATAACATACATCGTATAATAACCACATGCATGCTAGCACCATTAACATTTCATCACTCATGCACATGAGAACACACGTACTCCACGCGTACACACAACTTGCACCTGAACCCAATCAACAGACAATTTGCTCTTGGATATACATACAATCACAGATAAATATATCCGTGATCATACCCATCATATCTACACAATATGAAACGTGCATACTGCAGCACTCGCATAAACACTTATAACCAAAAGCGACATGCGAACACACACCGCGAGAACTCTACCCGACCACCCATCGAACCCCAAGCGAGGCTGCTACCGAACCACCAAAATACACACCCACATAGCCATGAGACCCAGCCTAAAAACAACCCATCGATCATACCCCCCGATAACCCACACGAGAACCCTAATCGGGTCACCTCGATGCGCCAAACCAAAGCAGCGCAAGAACACACTTACATTCACACAACACACCCGAGACCCAAAGCACATCCCCACCCCCTCGGTTGTGACCCAAAATCACAGACACGCATGTTTATACGCATGAACATATATAGCATGACGACACATACCCCGAACACCAACCTCTTACTTGAACCGATCCACATACACACACGCTGAGAGATTTAAAACGGTGACGCAATGAACATAAATAATAAAATGAGGGATCATACCGTCCGCGTGCGGCCGTATTCAAATGGCGACACAAGCTATCGTTGCGGCGATGACGGTGGTTAATGGTTACGGACCGGATCCGTGGTTAATGGTTAATGATGACCTCCAAGTGATTCACAGTTGCAGGCGGAAGGAACAACCAGGGGTGATAGCGTGAGTGCGATGACGCTAGGTGTGTCGATGTTATAGGCGGTTTACGAGCGGAGCAAAGGCAGTGGTGGTTAACGGCAGAATTAGGGTTGCGAATGAAAAGAGAAGCTGCGAGAGTCATTATATGGTGAAACCAATTTAGAGGAATTGCTTTAGGGTTCCTCAAGTTTATTTAATTTGCACCTTGAGGTTTTTACTTAGTTTTAATTTAATTAAGGTTAATTATTAGAAATAATTATAATAATAACCCTTTTCATTTAATAAGTAAAATTTATTAATTATGCGGAGAATGTCGCTAAGTTGAAAACTCGGGTTGTCATACATATTTTGATTTATGTTATTGAACATACTACTTCAACTATTCATATTTGTGTTATGGAGTTAGCATAACAGAAATGTCTTTTAATCAAGACAAGCATTTAAATTGTTTAAATCTAATACAAATTCAAATAGCGGTATGTGGACGGCAAATTCTATTGTTTAACATGACAACAACAATATGATAAATTATGTGAAAAACAGCCAAATACCCCCACTAATGACTATAGGAAAAAGTTTATGCATATTTAAGCATAGCAGAAGACGACCACCTCTTTATCAACCTTTTGAAAGTGCACACATTGCACTTAGTTTACCATAATCTAATATATGTTTATATATGAACTTTAACTAGTAACTATGTGTTTAGAAATAACATGTTTGTAAGGCCCCGATCCCGGAGACCTCATAGTTGGCAATCATAGCATTTTTGTATAAAACAATACATATTTCATTAAATATTGCAGCGGAATTACATTAACAAAAAAACCATTCATTTTATTGATAAATACTGTTGTTAAGCAATACAACATTGTTTAAGTTACAAAAGCATCATTTGATTGCATTAGAAAACAACAATATCCTTAAGCGTGAATGGATGTCAGTCTTGCCCTGCCAAGTAACTTCCCCATCGTGCCATTCTTAGCAAAATTTACCTGTCAACTGAAAATGCATAAAAATCAGCGTTACTGAGTGAGTTCTAGTTTTAGAAGTATTAAAATACCTCATGTGTTTTATATACGAAAATATAGTTCTTTAATAAAATACATTACTTTCGTATGCGAGCACCCATCATACATACACCAGAATAACATTCATTATCATCATCATTATCTTTCTTATTCTTCCTTTCATTATTATCTTTCACTTTCTGTTGGACAAATGTGCAATACCCCGAATATTATGCATGAAACTGATGTTGTGCCTGAGGTCTATAAATAGACCCCGAACGTTGTGCACAAAGCTGACCCAGTCACCTAGGGTATGCTACAAAGGTCATGTCAATCTCAGTGATTGACCCTGTATGCATCTTTCGGGTTAGCTAAACCACACACAGTTGAGCTAACGATAACATGGGCGTGCACCTCCATTCAATTTACTTCAAACCATTCATTCGTTCATTACGTTCCACTTTTCATCTTTGTTATCTTTCACTTTATTATGTAATACTTTACGTTCATTCGTACATACATTATACCATATAAAGTCATAACATAACACATAACATATATTATATCATAATATATACGTTTTGAAAATCGTTAAAAGATAACACATCATACACATATACATATCATAACCTTCATCACTTAATCATGCACACCTAGACCATCACATCACAACAGAGTCTATCTCACCCATCTACCTCTTAAAACCCCTTAGAAAACCCTATGTCCAAAATAAGGCACATGGAACATTTCAGGCGCATGAACATAAAATTTTCTAAATAAAACAGTCTAGGCGCATTAGCACTATGCAGGCGCATGAGCCCTGCTTAGGTGCATTACCACTATGCAGGCGCATGAGCCTTACTTAGGCGCATCAACACTTAGGTGCATGAGCTGCTCCAAGCGCATGAGCACTATTTGGGCGTATGACCTAATGCTTAGATGTCTGAGCAAAATTTTAGGCGCATGAACTTGTACTTAGTATATTTTAGCAAATATTCTAGGCACATGGACACTATTTGGGTGCATGAGGTACACTTATATTTTCGAAGCCAAATTACAGGCGCATGGACCTTATTTGGGCGCATAGCCAACCATTATACATATTTCTAAGTCATTTCCAGACCCAATCTATATTTTGACATGCTCACAACTTAATTCTAGCATTCTAAATATGAATAACAACTTCACAAACCCTAAAACATAAGCATTCATACACACATACATACGGTTAACATACATAACATTTGTAAAAACGTTTTACATGCATTTTCAGCCCCAAAAATGTCTAAAACAATAAAAACCAGGGTCTAGAACTCACCTATTGTAGCAAACAAGAAAACTCTACCAAACTTGCTTGCACACAAGTTCAAACACCTAAAACAAGCAAAACAAACACCAAAACACATAGAACACTCAATAATCGGATTTCTAAGGGTGAAGCCACAAGGAAAACCGAACCAATTACACAAAGAAACGCCTATCTTTGAGAATTTCAGCTTCTTCTACTTGGAAAACCGAGTGAAAGACTTTTGCTTCTTTTTCTTTCTTCTTTCAGTTGAAAGTAGAAGTGAAAGCATGTTATGAGCGGCCACACCCATAATATAATAAAATATTTTGACTTTGTAATTTTTACACAAAGCCCCTTTCCACTTTTGCTTATTTCCCTTTCTTTCAAGATATTTTCTTTTGATTTCTTATTGCTTTTCTTTTCTTTTTATTTTGTCTCAAAATTTCGGGCATTACAAGTATACCCCCCTTAAACAAGCTTCGGGTTTTTCGAATAACTGTGGGTAATGCTGTCTCATCTCTTCTTCAGTTTCCCACGTAGACACTAAATCTTTTTGGTGTTTCCACTGTATTTGCACCAGTGGAACCACTTTATTTCTCAATCTCTTCTCTTTTCGATCGATGATTACCACTAGTTGTTCCACTAGTTGTTCCACATAATTGAGTCATTCATCCACCTCGATATCCCCTAGTGGTACAATTATGTCTTCATCCTCTAAGCACTTTCTCAGATGAGATACATGGAATGTCGGATGAATTCCACTTATATCATCAGGCAGTTCTAATCGATAGGCCACCTCTCCTACTCGTACGATGATTCAGAAAGGCCCTATGAACCTTTGCCTCAGCTTACCCCGTTTCCTGAACCGGATGATCCCCTTCCAAGGTGTAACTTCATATACAACTCGGTCAATTACCAAGAACACTAACCAAGATCTCAATCTCACGAATGCGGAATATAAATGAGATTGGAAGAAGACAAACAATGATAAAAAAGAATTCAATTGATAATCAATATGATTACAATCTTGTGCGAAAATGCACAGAACGATTACAGAGCAAATTGAACTGAAAACTTAGCTACAAAATGTGAAAAATACATATTTATACTAAAACACATGTTCTCCCGCGAAACAATCATTTCGCGCGGTTTTTGCTTTCACGCGAGCTCTTCTTGTCGCGTGAATTCTGGTTTTCGCACACATTCTTCGCATCTTGATCAATATCTTCATTTAGCTATCGTTGTTTTACCGAGCCTTATGTAGTATTCTACAATCTCCCCCTAGGCTCGGTGAAATACCCTTAGTCAAAATCAACATTGGCTTTGGTGTATGTGCCAGAATAGGCATACCACTTATTTCTAAGGATCCGATCTGTCATCCAAACATATTGGCAAGATAAAAAGTAAACAGACTCGTCAGCTGAAATAGGGCAATGTAGCAGCTTGATCAAGTCGTCTTTGCTGAATTTCATTAAGTCAGCTGGATCAATGATTCTGTATGATCTATCAGTACATTTAATCATAGCTTGACCTGAATCCTTTTCACAACTCCAAGATATAAATTGCTTCAAAGAATTTGGAGGAACAGGAGCATGAACCGGGACTTTCCTTATGAATTTAGGATGTTGATAGACTCTGATTTTCATTAGAGCTTTAGTATTTTCATCAATTCTAGAAGAGTCTTCAATCACCTTTAAATTTACAGTTCTGAAGTCCTTGAAGTTAGTTCTCATCTTTCTTCTTATCTTTGATCTCATTAATTCAGCTTCTCCATAGTTGCTTTCATTGAAAAATGGAGCTTTTCCCATTGCATAAAGATCAGCAGCTCGTAAAGTGTGAAAGTCTTGAGTGCTCTTCAGATAGTCTATCTCTCCATTCCTTCTCTTTATAACATACATCTTTTACTCACCATCAAAAGCCCAGCTTATAACATGTGACATCTCACCATATTTGTGTTTAGGCTTAGATATAAACAGAAAATGAGTTTCTGTAGATGGTGGTGGTGTTTTGAACTGCAATCCTCCTCTAGTATATAAAGTAATCTGTCCAGTAGAATCTTGTTGTGTTGAACCAGTAGGAGTTGGATCACTTACAGACTCAGTAGGAATTTCACCTTCTTCCAGATCAATATCTTTAAATAAGTCATGTAAGTTGTTCCCAAAAATGTTTGTATACTCATTTTGTTCATCTAAATCATCAAATAAATCAAACTCTTCTTCTGTAGCTTCTGTAGATGTAGATTGCTAAAAAGAATACAACTCTTTCTCATATAAATCTTCTGTAGTAGGATCCAAAGGTTCATATCCTTCTGGATTACTAGCACTTGGTCCAAAGACATTTTCAGTGCTAGTATCACCAGTTGGATTAGGCGATAAGCCTCCAACATCACCTCCATCATTATCATCATCATCAGCATTATCTTCATCATTATCACCATCATTTCCACCATCATCTCCACCATCACCATCATCATCACCATTATCATCATCATCATCATCATCATCATCATCATCATCATCATCATCATCATCATCATCATCATCATCATCATCATCATCTTCTTCTTCTTCTTCTTTCTGAATCACCATAATCAATCAAATCTTCATCTTCTTCTTCGTTAACAATAGGTATGGACATCATGTGTTCGGGCTCAACAAAAGCTGTGGGAGTACCAGTTTCAGTGACATGTACTTCAGATGTAATTGGAACATCTTCAGTGACACTAACACTTGGCTGTATCTCAGAAGCTTGAGCTTCAGTGGCCCTTTCTTCCTCTTGAGAAGCATTTGCAGGAGATGGACTTGGAGAACGCCTGCTCGTCTCACCAACCACAGTAGTAGAGCGTATAACCTGTGGTTGATGGAAATAAGTTTGAGAGATAAACTCTCTCAGCTCATTGAGCTGTCTCTCTAAACCAGAAGAGTAATCAAATATATTCTTCATTTGTTGCTCCAAAGAAGCTATCCTTGTATCCTTAATTATAGAATCAAGATAAATCATGGTAATCATCTTAGTCTTTTCTTCATTTTCTTTTCTCAAATCAGCAATCAGCTTGACATTTTCAAAGCTTTCTTTCTCCAAATTCTTGATCCTTTCTTCTAAAGTGATAGAATGAGGAATACTGGTGGATTCTTCTCTTCCTTGGAAATCTGGTGGAGTATTCAGAAAAGTATCTACATCAAACTCCAGATTTTCTTGTCGCGGTGGAGTTGAGAAACCAGATACAGAAACATTTGGTGGATCAGAAACAGAAACAGGTTCTTTCTCAGTAGCTGTGGCAGTCAAATCAGCTAGTTGTAATTCTTCAGTCACCTCTTTCTCAGGTGATCTTGGAATATCAGAAGTAATAGGCTGTTCAGTTTCTATGATGACCACTTGAGTTCGTAATTTTCTAGGAATATCTCCTCTCCCTCTTTTCCTAGCAGGAAAATCTTTCCTCTTCGCCATTCTTTTTCGCCTCATTGAAGTACTTGGTGATTCTTCAGGAATGTAATCTGAGTCTCTATCATCAGTACTTATCCTGGAAGAAGTTGGTGTAATAGGAGTTTGATCTCTTTGAAGAATATAAGGTACATTCCCTATTTGATCACTATCAGTCTCAGAACTGGAAGTTGAGTGAAGTTCACCTTCCACTCTTTCTTCATTAGTAGATTCATCCTCAAACATTTTCTCAATCTTCTCATCAATGTCATCTCTAGCAGCAGAGGCAGAAGTGCCATTCTGTGCCTCCTCAGTGTTTAAATCTCCTCCCAAATCTCCAATACTTTCATCAACTTCAGAAAATTTACCAATCTTGGCAAAACTTTCACCAGAGCATTTATTTCCTCGTGCTCCAGTTAAGTGAGTGAAGATCTCTTTCTTGATTGTTTGAACAACATACTTAGAAGATCTAAGTGTTGCAAACTCTGGATAAGCGTCATTGATCATCAACTGAATGAACCGAGGATACATAATAAACTTCTTTCCCGGATTAGCAGTGGCATTTTTCTGCATCTCCTGGAAGATTGCTCCAGAAATACTAAATGGAAGATCATCCACTAGGGAGACTAATAAAGATCCAAAAACAGCACTCAGACTGTCCATCCCATCCTTCAAGTTGCTCAGACAGTGAATAACCACATGAAATAGATACTTCCAATATGGTGGCAACCACTTCTTCTCCAGACTAGGATATCTGTACTCATATCCCATCCGAGTTAGACAGTCAATAACAACATCATCATCCAATCTGGTTGGAGCATCCTCTTGGTCATCAAATAGTAATACTCTGTTCAGAATAGATTAGGAGACAGTCACTCTCTTATCTTTGACTGCAGTAATGATTGGATTTCCAGCTTAATCCTTTTCTAGAGCAGCAGTGCTCCAGAAAGAATCGATCAACTCAGAATAAATGGCTGAATCAGCAGAAATAGCATAGACTATATGAGAGTTCTTCAGCCCTTTTATCATAGATGCGAAAAGTTCCTTTCCCTCAGGAACATCATCCAAGTAGGCTACGCAGTTATGATTTTTATTAAAAATCATTTGAGCCATCTGCAATGTCATAAACAAACAACATTAGAACAATTGAAATAACTTAATTATACACAAGAAAAATTTCTACACTTAGAAAATTTCAACAATTATCATTTCAGTCGCGCGAGAATACAAATACCACACTTAGAAAATCTTAGCAACAAAAATTTCATTCGCGCGAAAGACATGTAATACTTCAAAAATATTCAGCAATTAAGGTTTTATCTCGTGAAATCTAAGTTTATGAGACAACGCCATTCGTGCAAAACAAAGCAATTCAACACTTAGAAAAATTTGCATATAAGATTCTATCGCGCGAAAGCAATTTTATGCGAGAACTCCTTTCGAGCGAAAAGTTCCTTTCGTGCGAAAATCTCGTTTCATGCGAAAATCAAATTTCAAGCGAAAACAAGTTTCATGCAAAAGTCAAAGTTCAAGTTAAATTCAAACATCACGCGAAAACAAGATTCACGCGAAAACATTTTTTCGCATCTGTTCAGTTCATGCGATTCGCGCAAACTGATTTCAAAATTAAATTTCAAAATCATGATTTTGATCTAATCAAACCATCTCATGTTAGTCGCCTATGTCCATTAAGTCCTTTTAATCTTTCAATTTTATCATTTAAGCCCATTTATTAGAATTTAGTTTTAAGTTGTTAAGGTCCCTTTTGAATTTAGTCTCTTTAGTAACCATAACAATGAAGATATACCTTTAAATCACGATATGGATGTAATGTGAACAGTATGGTGTTTCAGAATGACAAACAAGAACAGAATGATCTCTGTTTTTGAAGTTGTGAATGTAAGCGAAAGGGGTTTTCGGATAGTGAGTATGCGAAAAATGGTTTCGTTTACACACACTGTGATATTTATACCCCAGGTTATTCACGCGATAAGACCTTTCGTGCGACAGATGTTTCACGCGACAACTCCTATTCGCGTGAGTGTTGTTTATACTTTGAAAATTTTTCAAAATTTTCAACTTTTCAATTTTTTCTTATTTTTCATAATGTTTTATTATCAATTATTTATGTCAACAAAAGGTTTTATTTACCAAGTGACCAATTAATTTAATGAATCTTCAATTTTCAAAATTTATTAGTAATCTATTTGTCTTAACCGAAACAAAATACACACAAAGCAAAATGAAAACAAAATAGAACAAACAAAATAACAAAATGATGAAAACAAGTAAAGAATAAAGAATCAAGATCTGAAGTGTTATTGTCTTTGTAAGAATTTTCATAATGAGATCATATAGTCCTTCGTCAAGTCAAGACTCTGTCCAGCTTTATTCAAAATAAACTGGTTAAGTTGATTGTCAATATATTTTGTCCTTATTAAACTTATACTTCAGGTTTTACTCAGAAACATAAGGAGTGATACATATCATGTTTTGTTTGATTTAATATAATTCAGTGGATCCCATAATCAGAACTTCAGTAAAATACTTATTAGTCTTGAAGACACTATTGAGATTTCAAGTCACCCCAAATTGACTTAAACTATGCATTGTTGATCAGTGATATCATTTATTTATTCCTAAAATATAACTATTTGAGCATAACTAGCCTGAGAAATATCTCTTAACACGAAATATTAACAAGTTTAAGGACTTACAAACAGCCATCCGGACTTACATCTACCCTCTCAAGATGTTTAGGACTTACAAGCCATCCGGACTTACATGCCCCATCTTTTGATTTTGCCTTTCGTGATCAGAGAATATTCTCAAAGTAGAAAATATATACCATATAGTATGTATGTCTTGAGACATATCTTTTGATTTGTGCTCCTTGGCATCTTATATCCTATATGGCCTTTTGGCAGCTTTTTCCTCAATTATTTTTTTTTTGTCTTTTTATTTCTTTTTGCATGTCTTTTTGTATTTTCTTTTATATATATATACATAGTTATATATGATAATCACTGAATCAAACAATAACAGGCTTGAGTATGACAAGAATATAACTCTCAGTCTGTGTTAGAACATTTTTGGTATTGTCATAGAATCCTGATATGTTTCCCACTAAATCATATCACTTTAATTCAAGTTTAATCACTCATTTATGATCTTTTCATATCTGAAAGTAAAGTCTATTGACACATCAAACATTTTTGGTATTGTCACAGAATCCTGATATGTTCCCCACTAAATCATATCACTTTAATTCAAGTTTAATCACTCATTTATGATCTTTTCATATCTGAAAGTAAAACCTATTGACACATCAAATATAATCCAAGTCTATTCGTATTTAAGCCTTTGAAAGTACTTAGACTCTTTTAGAATATTGTAATATCATGTCTCATTTAAGTATGAAAATTTCTTTTTAACAATTCTTTGATCTTGATTCCCCCTAAAACCAAAAATATTTTTCAGAACTTGTTTTTCTAATTTCTCACCCTAAAATTGCGATTGTTCTTTTAAAGAAAAAGAAACAATACAATTTTATTCTTTATTATTAAAAAATGAAAAATCTTTTTGTGAAGATTCAAGAAATCAATTTATCCAAAGTTAATCATTCCCAATGATTGCATAAGGAAATCAAATCGAGAATGATCAAATGCCTTGGTAAATAAGTCAGGAATGTTTTCAGTTGACGGCACTTGTTTTAAATGAATAAGTTTATGATCAAAACAGTCACGGATAAAATGGATGCGGATGTCAATGTGTTTAGTTTTGGAATGTTGAATGGGATTTTTAACGATGTTTAGTATTGCCGTGTTATCACACCAAATTGGTGTGTCATATATATTGAGACCATAATCGAGAAGTTGTTGTTAAATCCAGACAAGCTGGGAACAACAGCTCGATCCAGCCACGTATTCAGCTTCGGCAGTGGATGTGGATACAGTATTCTACTTTTTACACTGCCATGAAATAAGTCGGTTGCCCAAGAATTGACATCCTCCTGTAGTCGACTTCCTATCTAAATTACAACCACCATAATCCCTGTCAGTATAAACAAATAGATTGAAATCGGAATTTCGAGGATACCAAATACCAAGTTTGGGTTGACCCTTGATATACTTGAAAATCCGCTTGACAGCTTTCATGTGTGATTCTTTTGGGTCACTTTGATAGCGGGCACACTAACAAACAGGGAACATGATATCCGGCCTGCTTGCAGTGAGATACATGAGAGAACCAATCATTGATCTGTACAGATGTTGATCAACTGATTCTCCTAATGGATCTGGAGTAAGAGTAGGACGAGAAGACATAGGAGTTGGAGCTACTTTAGAATCTTGAAACTTGTATTTCTCAAGAATAGTCTGAACATATTTTTCTTGATGAATGAGAATACCAGTTTTAGATTGATCAACTTGGATACCCAAGAAAAATGAAATTTCTCCAAGAGAACTCAACTCGAATTTCTTCTTCATCACTTCTTCAAACTCCGTGCACATACTATTATTTGTAGATCCAAAAATAATATCATCGACATAGATTTGTACCAGAATGATGTCATCGCCTGATTTACGAATAAATAAGGTTTGATCAATTGCGCCTCGTGAATAACCATTTGCAAGCAAATGTTCAGTCAGAGTTGCATACCAAGCACGAGGTGCTTGATGTAAACCATATAATGCCTTATCCAACTTGTAAACATAATCAGGATGATCTGGGTCTTCAAATCCAGGAGGTTGACAAACATAGGTTTCTTCCTTCATTTCCCCGTATAATAAAGCAGTTTTAACATCCATCTGATACACCTTGATATTCATGTATGAAGCAAAGGCTAAGAAAATGCGTATTGCTTCAAGTCTTGCAACTGGAGCATACACTTCTTCATAATCCAATCCTTCAATTTGATAAAATCCCTGCACCACAAGACGTGCTTTGTTCCGAACTATAACACCTTTTTCATCCGTCTTGTTCCTGAATATCCACTTTGTTCCAATCGGAAGCTTATCCTTTGGAAGTTCTACAAGATGCCAAACATTCAGCTTCTTAAATTGCATCAACTCATCTTGCATTGCTTCTATCCAACTGTTTTCCTTGAGTGCCATTTCAACATTCTTGGGCACTATTTGTGATAGAAAGCAAGCATATAGGCATGTGTTGATTGCTCCTGATCAACTTCTGGTAATTACTCCTTCATGCAATGGACCAATGATTGCTTCAGTTGGATGAGTTTTATGGATTCTCAGTTGAGGAATATCATCTGCAACAATCCCGTCTTCCAAGTTAGTGATGTGTTCAACATTGTCATTCACTTCTTCAGAATTTCTAGACTGATACACAATATTTTCTTCAAATGTGTCATCTGAAATGTGATTTTCAAAAGCAGTAGACACGTTTGGAGATTCTTAAAATGGAGCTTGAATGACTTCTATTAGTGTATCCAAAGTTTCTGAAGAAGATGAAGACAATGGTGAACTTAGTGACTCTTCCGGCTCCTGATTGGGGATTTGTTCTGAAAGATCATCTGATAAGACAGAACTTTCAGACACTTGCACAGAAGCAGAAGGAATATCCTTGGATGATGAAGAAATTGCAGAATCATCAAATATAAGAGATGGAATTTCCTCAATGATTTTATTCTCCAAAGATAGTGCTTGAGAATTAATATCTGCAGACGAAGGTTTAGAAATTTTAAAATTTATGAACAAAGATTCATAATCATAAACCCATGAAGGAGCTGAACCTGCATCAGTTATGTTAAGCTCGTGCCAATCAATATTAAATGACTCAGTTATTTGTCTTGTTCTTTTATTATAAACCCGATATGCAACCTTATTAGCTGCATATCCCGCAAAGTAACATTCTTCAGCCTTTTTAGAAAATTTTGAAGTTGATTCAGTTGTGTGTAATAAAGTACGAAAACAACCAAAGGCTTTAAAATATTTAACTTTGGGTTTGTGTTTATAAAATATTTCATAAGGAGTCATATTTAATCTCTTATAGATTAAAACATGATTCTGAACATAACATGCAGTGTTTGCTGCTTCAGCCCAAAAGAACAGAGGTAATTTGGAAGCAGATATCATTGTTCTAGCAGCTTCAATTAGTGTTCTATTCCTTCGTTCTGCAACTCCATTCTGTTGTGGAGTGCCTGCAGCACTGAATTATCTAGCAATGCCTTTGGATTCACAAAACTCATTCAATGTTTGATTGCAAAACTCTGTTCCATTGTCACTTCGGATGTATTTTATCTTTTTATCTGTCTGATTCTCCACCAAATTAATGAATTTGATCAAAAGATGTGGAGTCTCATCCTTAGATGTTAAGAAAAACACCCAAGTAAATCTAGAAAAGTCATCAGTAACAACCAAACAGTAAGATCTTCGACCCAAACTTAAAACACTCACTGGACCAAATAGATCCATGTGTAAGAGTTGTAAGATTGATTCGATTGAGTTGTGTGCAATTGGTTTGTGAGGAAGTTTATGTTGTGTTCCCTTTGAACATGACAAACAATGTTCATTTAATTGAAATTCTTTTTCGGGTAAACCAATACATGATTTCCACGTACCAGTTTGTTCATGTTTTTAAGATTGACATGTCCTAACCGACGATGCCATAACAAGGAATCATTCTCCGAGGCTTTGGATAGTAAACAAGAAGAGGTTACCAAAGAATTAGAACAATGCATATCAAGAAGATATGTGTCATTGTCTCTCGGAGTCCTCATCAAAACCCGTTCATCAGGAATTACAAAACCCGGTTTTAGGATTAAACATTCTTTGTTAGTAAAGTGTGTAGAATATTGTGTCACAAATTTGGGACACACTTAACAGGTTATGTTTTAATTCCTCAACAAAATTCATATTTTCAAAGCTAAGGACACCATTTGTAACTGTACCACGCTTAGTTATACGTCCTCCTTTGTCGCCTGCAAAAATCACTCTTCCACCATTATATGACTGAACATCTTGAAGTAACGATAAATTTTCAGTCATATGTCTTGAACAACCGCTGTCTACATGCCATAGGCTTTTAATAATCTTTTATGGCTGTCCCTGCATAAGTAACAAACTTACTTAGTCTTTGGTACCCAAGTCAAACAAGACTTGAGCACATTATGTGTAGCAGTAAGACAAAAAGATTTGAGATTATTATATTTGTTTAGCACATTAGTCTTTTCATTAACACTTTTCAATTTGATGTTTTCTTTTAAATCATTTTTCAAATTATTGTGCTTTTCGACATCATTAGCATTTTCAACTTTTGATTTCATTTGTTTTGAAAATTTTCTACGAGTGAAAAACATTTTTCTATTGTGGGCAATAGAATTATGAAATCGTTGTTTACTTAGTGATTTTTGTCTAAAAGGACAATTATTTGCAAGATGATTTATGTTTCCACACTGATAACATTTCCTATGTCGTGTGTGGAAAACAAACTGTGGATGACAATTATGAAAATTGTCATAAAAACCAAAGTCAGATTGACTTTTTGGTTTAACTTTCTGCACAGTCTCTCGAATCTTTGCTTCATTTGATAATTGCTTGTTCATCTTAGACAGATTCGAGGAAATTGGTGAATTGTGACCACTTGTAATATGAGATTTAGCTGCTGTGATATTTGGAAGTGATGATGCTGGAATTGGACCAGTCTTAGAATGTGCTGGAGAAGGACCAGGCTTTGTTATTCGAATAGAAGCTGGAGAAGGACCATGCTTTTGAATCTGTTGCACATCTGGGCTACACATATCTTGTTTCACAGGGTTAGCATTCTGATGAAGTTTATTTTTAAAGAATCGAAAATTCGTTTCTTTAAAAATATAATCTTCGTCTTCAATTAAACCTTTAGAAACAAATCTATTTTTAAAATCTTTTTCAAGATTCACTTTATGATTTGCCCTATAACTTTCATTCAAAGTACATTTTATATTTGATTTTGTATCATTCAAAGCAACATACTTTTCATTCCTCAATAAAGTTTGATTACAATCAGATTTGAAATTGTTTACATTCTTATTTTTCAAACTCTCACTTTCATTCTCACTCTCACAATCACTCTCCCACTCTTCAACCAAACCATCCACCTTCACGTTATCTGCATAAAAATTTTCAGTTGATTGTTTATGTTTAGTTATTGTGATAGGATCAACAGTCAGATTTACTTTGACTGAAGGTTTTAAGTCTGAGGATGGAGAAAAACCTATCCCATAACTCATATCACAATTAGAAATGACATCAGATGAAGGCAAACATGAATAATCATGATTAATCGGAGGAGCAGTGTTTGAAAATCCAACACCGCATTTTCCTCCTTTTATCTTTTGTGTCATTTGTGATTTGATAATACCTTCAACCATGTTTGATGAAAGTTCAAATTTTTCAACAGTCAATTTAGCCGAGGCTAGTTCACTGTTGAGTCTATTGATTTCTAGGGCGAGTTCATTATTTCTATTAGTCAAATCATTATTTGTACATTCTTTATCATGAAGATTTAATTGTAAGTTGTATACCGTGTTATTTAAACCTTCAAGTTTTTCTTTAAAAATCTTTTCATTTCACTTGTGTTTTCGAGCTTGATATTGAAGTTTTTCAACTTCCATTATCAAGTTCTCATTATGAACTCTATACCTTTGAACTTTCTCAACACAAAAATTTATGCATAAATCAACATATACCTTTGGTTATGAGCTTTCTCCTTCAGGCTCTTCAACCTTCTTTACCATGAAAGCCTTCATAACATCAACTTGCTCTTCCACTGGAGCAACTTCAACAGTCTTTAAATCTTCACACTAGCATTTGACTGGAGGCTCAACAGTGTACTCTTCAACTTCTATCCTTTTCTCAACAACTTTCTCTTCCTTTTCTTCCTTCTTAGCACTTTCCTTAACCGTAACTTCTTCTTTCTCTGCTATCTTCTCAACAAACAAACCATCCAACAGATCATCAGACACAAACTCAGCAAACAAATTCTCTTCTTCCTCAGGCTCAGTAACAATCTTAGCCATCAAAGCTGTAGACAACTTCATATCAAGAGCTTCCATTTGGTCAGACCAATCATATTCAGCATTAGTTTATGAAACCAATGCTTTGTTGCCACCAGAAGTACTTGCTTTATCTTTCTTTGTTTCAATCTCCACAGTGACCATTCTTTTTGGACCTTCAGCTTGACCAGACTTGGGTTCAGTACATTCTCTAGCAAAGAGACCTGGTTTGTCACAGTTGTAACATCTCAGATTAGATTTGTTAAAACCAATTTTGCTAGAGTTGTTTATTCCAAACATTTTTCTCCCAGTACGTCTAGCAAAGTTCTTCGCCCTGTACACCACCATCGCCATTTGGTACTTGATGTCATTTTCTTCCATATCATCAGGATTTACTTGTTGACGATCATCAATCAAGATATTTGGATCAGTGAGTCTACCAGCCATGAAAGCTTCATAGCTTGACATGAATGTAGTGAATAGGGCAAGATGTTCCTCAGCAATCTGGACTGTCTGTTTTAAAGGATTTGTGGTAGCAACATAAGCATGTTGAACACTCTGTGGAGCTGGATTTTGAGGGATTTGTTGATGGATGATATGGGAATAATGTTGAGCAGCTGGAATTTGAATTTGAGGGTTCATTACTGGTTGAATATCAGAAGATGCTGAACTTCCAGTTTGCTGTTGCTGACACATCTGGGTATAACTGACATAGTAATTAGGATTACTAGCCATTTTAGCATAAAGAGCAGTTGCTTCAGCACTCAAAGAACTTAAATGATTTGCAGCTCTCTGCTTATCATCCATTTCATAAGACTTGATAGTGGATATTAAATCAGTCAGAGGAAGAGTATACAAGTCTTTAGTTCTTTTGATCAGTGTACAGTTGTGATTCCAACTGTATGGAAGTGAATTCAGCAGTTTCTTGTTTACCATGATTGGTTCCAGTGTAATCCCAGCACTCTTCATTTTTGTTACCAGTTTTACAAACCTGGCAATCTGAACATCCAACGATTCACCCACAACATGATTAAACATGTTAAACTCTTGATTTAGCATATCCTTCTTGCTTTCTCTCATGTCTTTATTACCCATAATCTGAGTTTCCAATGCATCCCATAACACTTTTGCACCTCTGAACTCTTTAAACTTATGAGATATTTCAGTAGTCAAGGCTATAGTAATAGCAGCATAAGCCTTGTCATAAAGCTCTAATCTCTTTATGTCATCTTCATCCCACAAGTGTTCAGGTTTCTTGACCATCTCTCCTTTATCATTCTTGTACAGGGGAATATAAGGACCATACTTGATTGACCTCCACATCTTAGGTTCTGTATAGATAACATGATTTTCGAACCTGTAAGCCCAATCAGCATAATCATCTTCGCTGAGAAGTCTAGGTGGCTTATTCCTAGTGCCAATTTTAGTATCAAGGTGTAGGGAAGCAGTAAGATGCTTCAAATTAGGTGTTGATGAAGACATGTTGATCAGTAAATCGGAAATCAGACTTTTCGTGCGAGAGCAGAAATCGTGCGACAACAAACTTCGTGCGACAACAAACTTCGCATGACAATCTCTTTCGCACGAGACTACAGATCGTGCGAGATTCTAACTTTTCTTCCAAGTGAAATCGCGTGAGAAAGCAGAATAACTGCCTGTGCGAAAATGCAGTTTTCGCACGCGAAAAGTCCTGAACTTTTTCACACAATTGGTTTTCCAATTTGTGAATTTTATCAATTTTTCACCACAAATTAACTGATTAGTTCCATTTTGAGGTATTTTAGTTCAAGTTAATCAGTGTTCTTTCAATTTTAGGTCCAAATTCAATTAAATTCAGTTCAAAATATCACTTTTCTTCAAAATTTCAGCAGCATAACTTCTCCATATCGAATTCTCAATCAAACAAGTGAATAGGAAGATGAAGAATGATTCAATTCAGCCAAAAACGTCTTCAAATCTTGGTTCTAGAGCTAAAAGCTCTGATACCAATTGTACAACTCGGTCAATTCCCAAGAACACTAACCAAGGTCTCAATCTCACGAATGCGGAATATAAATAAGATTGGAAGAAGACAAACAATGATCAAAAAGACTTCAATTGATAATCAATATGATTACAATCTTGTGCAAAAATGCACAGAACGATTACAGAGGAAATTTAACTGAAAACTTAGCTACAAAATGTGAAAAATACATATTTATACTAAAACACATGTTCTCGCGCGAAACAATCATTTCATGCGGTTCTTGCTTTCGCGCGAGCTCTTCTTGTCGCATGAATTCTGGTTTTCGCACACATTCTTCGCATCTTGATCAACATCTTCATTTAGCTATCGTTGTTTTACCGATCCGTATGTAGTATTCTACACTTCAACATAACTTTATCATTGACGTTGAACTCGATCGGTCTATGCCTTTTGTCAGTATACGACTTCTGTCTATCATTTGTTGTCTTCATGAAGGATTTGATCGTTTCTATCTTGTCTGTCGTAGCCTCGATCACCTCGATACTTCCCAACTCTTTCTACCTAATGTCTCCCCAACATACGGGCGTCTAACACCTTCTACCGTATAGCATTTCGTATGGTGGCATGCCAATGCTGGCATGATAACTGTTCATGTATGAGAATTACGCCAACGCTAAGTCATCATCCCAACTTCCTCCAAAGTCTATCACGTATGCTCGAAGCATATCCTCGAGCGTCTGAATCATCCTATCAGATTGACCATCTGTTTAAGGATGGTAAGCCGTGCTAGTGTGTAGCCTCGTCCCCATCGCATCATGAAATCTTTTCCAAAACTTGTATGTAAAGCGAGTGTCACGATCAGACATGATAGAAACCAGCACACCATGACGAGCTATAATATCCTTGATGAACAGATCCACCAGCCTCTCAGATGAGTATGTCTCGCATATCAATAGGAAGTGAGCACTATTTATCAAACGGTCGACTATCACCCAAATGGTATCGTACACCCTCTCCGTGCGGGGTAACTTCATAATGAAGTCCATGGTGATGTGCTCCCACTTCCACTCAGGTAAATCCAATGGTTGGATCTTTCCGTATGGCTTCTGGTGCTCTACCCTCACTTGCAAGCAAGTAAGGAACTTACTCACATACTCTATTACATCGCGCTTCATACTCGGCCACCAGTAATCTTTCTTCATGTCTTGATACATCTTGGTAGCACCAGGATGAATGAAAAATCAAGTCTTGTAAGCCTCATCCATAATCCGTCCCCGTAGGTCTCTGTAACGAGGGATCCACATCCGTCCATTTCCGGTTCTAACACTGAGAGTGTTCTCACCCAATTCTGCAACTAGACCCTTCATTTGTTCGGAATTAATCTGATCCTCTTTATGCACTTTGTCCTGAAAATCCTTGACCTGCTTCATCACATCAGTGATCATAACCAACTGATAGGCCTTCACCCGAATCGGCTCGGGTCTCTCCTTTTGGTTAAGGGCATCGACCATAACGTTGGCCTTACCTGGATGATAATAGATCTCACAGTTACAATCCGTGATGAGCTCTAACCACCTCCTCTACCTCATGTTGAGATCTTTTTGCTCAAAGAAATACTCTAAGATCTTATGGTCCGTGAAGATGGTGCATTTCGTCCCGTATAAGTAGTGCCTCCAAATCTTCAATACGAAGACCACAACCCCTAGCTCCAAACCATGGGTGGGTAATTGACTTCGTGGGTTTTCAGCTGTCGGCACGCATAGGCAATTACCCTTCCTCCGTGTGTTTTCAGCTGTCGGCACGTGTAGGCAATTACCCTTCTTCGTTGCATCAGCACGCATCCAGTCCTGAATAGGAAGCATCTGAATAGACCAATAAGTCCTCCCTCCCTTCAGGTAATGCCAAGATAGAAGCTTGAGTTAATCTTTCCTTTAACTCCTCAAAAGCATCCTCCTGTTCCCGACCCCATACAAACTTCACATCCTTGAGAGTCAATTTAGTCAAAGATAAGGCTATTTTGGAAAAGTCTTGAATAAATCTTCTGTAGTATCCCACCATCCCTAGAAACTTCGAATCTCGGATGGCGTCTTTGGAGACTTTCATCGCATCACCGCCTCAACCATCTTCGGGTCTACCATAATTCCTTCAGCATTAACCACGTGACCCAAAAACTGGACTTCTCATAACCAAAAAGCACATATAGAGAATTTAGCATACAACTTCTCTCTTTTAATTGTCCCCAACACCTCGTGTATGTGGCCGGCATGTTCTTCCTCATTTCTCGAATAAATCAGGATATCAAACACAATTACTGATTTATCTAACATTGCCGACGCACTCAGTTCATCAAAACCATAAAGGTAGCTGGCGCATTGGTTAGACCAAAAGACATAATGAGAAACTCGTAGTGTTCGTACCGCGTACGAAAAGCTGTCTTAGGAATATCTCACTCCTTTACCTTCAACTAATGGTAGCCAGATTGGAGATCTATCCTTGAGAACCAACTGACACCTTGGAGTTGATCAAACAAGTCGTCAATCCTCGGTAGAGGATATCTCTTCTTCATCGTTAACTTGTTCAACTCCAGTAGTCTATGCACATCCTAATACTACAGTCTTTCTTCTTAACAAACAAGAACGGAGCACCCCTAAGGAGAGATGCTTGGTCGGATGAATCCTTTATCCATTAACTCCTACAGTTGAACGATTAGTTCCTTCATCTCGGTCGGAACTAATTGATACGGTGCCTTGGCAACGGGTTGCGCACCGGGTATCAGATCAATCTGAAACTTAATCTCGCGATCCGTTGGCACACCTGGTAAATCTTCTAGGAATACGTCTGGGAAGTCACACATAACTAGTACATCAGACAATTGTGATACCGACGTGTCCACATCCTTTACGTAACTCAGGCAGGCATTACATCTGCATCTCATGCACTTCTCTGCCACTGCCATCTACATCCTTAGGAACTGTAGTGATGCGATCACCATAAATCATCACCGAACATCTATCGGGCGCGACTAATCGAATCATCTTCTTGCGACACACGATGTTTGCCTCAAAGGCTGCTAACCAATCCATCCCTAGTACTACATCGAATCCTCGTTGGGGCATCACATATAATTTAGCTGAAAACCTATGGCCTTCTAGTTCTATTCCATAGTTTTCTATCATATCAGAAATTCTAGTAGACTTACCAATAACAGTTTCTACATCAAAAGGTTCATCAATACTTCTACTACTAACAGGCAACTTAGCACAGAAAGCAAACAAAATAAAACTCCTACTAGCACCAGAATCAAATAATACAGAGGCACAAGTTTGGTTTACTAGAAACATACCTAACACGACATCGGGGTCTACCCCGACCTCTTCTTGGGTCACCGTAAAGGCTCTAACACTTTCTCTCTATCCTCCTTTTTCAACCCTCTTCTTCGTCCCGAAACTTTCTGCCCTTTGCCTCTTCCAATCCCTGCTCGCATGCCCCTCTTCCCCACAAGTGTAGCATCTCAACACCTTACAATCCTTAGCAATGTGACCAGGCTTCCCGCATCGGAAGCAAACATTCAACCCTAACCGGCATTCCCCACTATGCTCCTTCCCACTCTTGCCACATCTCTTCATCTCCGAGCATGCAGCAGCCACTCGTCGATCATCCATCCTCTACCTTTTGTTATTTGGGGTGAAACCACCATGCCCAACCCGCTTTCCGCTCCAGTTCCTATCACCATCAACAGTCTTCGTCACCTGTGCCACATCCACTTCCCTTTCATCGTACAACCTCCCAGCTAAATCCACCGCCAACCTAAAAGTACTTGGTCGGGCAGCAATCAAGTGTCTGCGGATGTCAGCCGATAACCCCTCACTTCATCTTCCTTGAAACCAGCGTAACTTGATCCGACACCAGCCTTGCTATTTCGTTAAACTTGGCAGTGTATTGCTGGTGGTTCATAGTTCTCACCTCTAGCTATAAGAACTCCCTTTCGATCTTGTCAAGTTCTCGATGAGTACAAAATTCCTCAATCACCAATTTCTTCAGCTCTCCCCATCTTATTCTTCCAATATCCCGGTTTCCCTTAGCTTGGATAATGTTTTCCCACCAGCATAAGGCTGAATCCATAAATGAGTGGGTGGAGAATTTCACCTTTTGATCTTCTCTGCACTCGCTGATCTCAAGTACCGCTTCCATCTACCTCACCCATCTGTAAGTAGCAGCAACATTGCCATTCCCATCGAATGTTGGGGGCTTGCATCTTTGAATGCCCCATAGTTACAGCCCCATGCAGTTTCCTTCATAGCCTCCTCCTCTTCATCATCACTCGAGGCCACCGTCTCAGCCTCCGGTTGCTCTCTTTCTTCTATCTCCGTAGTCTTTGTAACACCCGAAAATTTTTCTAAGCAAGTCAAGTAATGGGCTCAGATGAAAACCATTTAATAAATATAAAATGGTTGTGGCCATTAGACCGAGTTAACCCTTCGGGTCACGAGTTTAACGAGTTTGGGGTCGCGGGGACGCCTGGCATATATATAGATCGATCAGCTGAAAAACTCTCATTTTCACTCAACACCTATTTCTAGAGAGAGAAAGTGTAGAGAGAGAAAGTGTCGGATCGAGGCTCGGTTGGTCAAGAATCGGAGGCTGGTGTTCGTGGACTCCTAAACAGCAAGAATCAAGGTAAGAAACGTAGTATAATTGCTCCATTTGGTGAAAAACCCGGGTTTGGGTTTTTAGGGTTTTAAAAGTGGCAAGAATAGCCCATAAACGCACGTTTTAGGGTGATAAAACATGTAAGAAGCTTAGATTTAGGTTCCTGGATGATAACCCAAGGGTTTGGGTGGAAAGGATTGGATTTTTGGGTTAAAATGAGCTGATTCGTAAATTTCAGCTCGTTCTGCGAATTTAAGCACTCGTCCAGCGAAACTGTAAGTTCGTCCAGCGAAAATATGAGGATTTTCAGCGAGACTACAGTTTCGCTTCAGCGAAACTATACTTTCGCCTGGGCGAAACTATTGATTCTAAGATAAATTCGCTGATGCCCATGTTGACCCTTAGACACCGCAAAACTAGGGAATTCCAACGAAAGTTGGGTGCTCAAGGTAGCGAATCTGTCCAGCGAAACTAGCAGAAGGCTGCCCAGCGAAATTAGCAGCGAAACTGCTGATTCGCCTAGCGAAACTACACTTTCGCTTGGGCGAAACTATGGCCGAAACTAGTAACGAAATTAGGCAGAAATTAACTCTTTTGAGTGTTAACTTATCTGCAGGCAGGGTAGTGTGACCCACGTCTTTAAAGCTTGATTGAGAGGCTGCTTGTCAAGCACAGGTGAGTTTCTAGGACCCCTCATTCACTGTTTTAAATGATTTTGGGGCTGGAACACATATAAACCTGTTTATTGAAATATGTATGTATGGCCCATTTAGGTATAATGTTGTGATAAACGTTTAAGGTATGATTAAGGACTTGGGCGTGTTGTATGAGGTCCTAGCATGAGTCCCCACGGTCTAGAAGGGACAATTAGGGCTGCTGTACCCGAAATAACGCATAGTTAAGTCCCGGATTTCGGGAAAGATACGGAGGTAAGTGCCTGTAGATGACTGATGATGTAGACTATGTATGGATGATGCTAGGTATGATGATGTATGTATGATGCTATGTATGATTACGTATGTATGATGCTATGTACGATGATGTATGTATGATGGGTGTGGTGTGTGTTCCTTGTAATGATGTATGTATATCTTTCACGACTCATGTGTTATGATGATGAACGAACGAAGTATTATGTACGTAAAGTGAAAGATAATGAAAGAGGAACACGATGACGAATGCATGTATTAATGAATGAATGAATGAGTAATAAGATGATGAGTACATGCATTAACGAACGAATGAATTAAGTCTTGCAAACATTGAATAAGTCGATTGGTCCTTCTTTGTGATTGGCCATGGTCATGGTACCTCTACCGCTTACCTCTAGTACTGTGGCATACGCTTAGATTCACGGCCCAATAGCTAAGGTTACTGTGGCATACGCTCTATTGATTCACGGCCCAGTAGCTAAGACGGTTCGGGGTATAGCATATGGTATTGGTACATTAGAATTCAATGTGCAAGTAAGTATGAAACGGGATTCTTGTCATTCGACCACAGTAATCATAGCCAAGTGCTATGAAGTGGGTAAAGCCTAACAGAATCCATATGAGAAGTTAAAGATGATGATGTATAACGAATGATGAAGATAATAATGAATATTATCTCTGTGTACGTATGATGTATGATCATGTGAAAGAAATGGTTTCTAAAAGAATTATAATATGTTTATTATAAAACTAGAACTCACTCAGCAACGCTGACTTTTTATGTGTTTCCAGTTGGCAGGTAGTGTTGCTGGGGATGGCACGAGGCGGCTACTCAGCTCTTTTGGGATGGCATTATCCTTTTGATAATGCTACCCGCACTGGAAGTGGGGGTGCATAATACATGCAACAAAGTATGTTGCATGAGAGTGTCAAGAGTTCCTTAAGGGTTCCGATGTACGGAAGTACTTAAGGAATATTCTTTATGATGAATAATTTTATGTTTCTATAATAGAGGTCACTGTTTATGACCCTATGATTGTTGAGGATTCACGTGAACGGGATTACTTAACAAATCCCCGGTTTCATATGCTTCAGCAGCAATCATAGTAAAGCTAGGCAATGTAAAGAAAGCTTGTATTTTGTAATCAGGATAACGATGTAATGCATTGTAAAAGCTTTTATGTTGAAATGAGAATGACCCCTTTTATAAATTCCGCTGCACTATTTCATTGAGTTTATATCAAATATATGTTTTATGTGTGATGATGACCAACTGTAAGGTGCCTGGGAACGGGGCCTTACAGTCTTCCTCTTTTCCCTCTTCTCATTCTTTACATCCTCCCTTACTGCCCGGATAACTTCAGTCACTACAGATGGTAGAATCATCTGCATGGCTTGGTGAACCTCCTCAACCACTACCATTTTCACTAAGGCCCTCAGGTTGGCGCTTTCATCAACGCCCTCGTGCTGGTGTACTTCCGGATCTGCAGGGGTTTTTTCAGCAGGCCCTGTCCCCTTTTTTGTGGCACATGCTCCAACACCACATCCACCACGTGCTCCACCTCTATAAGTGCTAGACGATCTACCTCCAGCCATCCTCTAAACACTTATAAGATTCAAATACTAACACGATCATTCAAGGTAATAGCTCAGTTTATGTTAAGTATAGTAAGTCCCTAATTACAGGCTAGTTGTGATTAGCCACTTACTTTACTCTTCATACCCTATACATTTCCTATCCTGACTACATCAGTATCTAAATCTACTAAGAGTACATAAATCAAATAGCACATACATAATATCGGTTAACATTAAGAAAAGAAATACCTGATGGCACATAGCTAGTCGAGCTTGCATCCCTTCATTCGTTCTATTTCCAATTTAAGTTTAGGTTTTCCAAAGTAAATTACCCAATTCTCTTAAACTTTGGCTCTGATACCAACTTGTAAGGCCCCGATCCCGAAGTCCTCACAGTTGGTCAGTCATAGCATTTTTGTATAAGACAATACAAATTTTATTAAATGTTGTAGTGGAATTACATTAACAAAAAAACCATTCATTTCATTGATAAATACGGTTGTTAAGAAATACAACATTGTTTAAGTTATAAAAGCATGGTTTAATTGCATTACAAAACAACAATATCCTTAAGCAGGAATGGATGCCAGTCTTGCCTTGCTGAGTAACTCCCCCATCGTGCCATCCTCAGCAAAATTTACCTGCCAACTGAAAATGTATAAAAGTCAGTGTTGCTGAGTGAGTTCTAGTCATAGAAGCATTAAAATACCTCATGTGTTTTATATATGAAAATATATTTCTTGAATAAAATACATTACTTTCGTATGCGAGCACCCATCATACATACACCAGAATAACATTCATTATTATCATCATTATCTTTCTCATTCTTCCTTTCATTATTATCTTTCACTTTCTATCGGACAAATGTGCAATACCCCGAACATTATGCATGAAACTGATGTTGTGTCTGAGGTCTATAAATAGACCCCAAACGTTGTGCACAAAGCTGACCCAGACACCTAGGGTATGCTATAAAGGTCATGTCAATCTCAGTGATTGACCCTGTGTGCATCTTTCAGGTTAGCTAAACCGCACACAGTTGAGCTAACGATAAACATGGGCGTGCACCTCCATTCAATTTGCTTGCAAACCATTCATTCGTTCATTACGTACCCCTTTTCATCTTTGTTATCTTTCACTTCATTATGTAATACTTTACGTTCATTCGTACATACATTATACCACGTAAAGTCATAACATAACACATAACATATATTATGACATAATATATACGTTTTGAAAACCATTAAAAGATAACACATCATACACACATACACATCACAACCTTCATCACATCATCATGCACACCTAGACCATCACATCATAACAGAGCCTATCTCACCTGTCTACCTCTTAAAGCCCCTTAGAAAACCCTAAGTCCAAAATGAGGCACATGGAACATTTTAGGCGTATGAACATAAAATTTTCTAAGTAAAACATTCTAGGCGCATTAGCACTATGCAGGCGCATGAGCCCTGCTTAGGTGCATTACCACTATGAAGGCACATGAGCCCTCCTTAGCGCATCAACACGTAGGTGCATGAGCCACTTCAAGCGCATGGGCACTATTTGGGAATATGACCTACGCTTAGGTGTCTGAGCAAAATTTTGGGCGCATGGGGTACTGTTTAGGCGCATGAACTGGTACTTAGTATATTTTAGCAAATATTCTAGGCATAATGGATACTATTTGGGCGCATGAGGTACACTTATATTTTCTAAGCCAAATTACAGGCGCATGGACCCTATTTGGGCGCATGACCAACCATTATACCTATTTCTAAGTCATTTCCAGACCCAATCTATATTCTGACATGCTCACAACTTAATTCTAGCATTCTAAATACGAATAACAACTTCACAAACCCTAAAACATAAGCATTCATACACACATACGCACGGCTAACATACATAACATTTGTAAAAATGTTTTACATGCATTTTCAGCCCCAAAAATATTTGAAACAAGTAAAAACCGAGGTCTAGAACTCACCTATTGCAACAAACAAGCAAAACTCCACCAAACTTGCTCGCACACAAGTTCAAACACCTAAAACAAGCAAAACAAACACCAAAACACATAGTACACTCAATAATAGGATTTCTTAGGGTGAAGCCACAAGGAAAACCGAACCAATTACACAAAGAAACGCCTACCCTCGAGAATTTCAGCTTCCTCTTCTTGAAAACGTGAGAGAAAGACTTCTGCTTCTTTTTATTTCTTCTTTCAGCCGAAAGTAGAAGTGAAAGCATGTTACGGGTGGTCATACCCATAATATAATAAAATATTTTGACTTTTACACGTTTTACTCAAAGCCCCCTTCCAATTTTGCTCATTTTTTTCTTTCAAGATATTTCCTTTTCCTTTCTTTTTGCTTTTTTTATTTTGTCCCAAAGTTTCGGGCGTTACAATGTTCCCAAAACATACCATCACCTCTACGTGGGACATGCAAACTCCTAGTTTATATAAATAGGTAAAGCTGAAGGTGATTTATTTATTTATTGAATTAGATATGACAACATAAGATCTAATTGTTTTCTTCTTATGTCGAAAATACCCACGAATTTAAGTGTGAATTCACCTAAAAAGTTATTAAGTATAGGTATAAAGATTGAATGAAAGAATAGAAGGCACTATAAACAAAATACACTTTTGATCCTTTACACTTATAATAAATTTTAGGTTTTTTCTTTAAACCAGAATAAGAAGTCCTTTATTTTTTAATTTTGTAACAATTTATGTTCTTACCTATAGCTACCGTTAATTTAATTTGTTAAATGTAGTCACATGCAAGGCACATGAGGGTAATATAATCATTTTATATTTTTATTATAGAAACTACAAAAATAAAAATACACCTTATATGTAATCATTATATTTGAAACCCAAATCCTCTTTGATAACTATCACGTCTCTCTCTCTCTCTCTCTCTCTCTCTCTCTCTCTCTCTCTCTCTCTCTCTCTCTCTCTCTCTCTCTCTCTCTCTCTCCCTCCCCCCCCCCCCCTTTATAAACGTCACACACCTCCACCCATTAAAAATCCAAAATCCCCGTCAATCTAAAAATTCTGGTCACCATTACCTCTTAGATATGCCAATAAAAAACCTAGAACCCAACATCTTGCTTTAACTGCAACAAATCAACATCGCATCTGCCGCCTTTAGATGGTTAATCTGAACTTTCGGCCATCATATCTACTCATTTGCTAGGAATTCTACGCTAGTGCTGCCTATCACCACTACCCCAAACATATATAACCGTGACTTCAAATCAATATATACTTGCATATCGAGGGCTGATTACACATCAAGGGCATATCGACTTCCAATGGTTCATCTTCTAGGGTAGAATGAGCGGGATATATGGTTTCGAAGACATATCGACAAAATGGAACCCGTATACAATTATGTTGTTCTTTCAGCTCTTTAGTTTTGATGTAATCGACACACACATGGAACCTTTGTTACCATTTCTACCCTAAATGCTTGTTATGGTTCATGATTTAATGTGGAAACAAGATCTTGTTGACATGTGTGTCTACCCTCAATTTTCACAAACAAGATTTTATCATTAGGTGCGTGACATACTAGGATTCCAGCCAATAGTTACACCAAACGACACATTGGTTACAAAATCATCTCAATAAAGTTTTTTGTTTACTCCTAAATCACTATTCAAAAGTCAAGTTTCATAATTAACAAATACGAAAGCGAATTTAAATAAAATTCATAAACTTTCGAATTTAAATAAAATTCATAAACTAGTATTGCGTAAATACACACACCCAAACTCAGTATCAATTGTAAAACCCGAATAATATTTCTAAAAGATTCAAAATGCGTGAACCTCAGTGTCATGCTTCTAGTAGTGCAAAACCTTTAAGAAACTAAGACGAACATGCTAAAGTGTCAACATAGGATTGGAGAGTTCACAAGTTTATCAAACAAGCAACAATTTAGAATCAGACTAGAGTAAATAAAGTATATCACCGTAGATAGCTAATCCATAAATAATGGTACTAGTATATGATGTTCAAAACTGAAGGTCAACAAGTAAATATGAATGCATCGACCATGGTTACCAAACGACGACAACTATAATTAGATCAATCTAATACTTGTTCGACCTCCAGTCATGCTAGCGCGACTAGCCAGGGTGGGGTTCGTCAAATCCAGTAGTCCTACTCGGAAATTATCTTGCCAATACAAAGAAATTAACGGTTAGAATGTAAGGACTTAAATGGTAACAACACTAGTATACATGTTGATCATACAGTTTTACTAAATCAAGAGTTAAGTATTTTTAAAGAATGTTCTCTTTCCTAAAAGAGAATAATAAAGAAAGCGAAGTTGTAAACTCACCTTGAATTCATAGCAATAAATAATTTTGAGAACAGATGTTGAAGTTTCCAGATAACTTGAATTATGTAAAGGTCTAGGTCATTAACAGGCTTAAAGAATTAGGTACTACGGTTTCATGTTCACAACTGGTCTTAACTCCCAATAATCCTTCCCCCAATGCACAATCACACATTCCCAAAGACACTCCATGCATATATGTGTGTGTATATATATATATATGTATATATATATATATATATATATATATATATATATATATATATATATAATGAAACCACATACATAGGCATATACTTCCTGGGCCATAAGAGAGCATAAAACATAACCTCTAAAGAAACCCACACACCCACACATATATATACATGGACCCTTACACACCTATGCATGAATCCATGCACACATAAGGACTTAAAGTCGAGAAAACCTAAGGGTCCAAAACCTAAATGAGTTATAACCCATAACACACGCACACCCACACCCACACCCATCATGACTAAATACATGCGGCCGCCACATAACACCTAATGTCACACACACATACACCGCACATACACATGCACATGTACACTTTCAACATCACATACCGTCATATACCCACACATATGCATATACACATACTCGGATCCACCTTCACGACCATCATCGCAGAAACCGTAATCGGTTCCACCAATACCACTCGACACAAAGATCTATATACGAGCTAATACACCTCAAACATGTAAATTCATCCACATACTTGAAAACCCGTTTCCCACACACCTACAACCACACAAGCATAGATGCATATGCAAACGTCAACACCCATACTTACAACCTACACCCACAGCACATCCTCGGAGTAAGCCTTGGAACACACACACAAAACCACCCCAACCGAATCACATTACCATAATATAACAATCGTGAGCGAAACCATACACACTGAATCTAATAACGAAAGAAAATCATACTGATTGGTTCACGGGGGAAGTGAGAACTCGAATGGAGGAAAGCGTCAGTCACTGAGATGCACACAAAGGAGGTCGTCACTGGGGGAAGCTGTCATGTGAACATCCGATAAAGTTAGAATGATGCAGAGAAGATTAACATGGCCCCTACACAAGGATGACACACACAAATCAAGAAATGGGATTAGATCCAAGGTTGGGTCGGTGTGCCAGCGAGGACATTGGTCTCCAAGTGAGGAGGATGTAACATCCCACATCGATTAGGAAGGAGAACAAAAGTGAATATGAGACTGGATACCTTCCTTATCGTACACTTTTTAAAACGTGTGAGGTGGGCGCCTGAGTGGTACGGTACTTGGGCTGTTACACATTTAATAGAGGAACTCAAGCCCGTGTTAAGCTTAGTTAAATTTTCATGTCTAAACAAGCTGATTATTTATATAAATATTATAATTTTTCTTATAACATTTTAACAATATTCCTATATTTTATAAAATAAATAAAACATAACCTGCATCACATAGAATTTAAACCCATAACCTTTTGGATGTGCAATACACCACTTAACCACTAAGATTTCCCCTCGAAGATAATAAATATATATCTACGTAATATATATATGTAAATAAAAATGTTAGTATTTAATATATATTAAATAATTCAAGCTCATCTTGAAATTTTATTACTGAGTCAACCTCAAAATTTTAGACACAAAGATCTAAATGATCCAATCTCAAGCTTGACTTCCTGTTTAAGCAGTGTGGGGTCTGTTGCTCACTTGTCGATATGGTCATCGATTAATGTCCTTCGTTGATCAATAGTAGTTTTCTAGAGTATGATCAGACTGCTTCCCAATTTGGCTTTATACCCAAATCTCAAAAAGTCTCTAACATCCCACAAACTCTCATATTTGTAAAGTTGTTTTACCAATTGTAGATTTTCAACAAATTTTCTGCAAAATTATATCGATGATATGTTGTAAACTATGAAGAATAACTGTCTTATATTACATGAATATTAAGTTCAAAAGTTTTCAGGGTAAGATTAGTATTAAGTTTTCACGTGCAAAGAAGATCATAAAATCATGTCAAGTAGCATAAATGACACATCACCCTCAGTGTCTATTAACACCACTAAAGAATTGTTCTCAACAGCGGCGACACATTTAGCAGCGACGGGGGCTTTCAGCGGCGACACCTTTAGCGGCGGCGTCTTTAGCGGCAACATGTCGCCGCGATTGATCGTTGATCCATTCCACCCATTTCGAGTTACTTCTGGCTGTTGATCGATCTTCTCCCCCAAACATTCATGCCCTAGTCCACCTACACTATCGCCACCATGACCGCGACCTCCCCACCGCCACCGTGACCTCCCCACCGCCACTGCCACCGCCACCGCACCTGTCACCTCCCTCGCACCTCCGGGGAGCTACTGCCACGACCACCGAACCTCCCCACCACCACTGCCACCACCACCGCAACTCCCCACTGCCACCACCACCACTGCACCTCCCCACCTCCACCACCACCACCGTACCTCCCAACCGCCACCACTATACCTCCCCACCGCCACCACCACCACCACCGCACCTCCCCACCGCCACCACCACACCTCCCCACCACCACACCTCCCCACCACCACTTCCACTACCACGCCAGCTCCCTACCACCACTGCCACCACCACCGCACCTCCTATCGCCACCACTACCACCACCGCACCTCCCCACCGCTACTACCACCACCTTCGAACTTCCCCACCTCCAGACCACCCTCCCCACCTTCGCACCATCCCCACCGCCACCGTACCTCCCCACCGGCACACCACCTCAAATCGTCGTCGCTACTGCTGTTGAGGTATTTTTTTTAATTTTTCTTTTTTCTATTATGTATTGTAATAAACTATTTAGAATTTATGCTAGTAAATTATTTGATCTAGTTGTTTGAATTATCATGTTAATTGTGCGAATTTTTAAACTAGTTTAGTAATATGCTAATTAATTAGTTGTGTTATTAAGTATTTTTGAACTAGTTGTTTGAATTATCATGTATTTTTGAACTATTTTATTAAGTATTAGGTTAGTTGTTTGCATCTTTTAAATTAGTTGTGTCATTATGTGTTTGTCATATTAATCATTAAAAATGTGATACTATATTTGATAGAATAAAATTGTCATAAATTAAAAATTCTTTTATTTTTTAGGCATAATGATCGTCAATAATAAATTAGTTACAAAATCAAATGAAATATGACATTATTTGAACTAATTGTAATAATGTTTCAATTTGTTCAAACAATGTCACATTTCATTTTATTTTTATAGTAACTCTTTATTGTTGTGCATTATGAGCTTTTAGGTTTCATTACTTTATTCTAATCACCATGAGTTTAGAAATACCCCCGAAATTGATTTAGTAATTAATTTTCGGTTATCCACGTTTTTGGAATGCTTTTTAAATATTTTATTCTCATCTAGGATATGAATGTGTATTACATGATTGTTTTTGCAAGAAAAATTTGGTTGTCATTTTCTCTTTGCTCCACGGGTATATATCTATATACGTATATACTTGGGAGCTAAGAGAAAATGCTGCCGAATTTTTCTTAAACAAACAATCATGTAATGCATATTCATATATAAGATAAGATATTTAAAAAGAGGGTATAGCAACCTACCCTTCTGAATTCTATATTCATTGCCCTAGTTTTTATTCATGTTTTGTGGATAGATATTCATCCACTTAGATCCTCAACTATTGTGGTTTTATAATCATGTATGTCGATAAAAGTTGGCTTCTTAATACAAACCGTAGATCACCCGAGTATCCACAAGGGCACAACTCTTTTATCGATATGAGCAAAAAACATACCGACAAATATGGCCAGATTTGATGTCCATGTGTGAAATGTCAGAATACCATATTATTAGGATGGGTTAAAATGAAATATCATTTAGAAGCTCAACTTAGTTGGCTACGACACTGTTTACCGGGTAAGCATCCTGATTTTGGAGGTGTTAAATCAAAGCGGGAGGAGTATGAGTTGAATTAGACCAAACGAAGCATATTTTTGAACTTGAGGACTGGTCTTCTCTATAGCTAAAAGACAACTTAAATGTAATGCATATAGAGAAAAATGTATACGATAGTTTGCTAGGTACTCTTCTAATGAATGAAAAGAGCAAAGATACACCAAACGCACAGGTTGACTTGAAAAATCTAAATATTTAGATTAGGAAAGGGTTTGAGAAAAAAACTGGCAAGTGGTATGGCCCCCACCCAAAATACTCGTTGAAGGCCAGTGATCAAAAATTATTTTGTGAGTTTATAAAAGATGTAAAACGGCCTGGTGGGTTTGGATCTAATATCAGCAAGAGAGTGATAGATAACAATACTAACATTCCTGGGTTGAAATCTCATGACTGTCGTATTCTCATGCAACGTTTGATACCGATTGGTGTTAGAGGTTTTTTGGCTAAAGATACTCATACACCAATGTTGATCTATGTACATTTTTAAGCAACTTTGCTCCAGAACACTGTTACCAGACGGTATGAAGAAAGCAAAGGAGGCTATTCGTATAATATTGTGCAAGTTAGGGTAGATCTATCCTCCAGTGTTCTTTGGCATTATGGTTCATTTAGTTTTGCATTTACCTGATGAACCAATTCATGGTGGTCCAGTATGTTTGAGATGGATGTATCCATTTGAAAGGTATTTGAAAAAATTAAAAAATTATGTCAGAAACAAGGCAAGGCTAGAAGGTTGTATAGCTGAAGGTTATGTTGCTGAAAAAGCTCCATCATTTTGTTCAAGGTACCTTCAATATATTGAAACTCAGTCCAATCGCCCTGATAGAAATGAGGATGTCTGTAACACCCGGAAAATTTTGTCAAATAAAAGAAAAGAAAAAGAAATAAGAAAGTATTTTAAAAGAAAGATATTTGTAAGAAAAGAAAAAGAGGCCAAAGAGGAGGAGTATAAAGTGTTATGGCCGCCCACAACATCTGCTACATCAACTGCTATTGCGATTTTTAGAGAGAGAGAGCAGAGTTCATCGGTTTTCTAGAGAGAAGAAGAAGAATAAGCTGCTTAAAGGTAAAATTTTCTTGTAAGTGTTCAGTTTTTATGAGTTTTAACCATGTAACCGAGCTATACATGTTCTCATGTGTGTAAATGTCTGCGGGTGTGTATGTAATTGGTGTTAGGTGTTAGAAACATCAAGAGTGCTTGAATTTAAGGTGTTGTGCTTGGAGGCTGAGAAAGGTGAGTTCTAGACCCCGTCTTTTACATGTTTTAAACGTATTTGGGGTTGAAAATGTATAAAAAATGATTTTATAATTATTATGTGGGTAACTATTTAGAGAGATGGTAATAAGCTTAGAATAGGATGATATGATCGTTTGGGACTGAAAACATTCGAGAAACATGTTAAATAGAAGGTTCATGCGCCTACATAAGGCTCATGCACCTGAAAATGCCTTAGAAAGATTTAAGTGTTACTCATGCGCCCAAACAGGGCCCATGCGCCTAGCCTTTTTGCCTTAGAATATTTTAAGTAAGGTCATGCACCCAAACAGGGCCCATGCGCCTAAAAACATGCCTTAGAAAGTTAAGTATAGGATGATGCGCCCGAATAGTGCCCATGCGCCCAATCCTTAGGCGCCTGTGTAAAACTCATACGCCTGAATAGTTCATGCGCCCAAGACTTAGTAGGAAAAATGGTTAAGTAGGGGTCATATGCCTAAATAGTGCTATGCGCCCTAAGAAGTGCTCATGTGCCTGCATAATGCTCATGCGCCCAGAAGACCTAGAAATTTTTTGAAATTTTGGAGAAAAATAGGATGATTAGGGTTTGACCCTAGTTTGACTTAAGGGTTTTAAATGTTATTATTGTGCATGATTATGAGTTATTCTTATGTTCCATATTAACTATTATTTTGTGACTTTACGGGATATGTTTATGATCATATACGTAAAGTATTATCATTAACAAAAGTGAAAGATTAATGATAAAGAAAAGTGGAACATAAAAGAATGATTAAAAGTCTTGCAAGCAAATGAAAAGGAGGTGCACGACCATGTTGTCATTAGCTCAATTGTATGCGGTTTAGCTAACTCGAAGAATGCATGCAAGGTCAATCATTGAGACTGACAGGGACCCTTGTAGCATACCCTAGGTGACCGGGTCAACTTAGTGCACAATGTTCATGATCTATTTATAGACCACATGCCTAGCATCAGCTTCATGCATAATGTTCGGGGTATTGCACATTGGTCCGTAAAAAAGTGAAAAATAATGATAAAAGTACGGAAGGAATGAATGCGTACGGTGATGAATGAAAGAAATTATCACCTTGATGTATGTATAATGTGTGATCACATCCAAAATAAAAGAAGGTATTTTACAACAAAGGATATTTTCGTATATCTATACAAGGTATTTTAATACTTTTAAAACTAGAACTCACTCAGCAACGCTGACTTTTTATACATTTTTAGTTGGTAGGCAAATATTGTTGAGGATGGCACGAGGGTGAAGCTACACGGCGGGGCAAGACTGACATCCATTCATGTTTTGATAATACTGTTGTTTTGTAATTCATTTAAACAATCTTTTTGTAATCAATAAACAACGATGTATTGCTTAACAACAGTAATTATAAATGAAATGAATGGACTTTTGTTAATGTAATTCCGATGCAATGTTTTATGAAATGTATACTACTATGTATGTTTAGTGCTATGATTGACCAACTGTGAGGTGCACTGGATCGAGGCCTTACATGTCATTATCAAAAAAAGAAAAATGTATGCATTTGAGTCAAAATGTCATCCGGCTAGCGTAACTAAGATGAAATATCTTTCTCCAAGCGAAAACTAAAGTTAGAATGGTTTGTACTCGATAGCTGTCAAGAAGTGAGAGGCTATATGAAGTAAGAGTTCATATCTTTAAGTTATTATCATTAGTTAAATATATTTCATTCCTCACTTCTTATATATTTTGTCAACAATATAGTGAATTCAAATCTGAACGTCCACATGAGGATGTCATAACCAAATTTTCATCATGGTTTCTCGAGAAGGTAATCCATGTATAAAATTCTCTTAGGTTTCCAACATGAATTCAAATCTATATTTGTTAGGTAATTCATATACAACACATATTATTTTCTTAGGTTTATTCGATGAAAATACAAAATTCTCCAAATTTTCACTCAGAGTTGTATGCTCTTTCAATGGGTGCGGACGTAAAAGCCTATAATTACACTGCTTGCATAGTCAACAGTGTTAGGTTTATGGTACTTGAATGTGACACACAACGCACGACGCAAAACTCCAGTGTTTTAGTGGAGGGTGAGAATGTAGAGAAATATTATGGCCAAGTTGAAGAGATTATTGAGTTTTATTATGCAAATGTGTATTCAACAGTCCTATTTCATTGCAAATGGTTTAATACTTGAAGGGGTGTTTCATACGATAATAATATCACCAGTATCAATACAGTACACAAATGGGAAAAGACAATCAACTAATATTTGCTTACCAAGCTAAACAAGTGTTCTACATCCGAGAACCTTCTCGAAGAAACCAAAACAATATCCATCGGTGGGTTGTCAAGAATATTAATCGTTGAAAAATTTAGGATCGACCGACATCCAATGATAGCCTCCTGAAGAACATTCAAAATGTTGATAACGACTTAACAGAAGATCTTGACGTCGTTCACAATCATTCTTCATCTAATAGTGTACTTTTCGTTGACTTCACCTAATACTTTCAAAATATTCCTACTTATGTCACCGATGACGAGACTGCAAGTGAAGTTAATCCTCTAAATGTTACTACAAATTTGATGTCTGAGGACGAGGGTGATTATGATGAAGAAGATTCTGATTATGACACCGAGGGGTCTGACAAAGTGACTGAAGTATATGAGGGAGACTCCAATTAAAATATTTTTACAATTTTTATATGTATCTATTTAATATAAAACTCTTTTTGTATTTTCATGTTGTTGTTGAAAACTTAATTTTTATTTTAATTTTTATGTTGTATATCTTATAAATTTTGAAGACATGATGTCATTCTGGATTGTTTTGGTATATCTCATGGCTGATGTCATGAGCCATGGAGGTGATAGCACATGGGATCCACCACTTCCTCTATTTGACGAGCCCGGAAGCCATCAGTTGAATGGTAAGTAGTATATTTTCATGTTTATTCATTTATAATCAATATATATTGTAACTATTGATTTTTTTTATAAATGCAGGTACGCCTTCCCGAAAAATAAGAAGGAAGGCAAAAAAATAAAAATTTGCAGTAGGAGATAGAAAAAAAGGGACCTTTATCTCTCACTTTTGATAGAGCTGCCATGTATATCCGAGTCGATGACTTAATGATATATTTGTTCGCGAGGTAGGGATATACATGAAGACTAATTATCCTTTTCATGTACGTTCATGGATTGATCTTTCTGATGCTCAGAAGAATGCCTTAGAGGAGCATATGATGGTAACTTTTATATGTTTTATGTTTATTGTTTGGTATTTATTTAACTAACTTCATTTTGTTTTAACTAAATGTAGCGATACTTTGATTTTAATGAGATTTTTCGAGATCATGAACGCGCTCAGATTCAGGGAGGCATTCGTTCGGTATATCTCAAACGATTCAGAGATCGAAAAAACTGAGCAAAAAGACACTTTGAGCGTGTTGGGGGATATGAAGATGTGGAACAAGCAAGGATTAACCCTCCAAGAGGAATGAATCATGAATACTGGAGGAAAACAGTTAATTTTATCTTAAGTGAGGGACACAGAAAAGCGTCATCATCAAACAAAGCAAACCAAAAACAACAACAATACCGAGATAGCAGTTATTGTTATTGTTACAAGAAGGTAATGCTTTAATTATTTGTATGTGTATTATATACAAGCATTTATTTAATATATGATATACTTTTAAATGTTAAACAACATAAGAGCAGACTTAAGGCATTTCAGAATGTTCATACCGGTAAAGATGAGACCTTTGATATTGAGATAGCAGAGCAACAATATGTAAGTATTTATATAAAGTAGAGTTTTGAAATGTATATATATATATATATATATATATATATATATATATATATATGAATGTATATATATTAAATATTTTTTTGTTAATTAATATTGAATAGGACGGTTTGATGAGCTAAGACAATCCCAAAACAAAAAAAAATTGTTCATCAACGTCGAACGAGGTCGAAGTTTTTGAGTGGGTGTTGTGAGAACATCGTGGACATATTAGAGGGATTGGGCGTAAGCCGTCGTCATCTGCACGGTCAACTTCGTTTGTTCATGAGCAGGAACAAACACCTCAAATATTTTCAGAGGTATTAAAGTTATATAAGTTTTACTTAAAACGGGTCAAAATGGGTAAATTTAAGTTAAATTATGGTTCAGATGGGAGAAAATGATACAAACACACTTAATATACTTAAAACCACGTTAATTTGAGTTAAAACGGGTCAAAATGGGTAAAAATGAACTTTAACCGCTTAAACTTGAAGGTGTTAAGTGTAGCATTGTTGGTTTATATTAAATGGGTCAAAATGAGTAAATTTAAGTTGAATTATGTAGATTTGGGTGGAAATGGGTCAAAATGATACAAAGACACTTGATATACTTAAAACCACGTTAATTTGAGTTAAAATGGGTCAAAATGGGTAAAAATGAACTTTAATTGCTTAAACTTGAAGGTGTTAAGTGTATCATATTTGCTTTACTTTAAACGGGTCAGAATAGGTAAATTTAAGTTAAATTATGTAGATTTTGGTTGAAATGGGTTAAAATGATACAAAACACTTGATATACTTAAAACATGTTAATTTGAGTTAAAACAGATGAAAATGGGTAAAAATGAACTTTAGTTGCTTAAACTTGAAGATGTTAAGTGTGTAATAGTTGATTTACTTTAAATGGGTGGGTCAAAATAGGTAAATTTAAGTTAAATTATATAAATTTTGGTTGAAATTGGTCAAAATGATACAAACACACATTATAAACTTAAAGTTGGATGTGCTATCTTATAATTTATAACTTGTCCAAATACAACAACTTATAATGTATGTTTTGTTTTGTAGGCTCAAATCGCAAGTCTGTTTCAAAATACGAACTTTATGTCTCAAATTACGCAGCTTATTGCCTCGCAAAAAGCTCCACATGAAGCTGATGAAGATAATTCAGACGAAGGAGATGAGTAGGATAGCGGATGAGTAGTTTAAGTTTGTTTTAACTACATTTAATGTTTAAGTAGTTAACATACTTAAAATTTGTGTACTTCTTAATATTAGATTTCGTTAATAAAGTATAGCGTAATTTGTGTCATTGATGAAATCTGGATTTATTTTTATACAGGTATATATGGTTTTTAAAACTAGAATTTAGAAAAAATAAAAAAAAGTTTAAAATGAGAAATATAGTATTAGCGGCGACACTGTCGCCGCTAATAGTTCTTCCCGGATTTTTTTTGATTAACATATAGCGACGACATTATTAGCGACGACACATTAGCGGCGACTTATGTGCCATTAGCGGCGAACCATTAGCGCCAACACATTAGCGGCGACAAGTCGCCACTAAAACCCATAGCGGCGACAAACTTGCTTATTGGCAACGACAACTGTCGCCGCTAATGGTCTTCTTCTTTGTAGTGACCGGAAAAACCTGTGTTGAAAAAATAAATGAAAAATGAAAAAATAAAACCATATAAAAAGTAGATAGAAAACGGGGAACAACGCAGATGAAACGTAAAACAACTAAAACAATAAATAAGTCGATTTAGGATCAACGCATTGCGACGAGCCCGTTAAAAGGTGAAGATAAGCGTAATAACACTGAACCACACGTACGTTGCAGCGTGTTAACTCGTATAATTTAGACTGAAATGTAAACGAAAAAATTTTAAAATATAAAAAGTATAAGGGATCAAAATTGAAAGTAAAAAATTGTTGGGGTAAATTATAAAAGATTTAAAAGTATTAGGTTAAAATAAAAAGCTAAAGATTAGGAAAAAAAATCAAGACGGATACAACCCACTAAGCATATGGAACAACCCACGATAGAAAACCAAGTTAGTAATTAGTATATATATAATTTAAGTGAAAGATTACAAATTAAATGTCACTATTGGTTGTTATCACAAGGTAAATATATATTAATGACCATAAAACAACTATATAATACCAAATGTCTCATAAACCATGAATGATAACATCTCATAAAGTAATAATAATACATCACTTTAATTGTCAATTCTAACCAGAAATCTATAAAAAGCATTGCTATAAAACACGATCAATTGAGAAGAAGAATTTGACATAAACATGAAACGTACTTGTTTAAAGATTAAAAGAAAAATACAAAAAACCAAAAGTATGCAATTGACAGTCTTCATTTAACTCATGTGTTGTCGGATAAGTTGAATGTGACCATGCATTTATATTTTAAGGATTAAAAATGTTACACATTTTTGAAAATTAGTAATGGTGCCCTGCTTTTAGTGCAGTCGGTCCACCCCTTTTTGACATTTTCTTACATTTTTAGGGTCATAATTGCTTTCATATTTATGATCACAGAACATACGTAATACACATACCGGCCGTACATACATTTATTAGGATCTGGTGTGAAGGCCAACGAGTATTAGATCAACTGGTTTATCAGTATGTATCCTATGATTTTCTAAAGTTGAGGTCATAGGTTGGAGCATCACTAGATGCAATGCAATATGTTCCAAGTGGGCCAAAAGTTTTACCACAGTAGGTTTTTGGGTAGTGTGTTTCCCTTGGAATGGTGGGCGAGCCGGATCACTAGCGCTGTCTGTGTTCGCGAGCATGGGTGACCTTTCGCCAATGGATTTACTCGGGTGACCGGGGTTAAAAATTATTCATAAATCGTTAAAAAAAAGAATCTGGTGTGAAGGATTTTGTTTTCTCGAGAATGAATTTTTCCAACATAAACACCAGAAGCAATATTGAAGGTTCTGATAACAAGAGAAGAATGTAACTATGATACTTTATGATTTATTGGCTTATTTTGTCTCTTACGTTTAAACCACTATATACAAACTAATTTTGGTACCCCCATTACATGATGAGACACATAATTTGTTTTCGTCGTTATATCTTAATTCGCAGTTGTATATTTTGAATTGTCAATACAATGGGTATGTTATAATTTCTAACACAAAAATAAGAGAATAATAAAATGTTTTTACGTACTAAAAATGTTAATTAAAAATCCTGTAGAAAACAAAACGTAGCTATAAAAATAAAAGTAAAAAACATGGTTTAAATATAACAAAAAGAAATTAAAAATTATAAAAATAGAAACAAGTAAAGGCAATATAAAAAATAAAAAAAATGTTGAGTTCCAATCTCACATGAGACACGGAGTAGATTAATGTGTGGAGTTATATGGAATCAGATTAGGGGTTGTTCAAAAAAATCGTCATTGTATATATAGTTTAGAGTAAATTACAAATTATGTCATTTATTAATACATGAAATTACACCATGTGTCTTTTAGTTTTAATAATTACATCATATGTCCTTTTTATATAAAAATCACACATATTATCTTTTATACTAATATTCATTAAAATTTACAGTTAAGTCATGCATAAGTATTCTATATGCCTACAATGAGTCAAAAATAATTTTTATGTCGCTTTATTCCCGTCACCTTCATGCTAGGTGTTCAAAGTTGGATGTTTGAAATTTTCAGATTTGAGAAATCACTATTAGTATTCAGATATTTGAAATTCTTCAGATATGGATACAAATAGCGATTTGAATATCTGAACTTCTTTTTTCTTTTTTTCCTTTTACAATAACTTGATATATGTTATTATAAAAATAATGTAAAAACAACATTCATTAAAAAATCCTAATATACACTAACTAGTCTCAACAAAAAAAACGTTTAACACTTTAAAAAATAACAAAAAGAATTTTAAGTTTTTGGATAATTTTAAAAATATCTTTTGTTATAGTTTTTAAAGTGTTAAATATTTTTTTATTTTGGTTGGGACTTGTTACTGTATATTGAAACTTATGTTAACATGTGTTGTTTAATTTATCTAATTATTCCAAAAAATAAAGAAGAAATTGATCGATGTCGTTTGCTTTGTCAAAAATAAGTAATAAAATGTTCCTATTACCCTTAATAGTAACGGTAAGTAAGGTGTCGAATCCACAGGGAATTTGTGGTTAATGTCTAACTTAACGAAATTGATTATTGAATTAAACTGACTAGTTGATTAAATTGCATTAAAGTAAATCTGGATTTTGATTTGTGATGTGATTACTAAAAGAAAAATGGAAACTTGAATTGTTCCCGGGATTCAGATTCAAGAGATAATATGAGGTTTAATCAATTAGGCTTTATCATGAAAATATGATTTCTATGTAATGATCAATCAATTGATAGAAAATTACTAAACCATAATCTTTGTGAGTACACAGAGAAAATTCTAAAAACTAAACCAGTCAATCAGATTAATAACTAGTTAGCAATCGTTCAATAGAACCAAAAACCTAAAGAATTTGTACCACACATAAATCTATGAAGAATCCTTCACCCAGAAACAATTACAAAGGAAATTAGTCACTCATGTTCTTGATTGAATCTTCAGAAGTTGATGAAATAAACATTATAGTTGATTCAATGATGTTAGGGAATGATGGAATGATGACAGGAACTTGCTTCAACTCCAAAAATTCGTCCTAAACTCAGGGCGAGCGACTCGAGGCTAATAGGGTTTTAAATAGATCAAAATTCAACCTAAAAGCCCATTACCAAAAATAAGCTGGCATAGCCTACGCCAGAGACCATTCTAAAATTTTGTAACCTGGGCTGGCGCAGCCTACGCTGTGTGGTGTAGCCTACGCCAGAGACAATTTTGAAATTTTGTAACCTGGGCTGGCGTATCCTACACTGGGTGGCGTAGCCTACGCTAGAGACCATTCTAAAATTTTGCAACCTGGGCTGGCATAGCCTACGCTAGGTGGCGTAGCCTACGCGAGAGACCATTCTGAAATTTTGCAACCTGGGCTAGCGTAGCCTACGCCGGGTGTGTTAGGACCGTGTACGGACGGAGTACTAACTGATTCAAACATGAAGCCAAATCAAATAGTGCGGAATCCTATTTGATTGGTGATCCAATGAGGGAAAACGTTAACAAGATCAAACCTAACGATTAGAAAACGTTAAGAACGAACTAGGAATGATCTGAAACGTTTTGTGAAGTTGGAAGGAACGAACAGGGCGCTCTGGGTCGACTAGGGTTGCAAATATTCGAAGTGTCCTGTTTTTCCACGAATTAAGTGGTATTTATAGGTAAGGGTTTCTTATTCGTGCGACTGAATCATACGCATGGTTCAGTCGTGCGATTGAGCCATGCGCTTGATCCATACGTACGACTGAGCAATCAGTCATACGACTGGTTCAATCTCATGTTCTAGTCTTACGACTGATCCAGTCTCCTGGTTCAGTCGTGCGACTGTGTCATTCGCATGAAGTTATTCATGCGTACGGTCCATTGGCATGGGCCATTCGCATGATAAGTTAATAATGCTAAGCTTGAACGTATTAGTTTTCATTACATTATGCATATCAATTCAAACAATCACTTACCTATACAATCAATCAACCATACTTTACACAACCCATTAATGAAACATTAAACCTTATAAGCATAAACAACCATTTGTATTTCATTAATCGTCTTTCTATTACATATATGTAAGACATTAAAGAGATATTACATTGAGATCAGAATCTAGGTACATATGTATCAACAAACTCCCCCTTGGACCTAGATTCATCTAACGTCTTACTTGACCCATAATCTCCTCATACTTCTTATATTTCTCCTCTCTTGTCACACCCGCATGTATTTCAAATGCGAAGCAGATGCGTATCACATTTTGGAATTGGAGAGCTTGTACGATATCTTGCGAATCATAGAATAGTGGCCACTTATAGAGAGTGTATACATCATTTTTAGACAAGTTTGTCAGCCATATCGGGTCGAATACCCTGATAACATCCATTTGTCCTTCTTTATTTAGAACTATGACCGCTTCTCCTGTTCACCAATCGTAGTACCACCACTTGAAGTATGGAGTGATGTCCTGTGGCATTTCCCTAAGAGGGATTTTAGACATGGTACGTGGTGGACGCCACTTCAGCACTATCTTCGGTTTCCCAGTTCTGGGATCCACTTCCGACCTTCTAATGTACCTCGTAGGTTGCTGAGGTCTGAAATTCACCCATCGGGTGTGGTACTCTTTCTTCAAGGCAGCTTCAAACCATCCCGATATCTTCCTCGGATCAGCATAAAGCAGCTTTAGCTTAGCCAGTTGGTTTAGCTCAAAACCAGGTAGAGTTTTTAGATCATGTGGGAATCTAAAATACTCAATACCTTTCTCTCTCTTAACTACACGTTAAGATCATCAAAATATGCCCACGATATAATTCTACCCGACACCTTTTGGTGTTTCTTTACTCTATACAACTTGGTGTAGACATTTGACATTGAAGCACTTTGTTGGGCTCTTAGATCGTCAAAGCATATAGCCCATTCAGCCTTTCTAATTTTGACTTCCTCCTCTGTGGCTCGAGCTGTCTCCTCTTGCGTATCTAACTCTTCTTCCATTTTATCTAGAGTCTCGAAGGTTTCACTAACCAGACTGTCATCCAGATTGGGAATGACATTACCTTCGGTGTCTGTGTACTCTGGATAATGTTGATCTGTCACATCTTCTATCTCAATCTCATCAACATCATGCAGTTCTTCATCACTGTCTCCTTGGACTGTTGGAGCGTCTTTCACTCTCTCGTCGGCATTTAGTTTGAACATTTCGACCAACTGCTCTTTAGTGAAGCTATGAACTATCTCCCCCTCTTCTGGGGTGTATTCAACTAACCTCCTTACAATTCCCTGCAGATCAAGAATCATAGTTAACTGACGCTTGACCTGCTGAAGGGGTTCAATGTCGTATTCGTCCCTTTGATAGTTTGGATCTGCTTGATTTAAACATGCAACACAGTACTTATTAGTAAGTAATCAAGTACAATCAACATTAAGTAAATAGATATAAACATCAATTACATAAGTTTTATACAATGTTCAAGTACAGAAGCTTTTAAATACAAAGACATAAATATCTAGTCGGTACTTTTGTCTTCAATCGATGGAGTATCTTCAGATGGAACAGAAGTGGAGGATCTTTGATCTTGACGTTGCTTAGTGCGCCTCTCATCTGCTGCTTCAGCACCTGTATCTCTAGCATCATCTTCTTCATCATCATCACTGTCATCATGCTTGTCATCTCCATCGTCATCTTCATCACTTGCATCTTCATCATCATCTTCCTCCTCATTATCATCTTGGATTTCTCCAATCTTTAGAGGCTCACTTTGTGTCCCTTTGAGCTTCAGCATGATCGTCTTATTGGCAGCTTCTAACTCCTCTAGCTTCTAAGCAGTCTTATCTCGGTGCTCTAGGAGTTTGGTGATCTGATCAGTTTGTTGGGAGATCAGTTGAGCTTAGGAAGTATTCAACTCCCTCAGCTAAAAAATCTGAGCTGTCTTAGCCTCATCAGAAGCTAGCAGCTTGAGCACCATGATGTTTAATGCTGCAAGCTGCTCTGCCACAGAAATGGGAGGAATGTATGTGCCGGTTGGGAATGAGGAAGGTCCTGTTTGGTGAGTAGTGGTGGTTGTGGTGGCTGTGGTGAAAATGGGAGATGGTGTGGATGTAGTGGTAGGAGGTGTAGTGGTGATGGTAGTGGATGTGGGTGTATGAGATGTAGTGATAGTGGTGGTGGCTTGTGAGGTTTGGGGTGGTATAAATGTGGTAGCTGTGGTGGTGACGGAGGTGGTGAATCTCAATCTGTTTCCCTTCTTACCATGATGGCGAGCCATGGTTTTCCTCCTCTTACCTGTGGACGCAGGTGCTCCCCCGATGTTACTGGGGTGGTCAGGGGCATATGATGGATCAGACTCAGTGCGAGTATCCCCTGATGTACCAGAATGTCCACCAACGTCCCTTAATCCTCTTTTGGTGGCAACCACCTTGCTGCCAACCCTCCTCGTCAACCCTTCTTCTTCGCTTTCATCCTCCTCATCCTGAGGTCAGAAGTCATGAACAAAGCCGGCAGTTGCCGTGTCAGTGTGTAGTGGGGGTGGATATGCTGTAGGAGTAGTGGGGCCTCTTAAAGAAACTGGCCCACTGTCTCCTTCCTCACTATCGTCATCGTCTGAGTCATCGGATGGTATAGCGATATGCTCAGTGTCTGACTCACTGTCCTCATGGCGCCATTTGCGTCTTCTGGGCGCCTCATAGTCTTCACGGGCCAGATGCCCTATTAGTCTCTTCACCAGGGGCTTTACCTGCTTTCCCCTATACACCTTCATCCTGCTCAGAGTGGTGTCATCCATTATCTCCAGCGCTACAGCATCACCCCTCTCCTTCGGTAGATCAGGTAGCTCTCATCAAATATCAACTGAAGGAACCGCGGGTACATACAGAATCCTTCTTTCCCCTTTGCCTCCAAGTTCTCTATCAGGTACATAAAAATCATGTTGGAGAAGCTGAAAGGGTGGTTTAGTACCTAGGCAACATAGGCATTTTAGATTTGGTCTGATAGATCATCAAATCCACCCATTCGAGAAGCAATGCACTTAAGAATGACGTGTGCTAGATACTTATACTGGGGGCTCAGGTTGCTCTTGTTTAGCACTCCTGAGTTGATGTCCCCACAGTATCCTATCCTCATGAAACAGCCTCGAACTGTGAGTGGATGCAGCCTGAGTGGATGGTCCTCATCATCTCCCAAGCTTAGGACCCGACGGATGTCTGTAGCAGTGATCTCAATCTCCCTACTGAAGATAGTGCTTCTGATGCGGTAGGGTTCTTGAGATCGATCAACCGTTGCTCTCTCCCGAAATGCTTGCTGAATCGACTGATAGGGAGTGCACGGAGTAGAGATGGCCCTGAATATGCGTGATCTCCTAAGAAACGCAATGATTTCCTTGAACTCACCACCATTCTTTGATGTGGAATCCAGATGAGCACATATGTTGTGCTTTGGATTGATGGACCATCTATTTGCCATCTGCCTGTAACAATAAACACATGCATGTTAGATCATAGAGGAAACAGAGTTTTATCAAATTAGATAAAATCAGTCAAGTTCAATTATGCGAATGAGCTATGCGACTGAGTTCAGTCGGTTGACACTGATACGACTGGGCTTCAATCGGTTGATCAATAGTGCGACTGGGATTCAATCGGTTGATATGTCATGCGATTGAGTTCAATCGGGTGACTGAACCTACGACTAGGTCAGTCGACCGAATCAACTCATTCGCATTCTTCATTTGGCCGATTGAATGATTCGCCCCTTTCAATCGTGTGATTGAGGTTCATACTGGAGTCCAGTCGCACTACACACTGATCGGTTCCATTTAAAACTCAGATTGATCAAAAATTGCAAGTTTAGACGTTATGTTTATATTCTTTAGACTCGCAATCATATACCTAACTCCCTAATATAATTTATTTCAACATTTTAAACGATTTAGTTAGGTTATTTGTCAAACTTCATGTCGGTTCATAAATGGATCAAACAGACATGATTTTGGAACTGAATCAACTGTAACAATCCTCATTCTGTCGAGTAGTACCTGTGCCAAGTAGTCAGAAATCTTGTTTAGTAAGGTGTATAGATCAGAAGAAATTTTGGCAGAGTAACGGTGCAAATTTCGAATTAGGGCGAATGGGGTCTGCGATCGACTGAGTGCCCTATTTATACTAAAACTCATCTCAGTCGGGCGACTGTAAGCATTTGCTCACTTCATTCTGCCGAATGAGACCGACTCAATCTCTAGTCGTACGACTGAGCCTAGTCGCCTGACTTAGTCGTGCGACTGAAAGCGAGTCATACGGTTCACTCAATCGTCCACCTCCAATCGTTCAATTGACCTTCATTCCCACGTCTGACATAGTCGGTCACTTTCAATCGTCTGATTGGGCTCATTCGAATGGCCCAATCGTACGATTGTCTTCATTCACATACCCCATTCGTACGACTGGATCATACTCATCATTCTGTCATGCGAATGGGCTATACTTGTGATATTTTGGTCATTTTATTCACCGACACTTAGTTTTCTTAAACAATTGATAAAACATTATGTGCAATTGATCATCTCAGACATGATCCTTTTTTTTTAAATTAAAACACCAATTGATCACCTCAGACGCGATCCATTTATCCACCCGATCACCTCAGACGTGATCCATTTATCCTTTCAGAAACAATTTGATTAAATAAACGTTAAGCTCATTTGTTGACATTAACAGAGAACAATACGCACAGTCCGTCACTGACACTCTGTACTTATAAATTGAGAAATTTTAAACTACGAACAAAATAAACACCTTTTTGTGATTTTTGTCAGGGTAGGTTAGTGTAGCCTATTAGCATTGACATTATATCAAGGACAGACTCATTTGGAATCAGACAGCCATATATACCATCACTTGGAACATTTTGTGCTAATTACACTTTGCATGATGACATATCACAGTTTTTACTGATTTCTAAGCACTAACTGAGAATCATGTTTGAACTGATATGTAATACTCATCGATTTTGACCATCAAGCGATGCATCCATGATGATTGTCAGTATATTTGTCCACTTAAATCCATACACAGACTTTTGACACACATCAGTGATTAATTAGATGAATTAGGTCAACAAGCATTTGTGTGTTCCACAGGTATATGATAATCAATCTTCCTCAGGAGATTTTTGAGCGGTCCGGGAATTAGAAGATTTGGTTCTAAGAATTTTCAAAGAGATGCTAAGCCTCAGGTCAGTGCCATCGCACAGCAGAGAAGCGCAAACAACAATGAATTCTTAGAACGGATAGGTTATGCCAAGCCCCAGGTCAGTGCCATCGCACAGCAGAGAGGCGCAATACCTATCTTCTTCTTAGAGCACTATATTATAATATACAATTTTCCAGTGACTTTTGTCATCTTTTGCTCTGTTTTACGGGTCTTTGCACACATTTGTGGCATTGCTTGCTCCTCACCCCTTATTGGAAATTGATTGATGGTGCAGACCAGAGATACCATGAAAACCCACAACTTGTTGAAATATTTTAGTTTAAGCCAATTCACTGATGATGTCTACTGATCTATTGTGTTAAATCTACTGACACATCGTATGGTGCACTTGCACAACCCTAGGTCAAGTTTCTCCGAGTGATTACAGTACCAATCAAACGTACTATCATTTTCCCATTTTGTTATACTTAGACTTCTCTGATTTATAATTTTTCTGTGATTTAATTAACATTGCTGAACAGAAAATCATTTTGATGTTCCAAGTAACTCGATGCCTGTGTACTATCACTTTCCAATTCTATCGAATCACATTTCCAGTTTTGTTGTCTATGCCTTTTCAGCTTAACTGTCCTCCTCCCCCCCGTTTTTTTAAGTAAATAATTACTGAACATAACTTAATCTCCCCCTAAAATACTAAACAGAAAATCTTTTTGTGTTTTTGGATTTTTAATCGACAAGGAAATTAAAGGAAATAAAACTAGAAAAATTCAAAAATAAAAGGAAATTAAACATGTGTCGGACTACGCTTCTGTTTCTTCTGAGATAACGTCACTTTTCTTTTTAACACCGTTGACCTCTAACAGATAGAAAAATCTGGGTTTATCAAACGGTTTGGTGTAGAGGTCAGCGTGTTGAAAATCCGTGTTTATTTTGACCACATCAATTAAATGTTTTTCATAGCAGTCGCGTATGAAGTGATACTTTATGCCTATGTGTTTGGTCTTAGGATGTTGGACCGGATTTTTAGTTACTGCAATTGCAGCAGAATTATCAACAAATATAGGAGTAGAAGAGAAATGCAAACCGTAGTCCTGCATTTGCTGTTGTATCCAGATGATTTGTGAGCAGCAACTGGTGGCGGCAACATATTCAGCTTCACAGGTAGATAGAGCAACTGATGTCTGCTTTTTGCACTGCCAAGTTACCAATCTCCTCCTGAAAAATTGACATCCTGCTGACGTAGACTTGTAATTAAATTTGCAGCCTCCATAATCTGAGTCACTATACGCCGTTAGCTCAAAGTCATCATCATGAGGATACCACAACCCCAGTGTTGGAGTACCATTCAGATAACAAAAAATCCTCTTAACTCCAATCAAATGATTTACTTTGGGTTTAGCTTGATATCTGGAGCATAAGCATGTGGAATACATGATATCTGGACGCGAGGCAGTGAGGTACATAAGAGATCCAATCATCCCACGATACATAGTGGCATCCACCAAATCCCCATTCTCATCAGGAGCCACATCATGATTTGTGGCGAGTGGTGTACCGGATGCAGTGACATTTTCCATATCAAAGTGACTAAGAATATCACCGACACACTTAGTCTGATGCAGAAAGATACCGGTAGGTGTCTGATCCACCTGTAACCCTAGGAAGAACTTCATTTCTCCCATGGCGCTCATTTCAAACTCTGCCTTCATTATAGATTCAAATTCTTTGCACAACTCTTCGTTTTTGGAATCGAAGATTATGTCATCCACATATATTTGCACCATAAGCAAATCACCATCCTTTTCTTTAATGAACAATGTACAGTCAATCACACCCCTGCGAAAGCCGTGTTTCAACAGATGGGTGGAGAGCTTTTCATACCAAGCTCGAGGAGCCTGATGTAGCCCATACAGAGCCTTGTCTAACTTGTAGACTCTGTCCTGATGATAAGGATCTTCGAATCCTTCGGGTTGACTGACATATACCTCTTCACGGATTTCCCCATGCAAGAATGCACTCTTAACATCTAGTTGATAGACTTTAATCTTCATGTAAGAGGCGTAGGCTAGAAAGATGCGGATAGCTTCCATTCTAGCTACTGGTGCAAAGACTTCATTGTAGTCGACTCCCTCGACTTGTCTGAAGCCCTGAACAACCAACCGTGCCTTGTTTCTGATAACAACAGCCTGGTCATCCTTCTTGCACTTTAGTACCCATTTGGTACCAATTACTTTGACTCCTCTGGGTCGGTCAACGAGAGTCCACACTCTAAGTTTCTTGAACTGTAGCAACTCTTCTTGCATAGCATTGACCCAGGCTTCATCCTTAAGGGCGTCGCTTATGTGTTTGGGTTCAATTTGAGAAACAAAACATCTGTAAGCCCTGTCATTCAAATAGCCCTTTTCCATAACTTCAGCGTAATCAGCAGTATACAGTCGATTTCTAGTCTGCACGCCGGAGTGAAGATCACCAATGATAGCATCTGGCGGATGATGCGTACTGATCCTAGTCATGGGAGTTGTAGGAACAACAACTTCAGAGTCCATATTTGTGACTGGATGTTCAGTATCTGTATTTCCAGATGCAGGTTCAGCAGCTGAAGAGCTTCCTTCTTGATCAACATTTGATGCATTGCTGGTTTCAGTTGCTTCTTCATCATTTGATGAGTCCTCACTATCAACCCGATCAGCTGTGGCAGATCCCGATGAACCACTTACAGGTGTTGCATTGCTAGTATCCAGATTCGGTGAGTTTAGAACATCGTGCATCATCTGAGTAGCAATATCATCATCTGAATCTATCTGAGGAAGATTGAATGATTTGAAAAAGTCATTGTAATCAAAGAATGACGATGGACCTTTTCCAGCAGGGGGGATGGTGAAACGTTGAACATCAACATTACACCATACTTCTACCTGACCAGTAGAGTTGTTGTAAACTCGTTTGTTGGGTATGCTGTATCCTAGAAAGATCCCCTGATCTGCCTTTTCATTGAACTTGCCCTCTTGAGTTTTCTTTAGAAGCGTACAAGGAGCACCGAAAGGTTCCAGATACTCCAGGTTAGGCTTACGCTTCTGTAGTAACTCATAGCAAGTCTTCCCGTGCCTTTTCACTACTGACACACGATTGAGTGCGTAGCATGCATTGGTGACAGCTTCGTTCCAAAACTGCATTGGCAGTTTTGAGTCTGCCAACATAGTCCTGTCTGTCTCGATCAAGCTCCTGTTCTTTCGCTCAGCAACTCCATTCATCTGTGGTGTGTATGCAGAGGTGAATTGATGAACAATTCCCTTTTCTTTGCAGAACGCATCCATCCACTGATTCTTAAACTCGGTTCCATTGTCTGAGCGAATTTTCCTAACCTTCAGCTTGTAAAGTGATTCCAGAGTGGTGACCAGCACTCTGAATGACTCAAAGGTTTCTGACTTTGCTTTCAGAAATATCACCCACGAGAATCGTGAGTAGTCATCAGTGACTACGAAGCAGTACCAGTCTCCAGCGATACTCTTCGTTCTGACTGGACCGAAAAGATCCGTGTGTAGTAGCTCCAGGGGCAACTCGATAGGATTGACGTGCTTGGTCTTGTGAGATTTCCTGGTTTGCTTTCCTTTCTTGCATGAGACACAAAAATCAGGTAGTTTGAAGTTTTTGACAGGAACTCCATCAACTAAGTTGTTATGAATCAAATGATTCATTTTCCTATGATTAATGTGTCCCATTCTTCTGTGCCACGAAATGGAGTCCTTCTTTGTAGCTTTAGACAAGAAACATTGAACAGTAGAAGCACTAGTAGAAGCATTAGACATGTCTAGAACATACAATTCATTATATCTAGATGCCGACATTAATACCTGCTCCTCTAGAATTTCCATTTCTTTCTTCAGAATGTAACACTTGCGATTGTCAAACATGACTTTGAATCCCTTGTCACAAATCTGAGACACAGAAAGTAAATTGTTTTCTAATTGCTAAACAAAATTGACTTTGTCGAACCTTACCTTTTCATTACCTACTTCTCCTTGAGCGGTAATGTGTCCTCCTTTGTTTCCAGCAAAAGAAACGTGTCTCCCTTTAATTTGTTTGACATTGTAAAGGAGGGACTTATTTCCCGTCATGTGCCTGGAAGCTCCGCTATCTACTATCCATGTATTTGTAGACGCACTATAGCGGACGACCTGCACATAATAGAAAATAATCAATTAAGGAGGGGAACCCAAGCCTTGACTGTCTTGGGTTTCCCAGAGGCATCAACCATCATGAACTCAACCCACTGTCCTTTATCAGTGGGTGGAATTTCAACTCTCAGCTTGTCCTTGCTTTCAGACCCATCAGTTGTTTTGGCTTTCCACAAACCATCCCTGTGAAAGGATTGCTTGTCAACCCAAGACTTGACTGGATCAGTCGTAAGACTAGAACATGAGATTGAACCAGTCGTATGACTGATTGCTCAGTCGTACGTATGGATCAAGCGCATGGCTCAATCGTACGACTGAACCATGCGTATGATTCAGTCGCACGAATGAGAAACCCTTACCTATAAATACCACTTAATTCGTGGAAAAACAGGACACTTTGAATATTTTCAACCCTAGTCGACCCAGAGCCCCATGTTCGTTACTTCCAACTTCACAAAACGTTTCAGATCATTCCTAGTTCGTTCTTAAAGTTTTCTAATCGTTAGGTTTGATCTTGTTAACGTTTTCCCTGATTGGATCACCAATCAAATAGGATTCCTCACTATTTGATTTGGCTTCACGTTTGAATCAGTTAGCACTCTTGTTTGTGAAACGATGAGAATGGATTCCCGTTGCCAGTCTTCTTAGGTTTGACACATTCCCTTTTGAAGTGGCCCTTTTCTCCACAGTTAAAACAGGTGACTTTTGACTTGTCGAAACCAAACGTAGTGTCTTTTGTAGCCACCAGATTTTACCCTGTTTTCTTCACAAATTTCTTTGCTCGTCGCACAGCACTCGCGAGAGCCCACATTATATCCATTCGTTCCAGCTCATTCTCATCCACCTGTTCGTAGTCTTTATCAGCCAGGTGGCAGTTGCCTATTTTCCCAGCAACTAAACCATCATACGAATGAACTACCGCAGCAAGTAGATCCATGTGCTCCTTTGCCACTTCTATAGTTACTTTACCCAAATTTTCAGTCTTTAATTTCGTTGATTGAGTAACTATAGGACTTTGTAGAACCCCAGATGCACCATATGACTCACTAGCAGATGATGAGCCCTGATCGGAAGATGATGATGCATTTGACACAAACGCAGTTTGCAGAGGAACGCTGGAGGTTTTGGAAGTAGACGTAGAAGTAGGAGTAACATTGTAGAGCGATGGATCCTGAGCATATGAACCCTTCTTTGCCTTGTACTTGTATCTAACTTCTTCCTCTCGCAGTTTCAGGATAAAATCATTTATATCCAAAATCTCAAGAACTGAATTATGTCTCAAGGTGGAAATAAACAGATCCCACTTTTCTGGAAGTCCATCAGCCAAACTGGAGACCTTTTCTTCTTTAGACGTGGTTACCCCATGAGTGTGAAGTTCACTCATCAGATGATAGAAGAGGTCAATGATATCATCCAGACTCTCATTTCCAATAGCAGAAAAATTATCAAACTCCTTTTTAAGTGCTTTGGCCTTCAAGGACTTAAGTGTTGAGCTCCTTTCATACCTTTTCTCAAGAGCTTTCCAGAATTTCTTACTTTGTTTATGATCAGAATACTGATGGAAAATCTCTTTAGGAATAGATTGAGTTAACATTGTGTAGGCTTTCTTTCAACAATATAGGCAATCTTTTGAGCATCAGTCAATCCAGTCAACGTTAAGGGTATACCATCAGCACCAACTGTCATGGTATAACCAGTCTCAATAGCATTCTAAAGATTAGTGTCCATGCCATTTAGATGAATCTCAAACCTCTGCTTCCACTGTGGGAACTCATCAATAGACAGAAGCTTAGGTGGCTTATTGTGGTTACCAATCTCATTCTCCAGTAGCAGTAAGTTCTGGATCCTTGAATCTTTCCCTGCTGAGAACGCGAAATTTTCGGAGTCCATAATGAATATAACTTAAACTTGAGGAACACAGACTGAGTATGCGACTGGAAGGACGACTGGGGAACGACTGAGATACAATCGTGCGATTGAACTCAATCGGGCGACTGGACTAGGCGATTCTGACACTTGAGCGACAGGACAGACCGACTGACTCAACCGGCCAATTGAACAAACGACTGACTCAACCGGGAGACTGAGCTAGGCGACTAGACTTCAGTCGTACGATTGAGATAATCGTGCGACTGAGACGGCTGAAAACAAGGTTTTTCACACACTTTGACCTAAAACGCAAGTTTTTGCACCCTTGACGGCTAAAATTCGAAAAAGGTTGAATTTTCAGAACATGCACACGTAAAAACTTGATTTTTAGCAGAAAGATTGGATCTTTTCGCGTAAAAACGTTGACTTTACCAAAAACTTGATTGAATCCACAAAGAATCAAGAGCCTAGGCTCTGATACCACTTGTTAGGACCGTGTACGGACGGAGTATTAACTGATTGAAACGTGAAGCCAAATCAAATAGTGCGGAATCCTATTTGATTGGTGATCCAATCAGGGAAAACGTTAACAAGATCAAACCCAACGATTAGAAAACGTTACAAACGAACTAGGAATGATCTGAAACATTTTGTGAAGTTGGAATGAACGAACAGGGCGCTCTGGGTCGACTAGGGTTGCAAATATTCGAAGTGTCCTGTTTTTCCACGAATTAAGTGGTATTTATAGGTAAGGGTTTCTCATTCGTGCGACTGAATCATACGCATGGTTCAGTCGTGCGATTGAGCCATGCGCTTGATCCATACGTACGACTGAGCAATCAGTCATACGACTGGTTCAATCTCATGTTCTAGTCTTACGACTGATCCAGTCTCCTGGTTCAGTCGTGCGACTGTGTCATTTGCATGAAGTTATTCATGCGTATAGTCCGTTGGCTTGGGCCATTCGTATTATAACTTAATAACGCTAAGCTTGAACGTATTAGTTTTCATTACATTATGCATATCAATTCAAACAATCACTTACCTATACAATCAATCAACCATACTTTACACAACCCATTAATGAAACATTAAACCTTATAAGCATAAACAACCATTTGCATTTCATTAATCGTCTTTCTATTACATATATGTAAGACATTAAAGAGATATTACATTGAGATCAGAATCTAGGTACATATGTATCAAAAGGGTGGCGTAGCCTAAACCAACATGCTTGCTGAATTTCTATTTTTCTTCGTCTTTTAACATCCTATCATCATGTATTCAGCGTCCCTCTTCCATCCCTCCTAATGCATGATCCAAGAGCACCATTTTACCTACAATTCAAACACATGTGCATAGTCATCTTATTCATATAAATAACATGTAAAAACACATGAAATCATGCACAACTTCTATCATTTATCCTTTTAATCATCTATTCCATCACTCTAACATCAGAAATTCAGATGTGTGAATTGTTATCCGTATTCATATCCAAATCTCAGATATCTGAATTTTAAATATCTGAAAATTCAAATACGGATATGGATAGTGATTTCAACTATTTGAAAATTTTAGATATTGAACTTTGAACATCTAACATGAAGGCGACGAGAATGAAGCGACATAAAACTAATTTTGAAGCATTGTAGACATGTAATATATATAAATGCTCTCACGTGAGTAGTATATGTCTGATTTAACTGTGAATTTTGATGGAGGTTAGTTAAAGGACGATAGATGTACAAATTATTTTAAAAAAGGACATTCCATGTAAGTATTATGTAACACCCGAATATTTTTTTTAAGCCGACGAAGGAAGAAAAAGAAATAAAGTCCAAAGCTGGGGGACTAAACTCACCAAAGTGAGAAAGTTGGGTAAGTGGGGGTATTTAAAGGGAGAGGGCAGCCTTTACCCTCTCCCCACACCAACATTTCAGCAACAAAAGAGAGGAGAAGAGAGAAAAGGGGAGAAAAGAGGAGAAAGGCTTGATTCGGGCTTGGAAATCGTCGTGTAGCGGGTCTAGACGAAGCTCTTCTTCTTCTTGTAGTTTGTGTGAGTTCTAGGACCCCCCATTTTACTCGTTTTCAACTGATTTGGGGCTGGAACACATAGTAATCCCGTTTTTGTATGTGTGTGTGTTTGACCCATTTAGGTGTGTTTGCGTGTGATGCGTTTGGAGTATGTTTTCGGGCTTGTGTGTGCTTGAATGGTGTTGTAGTATGCATTCCTAAGGTTTACGATGGTTGATTTGGGCTTAGAATGAGTTTGAATGAGCTTGGAGGTCGAAAATGGCAGATTGGGTTCGGGATAAACTTCATTCTACATCAGTTAGGGCTAGGCGACCGACTGGAGGCCATACGGCCGAATGAAATGCGATTGAAGTTCATTCGCATGATTGAGGCTCAGTCGCACGACTGGAGCGCCAGTCGCATGGGGAGTCATGCGACTGAGAGCCCAGTCGCATAGGTACTCATCCGCATTAAGTCCATCATCATGAGGTCCATTCGCATAAGGCCCATTCGCATAGTGTTCAACCACATGAGGTCCATTCGCAAGATTGGGTGTTCATCCGCACGATTGGGTGTTCATCCGCATTGGTGTTCATCCGCATAGGTCCAATCGCATGATGTTCAGTCGCATGAAGGCCGTGCGACTGAAGGGTGTCCATACTGTTGGATCCTATATGCCCTAGACCCATACAAGATTGATGTGGTTAGTACGCAATGATCCAAGTCGGGTCATACCCAATAACAAGCTATACAAACACCAATTAATATTTATTTGTTGATAAGATCAAACAAATAAATACCGACACCAATTTAAAAAATGAGTTTTTCTAAAAACGTTGCCTTGTAAAAGAACAACATTATGTGGATAATTTGTTCATGAGAAATTATTTGATTCATTATTTATGTTAGTTAAATAATGATAAATAAAAGTGTGATATTGTTATAAAATTAAAAGAGGTTTTAATTGTATAAAATTAAGGGTTTGGAGTGTAACTTTTTATAAAATTAAAATGATGGGGAAAACCCATTTCACATGGGGATTTCGGCCGCCCAAAAAGGTCTAGGGACCAGCCATTTTAGTCTTGGTCTTTGCAATCCTTTCCCTCTCCAACACTCATCCATTATTCACACTTTTCTCTCTAACATTACAAGCAAAAGAACCTCCAAGAACAAGGCTATTTTTTTGGGTTTTAGAAGATGAAAAGGGGACTGATTTTCGGTTTTCAGAAGTCTGAAAAGGGGCTGCCTAATTCAGTTTTGGAGGAGCAAAAGAAGGGCTATCTTTGGTGTTGCATCCTAACAAGCAAGGTGTTTGAAGAGCTTGTGGGTATCACTTCTTGAGGCCTCCCTTTTTGAAGGCTAGATACATTCTAGAACATCATCATCTTCTCCATTTTTTACATCCATAACTTATAGAAGAAAGGTTGTATCTTGAACACCCTATGGTTGTGATGCCTTGTTTGATAGCACACTATTACACATATGTTTATAAGATCCTTCTTGTGTTTTGTCTAACATTTTAAATGGTGAAAAATTTCGGATTACTAACCATATATATTTAAACCGTCTATCCACTACGTTTTTCTAGTTTAAATGGTTAAACTAAGTGTTTTACATGTGGCAAAAACTCAACAATGGCATCTAGAGCCGGTTATGTGGAATGTGTGCTTCAAAAGGTCTTGAAAAGTTAGCTTTCATGGACCTTTACAACCTATTAGGGGCTGTTTTGTTGTGGGTGTTTGAATCCCTTATGTTTCAAGTTTTAATCTTGCATGCTTTAGTGTAAATCTTGAAAGTATTATGTCAAATGGTTGATTATGTTGTTTGGACAACCTTAAAGTTTTAGTTTATGTTGGCTGAAACTTTAGGGCAGAAATAAGGGATTCTTTGTTGTTCTTGGATGTTGAATGTGTTCATATTATGGTGCATAACATAGCCTTGGCCTTTTGTGTTTGGTTTTGGTTGATTGTTGTATGTCATGTTGGTTTTGTTCCTTGTAAGGGTTGTAATTTGTGTTTTGTAACTTGGGTTGTAATTTATTTATTCATTTGCTTATGTAATAAATAGATTAGGTGTATTTCTTTTATTAGAAAAATTGTATTAGGATATGATTTTTGTAAAAGAAGATGCATAAAAAAAAGACTCAAAGAAGGACACAAAAGACATGGACACTTGAGGCATTTGGATGTGGATTCAAGTGGGAGTTCATGGACACATTTTGATGTGTCAACTTCACCCTTAGGAAAGACCTTATGACAACACTTGTGATGGCAAACAAGTGTGGTCAACTTAGTGGCTATGGTTATGCACTCATGTTTATATGTTTATGCTTGCTTGAATGTTTTGTTGTTTGATTGTTTGGTTGATATTTGGATATGCATAACAAACTCATTAACAAACTTAACAAGCTGAAAATTGATGGTTCTTTATCATTAAGTGGTTAATAAAAGGTTATTAAAAGGATTAATGGTTTTAATAAAAGAGGTTTTATTAAAAGTGAACCATAGGGTACCTTGTATTTGAAAGCATGCAAATATAAGGTACATAGAGTTTTCTAAACTAAGATTATGAAAACTATAAATTTCTTTGATAACAAGTTTAACACCGTCCTTTTGCACAACACTTGAGTCACTTGGAAACTCTTAATGGGATAAAGGTCACCTAACCATTTTGAGGGAACTTGTGATTTGAGGAGAGGATACCACATTTGTGGGATAAAGATCACCTAACCACTTATGTTAGAAAACTCACATGTGTGTGCAAGTAGGGTAACTTGATTTGCAAACCATGTTAAATGGATCACCTACAATATGGTTTACAAAGGTGTTGATGGGATAAACATGCTGACTATACATATGATGTTTAGAATCGATCCCATACCTCTAGAAGTTGCAAAGGGTTGCAATTGTCAAAACGTTGACTACCTTGTTAATTTAAATAATGGGATAAAGGTCACCTAACCACTGTTTAAATGTAACGTTGGATTCTAGAATTTTAAAAATTGTGTAAGACACATAAAAGGGCTTCAATTATTAAAATATGGACAATATCGTAAATACTAAAATTAACTTTGTTAAAATTTTGTAGATGGCCACCAATAACAATGATAATCATGATAATTCATCCACGTCCGCCCAATCTTTACGAGCGATTCTCCAAATGGAACGTCTAAATCAAAATAATTTTATCGATTGGTATCGAAACTTGAGAATCGTTCTCAAGCAAGAGAAATGATTATATGTTTTAGGCGACCCTATCCCCGATCAACCTAGTGAGGATGATGAGGAGGCCTTTATGAATTGGGTTAAATACACTGAGGACTCGGTCCAAGTGTCTTGCCTCATGTTGTCAAGTATGACTCCTGATCTCCAAAAGGAGTATGAACATCATGGAGCGTACGACATGATTACCCAGTTGAAGGAAACGTTCCAACAACAAGCAAGGGTAGAGCGCTTCGAAACGGTTCGAGCACTCCATGCATGTCGTATGGATGACACCCAATCTGTTTCATCTTATCTACTTAAGATGAAAAGCCATATCGACCGCCTTGAAAGGCTGAATTGTCCTGTCTCGAAAGAGTTGGCTACGGATTTGATCCTCAACTCTTTGTCAAAAAGGTTTGACAATTTTGTCATGAATTATAACATGAACGGATGGGACAAGAACATAAGTGAGCTTCACTCTATGCTCAAAACTGCCGAGGCGCCCATGGGTAAAAAGGTTTTACCCGTTCTCACCATCAATGAAGGTAGGAACAAGAAGAGGTCTCACCCCGCACCCAAGGCAAATGTTGCCAAGGGGAAGGGATACGTTAGAGGAAAGGGGAAAGGAGTGGTAAGAGCGCCACCACCAAAACAAGCGGAGAAGAAGCAAAAGGTTGCTTCAAATGACCCATGCTTCAAGTGCGGAGAGATTGGGGACATTGGGCAAGAAATTGTTCAGTCCATCTCAAAGAGTTGCAAGCTAAGAGGGATGCTGGGCAAACCACAGGTACAATTTACATATTCATATTGATCTAAATTTAATATCCTCAAACACATGGGTATTGGATACCGGATGTGGAACTCATATTTACAATTTATTGCAGGGGTTCAAAAGAAGTAAGGACTTCAAGAAAGGGGATGTTAGCCTCTACATGGGGAATGGGGCGAAAGTTCAAGTTGAAGGCCAAGGGGACTACATCTTGGAGCTTCCAAATGGTTTGAAAGCAATTTTGAACAATATTTTGTTTGCTCCTAGTTTGACTAGGAATATTATTTCTGTTGCCCAATTAAGACAGTATGGTTATATTTTGTCATTTATTGAGAATGAAATTCATGTTTCATTAAATGGCATGTTTTATTTTAAAGCTATTCTTGTTAATGGTATTTATGAATTGGTTCATGAAAACACATTATTTGATAGCTCATTGTACCAAACCACCACTAAAAAACTCAAATTGGATTTGAGTGATACCTATCTTTGGTATTGCCGTCTTGGTCATATAAACAAGAAACGCATACAAACACTCCAGAAGAATGGTATTTTAAAAGCAAATGAATATGATTCATTTGATGTATGTGAATCTTGTTTACAAGGTAAAATGACTAGGGCACCTTTTAAAGGCAAATCCGAAAGGGCAAAAGACTTATTAGGCATCATACATTCGGATGTATGTGGTCCTATTAAGCCAATGACAGGGTACCATGAAAAACACTTCATTACCTTTACCGACGACTATAGTCGATATGGTTATGTGTACTTACTAAGACACAAAGATGAAGCTTTTGAAATGTTCAAAGTCTTCCAAAATGAAGTAGAAAATCAACTCAACAAGAAAATAAAAATTCTCCGCACCGATAGAGGAGGTGAATACCTAAGTGATGCTTTTAGAGATCATCTTAGAAGTTGTGGTATTGTCTCACAACTATCTCCACCTAGAACACCACAACATAATGGTGTGTCCGAGTGGAGAAATCGAACTCTATTGGATATGGTTCGATCTATGATGTCTAGAAGCTCACTGCCTCTATTATTTTGGGGTTTTGCTTTGCTCTCAGCGGCCCGTATTTTGAATATGGCCCAACCAAGAAAGTGGAAACGACACCTTTTGAAATATGGCATGGAAGGGTTCCATCGCTCTCATATTTAAAGGTATAGGGTTATGAGGCTTATGTTAAGACTCCCAGCTCAAACAAGGTAGAAAGTCGTTCCACTAAGTGTATTTTCATTGGATATCCTAGAGATTCTATGGGATATTATTTCTATGATCCATTGGAAGAAAAGGAGTTTGTTGCCAAGAAGGCTGAGTTCCTAGAAACTATGTTCCTTACGGAAGGAACTAGCAGTAGAACTGTGGATCTTGAGGAGGATTATGATCCACAAACCGATACACGTTTGGTTGACACTAGCACTCAACATGAGAATGTTGAGAATGATCAAGTGGTTAATCAATATACACAAAACGTTCGCAGATCTGGTAGAATTAGTAATCCACCTGAAAGATATGGATTTTTCGTAGATGGATGCTATGTGGTAAATTCCGATGAACCAACCACCTATTGTGATGCAATGTCCAATCTGGATTGTGACAAATGGCTTGAAGCCATAAATGTTGAGATGCAATCCATGCATGACAACCAAGTGTGGGACTTGATTGAACCACCTCTTAACTCCAAGATAGTTGGAAGTAAGTGGGTTTTGAAGAAGAAAACCGACATGCATGGAAACTTGGATACTTATAAAGCTAGACTTGTAGTAAAAGGTTTCACTCAAACTCAAGGAGTTGATTATGATAAGACCTTCTTACCTGTTGCGATGCTAAAGTCTATTAGGATATTGTTTGCCATAGCTGCTCATTATGATTATGAGATTTGGCAAATAGATGTCAAAACCGCTTTCCTAAATGGATATGTTGAGGAAGATGTCTATATGGTTCAGCCTGAAGGTTTTGTCGATCAAAAACATCCTAACAAAGTATGCAAGTTAAATAAATCAATCTATGGATTGAAGCAAGCATCAAGAAGTTGGAATCACCGTTTTGATGAAGAAATAATCAAATTTGGGTTCATCAAAAACGCTGATGAAGCATGTGTATATAAGAAAGCTAGTGGGAGCATTATCACTTTCCTAGTATTATATGTCGATGACAATCTACTATTTGAAAATGACATTCCAACCATGGAAGGTGTAAAAGCCTGGCTTGGAAACTGTTTCTCCATTAAAGATCTTGGTGAAGCCGCCTATATTTTAGGAATAAAGATCTATAGGGATATGTAAGGCCCCGTTCCCGGGCACCTCACAGTTGGTCATTCATTGCACATCAAACACATAATTTACATTTACTAAGCAAAATAAAGCAGGGGAATTGATAAAAGTACATTCTCATTCTTCATAAAAGCTTTTACAATGCATTACATCGTTGATTCGAATACAAAATACATATTTTCTTTTTCATTACATAACTTTACAATGATTGTTGCGGAAGCAAATGAAACCGAGGATTTCTTAAGTAATCCCGTTTATCTGAATCCTCAACAATTCAAGAGGTCATAAACAGTGACCTCTAGTACAAAAACATTTAAAACTACATCTAAAGAAGATTCCTTAAGTAATCCCACTTATCGGGATCCTCAAGGAACACTTGCATGCAACATAAAATGTGGCAGCATTATCAAAAGGAGAATGCCATCCCAAAAGAGCTGAGTAGCCGCCTCGTGCCATCCTCAGCAACACTACCTGTCAACTGGAAACACATAAAAAGTCAGCGTTGCTGAGTGAGTTCTAGTTTTATAAATAACATACTTCTCCTTTGTTTAACCGTTCTTTACTTACATGCGGTCACACAACATACGGACACATAGATAATATTATTATTATCTTCATCACTCATTCATTAGCTTTTCATTGAGTACCGTTCATCATTATCATTCATATTCTTTCGTTCGTACGTATCTTATTTTCATTCATTCATTCATTCATTCATTCATTATTTGCGTTCGTACATTCATGTCATTCATACATTCATTACTTACGTACGATCATTTCTTTCATTCATACGTTCATTACATTCATTCGTACGTTCATTACTTCCGGTGACATGTACAATACCCTGAACATCATGCATTACTGCTGGTGCTGGACCTGTGATAATTAATCACGAACGTTGTGCACAAATGCTAATCCAGTCACCTAGGGTAGGTACATGCACCACTTATCTTTCCTCTTTCATTCTGGATCAATGCCATATGCTATACCCCGAACATTATGCACGAAGCTGGTGCTGGACCTGTGATGATCAATCACGAACGTTGTGCACTCATGCTGATCCAGTCACCTAGGGTAAGCGGCAAGGATCCCATACATATGGTCAATCACAAAGACTGACCCTAATGTGCATCCTTCGGGGTAGCTAACCCGCACACCGTTGAGCTAACACCTGCCAGGGATGTGCACCTCCATACATTTGCTTACAAGCCTTTCTTACATTCATTCGTTCTTTCATTAATGCATGCATTCATTCATCATGTTCCTCTTTCATTATCTTTCACTTTACGTTCTTATTACTTTCGTTTCATTCATTGACATAGCACGTAAAGTCAAGAAAAGATAAACATACATCGACATAAGGAACATCGATATTTACAAATCATGAGTCATTACCATCATATAAGGCTACATCATACTTATCATACATACATCATGCCTATACATGCAATACCATCTCTCTCCTCATACGCAACAGCCCTATTTGATCGATTAGACATACTTCAGTCGCATGGCCTCCATGTGACTGGATCGTGCGATTGGGCAACCAGGCGAATAGGCATATAATCGTGCGAATGAACACTAGGCGATTGAGCATTGTGCGACTAGGACTAATGCGAATGAGCCCCTATACGACTGGACTCTCAGTCGTACGATTGGGCACTAGGCGAATGAGCATTTATGCGACTGGGCGTCCAGTCGTGCGGTTGAATCTCAGTCATACGACTGAATATCAGTCATCCCTCAATCGTGCGACTGGCTCTCCAGTCGTCTAGCCCTAACTGGGCAGCGACTGGAGTTCATCACGAACTGCAGCCGCGACCTACGGCCTTCAAACCCTTCCAAACTCATCTTAAGCCTAAATTAGCCCTCCCAAACCTTAGGGATTCATACTAGGACATCATACAAGAATATACAAGTCCTAAATCGTACCTTAAAGACATTACACAAGATTTCACCCAAATGGGTCAAACATACACTTTTTTCAAAAATGGGTTATATGTGTTCCAGCCCCAAAATCATTGAAAACAAGTAAATGAGGGGTCCTAGAACTCACATAATCAAGGAGAAGATGAAGAGCTTCGTTTGGACTAGCCACTCGACAAATTTTGAGCCCGAATCACCACTTTCTCTCTTTCTTTCTCTTCTTTCTCTGTTCTCTCTCTGCTCTTCTCCCGACTGAAATGTGCAAGTGTGGGGAGGGGAGATGGCTGCCCCTCCTTTATAGCTACAGCTCAGTCGCCCCAAACTCCAGCCGACTGGGCCTCCAGTCGCCTGAACACCATGCGACTGGACCTCCAGTCGCATGAGTTCCATGCGGTTGAACCTTCAATCGTCCAAGCTCCATGCGATTGGTCCCCCCAGTCGCATGAGTTCCATGCGACTGAGACTCAGTCGCATGACACTCCAAAAAGTCAAACTTCTGCGTGTTACAGGATAGGTCGAGGCGGTTGATTGGTTTAAAGCAAAGTGCATACATTGACAAGATCTTGAAAAGGTTCAAGATGGAAAACTGTATGAAGGGTACTGTACCGATTCAAAGAGGAATGATATTGAGTAAGACTCAATGTCCAAGCTCAAAGGATGAGCAAGACAAAATGAAGGGAATCCCATATGCGTCTACTATAGGATCCATCATGTATGCAATGATATGCACTAGACCGGACGTGTCATGCACTTTGAGCATGACAAGCCGATACCAGCAAAATCCTGGAAACAGTCATTGGATGGCTGTTAAGAACATACTTAAGTACCTAAGGAGGACTAAAGATATGTTCCTAATCTATGGATCTGGTGATGAGGAACTTGTTGTAAAAGGTTATACGGATGCGAGTTTCCAAACTGATCGGGATGATTCACGATCACAATCGGAGTACATTTTCATCTTGAATGGAGGAGCAATCTCATGGAAGAGCTCTAAGCAAGATATGGTGGCATTATCAACTACAGAATCAGAATACATCGCCACTTCATTAGCAGCTCAGGAAGCTGCATGGTTAAAAAAGTTCATTGCCGATCTAGGGGTGGTCCCTTCCATTCAGGACGCCCTAGAAATTCTTTGTGATAACGAGGGTACGATTGCTCAAATCAAGGAACCCCGTGCACATCAAAAGACTAGGCACATTGAACGAAGATTCAACTACATAAGGGATGAAGTTGAAAAGGGAAAGATATGTATTCGCAAAGTTCACACGGATCAAAACATTGTGGGTCCTCTCACAAAGTTACTTGAGAAGGCAAAGCATGAAAGTCATGCTTGTGCCATGGGACTGCAATATTCTAGTGACTGGATTTGATCTTTAATTTTGTACTGAGATATTGTAACTCTTTATTACTTGAATGAATTATTTGGTTATAATGATTCAACGAATATTTATATTTTGCATGTTTAAAATCCATGTGTAAATTGTTTACTCAGAACGTCCGTAGTTATTCATGCTTGTAGGAACATGTGTGAAGTTAATGCTATTATGAACTTGGATTGGTAGATATTCATATGGATGAATATGGAGCAAAAGGTTGCTGCCAAAGTTCATAGATATTTATGGGATGCAAATATTGGACTGACCTGCATCTCAAACATTACTACATGGAATCTTCCTGATTGATCATAAGTAATTTTGAGTAAAGGCGAACATCATTTGGTATCCTCTGACATGAGATACATATCGGGTCATGATATTTACCGAATATTATACTTTGACTTAGCTCTTCGCTGTTCTGAAACATGGCAGTACATAAGTATGATTTCCGGTATGATATAAAGTAATTATGAAAGACGTATGTTGTCAAGATGGGATTTGTCCCTCTTATTCGTTGAGAGTAAGATGTCTAAAGCCTGATAAAGTTAAATTAATGGAGAATGATCACTCCGTGTCTCTAGGACTTAACATGACATCTATGACAAAAGGATAGATGATTGTTTCACCTAAGACATTTCATGTATGGTACTTTAAGAGGATGATGTTATTGAATGGCACTTAGTCATACGTATTAAGGGTAGTAAACCATTGTTAGGCGGTATTTACTACTTGCATCAATCTTCTATGAATCTTGTGCAAGTGGGAGATTGTTGGATCCTATATGCCCAAGACACATACAAGATTGATGTAGTTAGTACGCTATGATCCAAGTCGGGTCATACCCAATAACAAGCTATACAAACACCAATTAATATTTATTTGTTGATAAGATCAAACAAATAAATACCGACATCAATTTAGAAAATGGGTTTTTCTAAAAATGTTGCCTTGTAAAAGAACAACATTATGTGGATAATTTGTTCATGAGAAATTATTTGATTCATTATTCAAGTTAGTTAAATAATGATAAATAAAAGTGTGATATTGTTATAAAATTAAAAGAGGTTTTAATTTTATAAAACTAAGGGTTTGGAGTGTAACTTATTATAAAATTAAAATGAGGGGGAAAACCCATTTCACATGGGGATTTCGTCTCCCAAAAAGGTCTAGGGACCAGCCATTTTAGTCTTGGTCTTTGCAATCCTTTCCCTCTCCAACACTCATCCATCATTCACACTTTTCTCTCTAACATTACAAGCAAAAGAACCTCCAAGAACAAGGCTATTTTTTGGGTTTTAGAAGCTGAAAAGGGGACTGATTTTCGGTTTTCAGAAGCCTGAAAAGGGGCTGCCTAATTTGGTTTTGGAGGAGCAAAAGAAGGGCTATCTTTGGTGTTGCATCCTAAAAAGCAAGGTGTTTGAAGAGCTTGTGGGTATCACTTCTTGAGGCCTCCTCTTTTGAAGGCTAGACACATTCAAGAACATCATCATCTTCTCCATCTTTTACATCCACAACTTGTACAAGAAAGGTTGTATCTTAAACACCCTATGGTTGTGATGCCTTGTTTGATAGCAAACTATTACACATATGTTTATATGATCCTTCTTGGGTTTTGTTTAACATTTTAAATGGTGAAAAATTTGAGATTACTAACCATATACATTTAAACCATCTATCCGCTGCGTTTCTCTAGTTTAAATGGTTAAACTAAGTATTTTACATGTGGCAAAACCTAACACATACGCCCAAATAGGGTTGTTGTACCCGAGGAGGAGCATAGTTAAAGTACTGACTTTCGGGGGAAAGTGCAGATGTAAGTTTTGACATGGAAGTTCCCGTAGGTACATGTAAGGTGACCCTTGGAGGTCTTAGAGGGTATGTAGGGCATGATGATGATATTGCATGTTATGCATGATGTAAGTTAAGTATGTATGATGATGCCCTGTATGATGATGCTATAGTGCATGTTGATGTTCCTATTTATGAGGCATGTTTATCTTTCCGTGTCTTTACGTGTTATGTTAATGAATGAAACGAAAGTATTATGTAACGTAAAGTGGAAGATAATGAAAGAGGAACATGATGAATGAATGCATGCATTAATGAATGAACGAATGAATGTAAGAAAGGCTTGCAAGCAAATGTATGGAGGTGCACACCCAATGAAGGTGTTAGCTCAACGGTGTACGGGTTAGCTACCCTGAAGGATGCACACTGGGGTCCAATCTTTGTGATTGACCATATGTACGGGATCCTTGCCGCTTTCCCTAGATGACTGGATCAGCTTCGTGCACAATGTTCGTGATTTAATTACCACAGGTCCAGCATTAGCTTCGTGCACAATGTTCAGGGTATAGCATATGGCATTGATCCAAAATGAAAAAGGAAAGATAAGTGATGAATGTACTTAACCTAGGTACTTGAGCCAGCTCCGTGCCCAGTGTTCGAGGTCTATGAAAGACCTCAGGCTTAGTTACCAGCTTCGTGCACAATGTTCGGGGTAATGTACATTCCATCGAAAGTAATGAACGTATGAAGAAATGTAATGAATGTACAAATGAAAGTAAGGAATGTACGAATGAAGGAAGAATTTATGAATGAATATGAACGAAATTTAACGAACAAATGATGAAGATAATAATGATATTATCTATGTGTATGTATGATGTGTGATCGCATGTATGTAAAGAACAATTTTAACGAAAGAAAAGTTTTTTTATTGTAAAACTAGAACTCACTCAGCAACGCTGACTTTTTATGTGTTTCCAGTTAGCAGGTAACGTTGCTGAGGACGGCACGGGACATCTACTCAGCTATTTTTGGATGACATTCTTTTATTTAACGCTTTTGCATTGTAATGCGAACAAACGATGTTTTGTAATGAATGTTGTATTATTTTGCAAAGGTGTTTATTAAAGGAAATGAAACGATTGATTTAAAAGTTTCCGCTTCATGTTTTATTTAAGTTAATGTAATTATATGTTTTATGTGTGATGGTTGACCAGCTGTAGGTGTCCCGGGAATGGGGCCTTACAAGTTGGCATCAGATCTAAAGTTTAAGTGAAACGGGTAAATTTTCAAAATAAACCTAATCTTAAACTGAGAATAGGACGGAAAGGAAGGGATGCCAGTCTGAGTAGCTGCGTGCCATCAGGTATTTTCTTAATGTTAACCGGTATTATGTGCGCATGTTTATGGTTTATGTGTTACTGGTAGATTTAGATACTGATGTAGTCAGGACAGGTAATGCTCGGGGTATGAAGCGTAAAGTAAGTGGCTAATCACAACTAGCCACTATAATTAGGGACTTACAATACTTGACATAAACTGAGCTATTTTCTTGAATGACCGTGTTGGTGTTTGAATCTCTCAATGTATGATAGAGGATGGCCGGTGGTAGATCATTTAAAGCCTCGTGTGGTGGACTTCGTGCTACGTCGCGGCCCAAAAGAGGCAGGCATAGAGTGGAAACGTGTTTCCTGAAGGACCCGAGACCCTCATCCGGTGGGTGGTGATGAGAGTGCAAATTTGAGGGCATCGGTGAAAGAGGCAGTGATTGAAGAAGTGCATCAGGTCATGTAGACAATCTTACCATCTGTGGTGACCGAAGTGATTAAGGCTGCAAAAGATGGAGAAAAGAAAGAGAGGAATAGGTCCTTAGGAAGACAGGAGCAACCGGAGCCTGAAACGGTCCTTTCTGATGATGAAGAAGAGGAAGAAGAGGAGCCTGCGCCGGAGGCAGTACGAGGCTGTAACTATGGGGCGTTCCAATGGTGCAAGCCCCCTGCTTTTGATGGTAATGACACTGTTGCTGCTGCTCACCGGTGGGTGAGAGAAATGGAGGCTGTTTTGAACATCAGCAAGTGCCGGGAGGATCAGAAAGTAAAGTTTGCTACCCATTCTTTCATGGACTCGGCTCTGTGCTGGTGGGACAATATAGTCCAAGCCGAGGGTAGCAGGACAATCGGAAGGATGAGATGGCCTGAGCTAAAGAAGTTGGTTATTGAGGAGTTCTATCCTCATCGGGAGATGGATAAGGATGAGAGGGAGTTCCTGCAGCTGGAGGCGGGTATGATGACATATCAGTAGTACACCACGAAGTTCAAAGAGATGGCACGTCTGGTGCCGGATCAGGTGACGCCTCTGTCACGAAAGATTAAGAGGTACATTCAGGGTTTGCCTGTGGATATTCGCGGGCACATGATCGCTGCCCGACCGAGCACGTTTAGGTCGGCAGTGGACTTGGTGGGGAGGTTATATGATGAGAGGATGGTAGTGGTGGTGGCTGAAGGTAGTAAGAAGGGTGGTGGTGATCGAAATTGGAGCGGAAAGAGGTTTGGTCGGGGTGATGCCTCGATGGGTAACAAAAAGGCATGGATGGATGATCGCCGTGTAGCCACACCGCGTATGGGATCGAAAAAGTGTGGTAAATGTGGGAAGGAGCACAGTGGCGAGTGTAGATGGGGGTTGAACGTTTGTTTTAAGTGTGGGAAGCCTGCTCATATGGCTAGGGATTGCAGGGGTATGAGGTGCTTCAACTGTGGGGAAAGTGGTCATATGAGTAAAGACTGTAAGAAGCCAAGAGCTGAGGGTTCTGGCGTGAAGAAGACGGGAAGTGAAGGACCGAGGGCGAGCGCCAGGGCGTTCACTATGACACAAGAGGAGGCTAGGACGGACCCTGATGTTGTGTCCGGTACGTTTTTGGTGAACCAAACTTTAGCTTCTGTTTATTTGATTCGGGTTCCCGTGCGCTAAACTGCCTGTTAGTAGTAGACGAGTTGATGTGCCCTTTGATGTAGAAACTGCTATAGGTAAGTCTACCAGGATTTCTGAGATGGTAGAGAACTGTGATGTGGAATTAGAAGGTCATAAGTTTCCTGTTCGACCGTTTGTGATAATATTAGGCGGTTTTGATTTGGTTCTTGGGATGGATTGGTTGGCGGACTTCGAGGCGAATATAGTGTATCGAAAGAAGATGATTCATTTGATAGCACCTGACAGCAGTTCGGTAACTGTTTATGGGGATCGGGTCATGGCGATACCGAGAGTAATCTCAATGGCGGTGGCGGGAAAGTGTATGAGGCGTGGATGTAATGCCTACTTGTGTTATGTAAAGGATGTAGAAATGCCAACACCATAACTATCTGATGTTCCAGTTGTGTGTGAGTTTCCTGATGTGTTTCCCGAAGACTTGCCAGGAGTGCCACCTGACAGAGAGATCGAGTTTCAGATTGACCTGATACCAGGTGCCCAACCTGTTGCCAAGGCACCGTATCAGTTGGCTCCGACAGAGATGAAAGAGTTGATGGACCAGTTGCAAGAACTGCTCGATAAGGGGTTCATTAGACCGAGTATCTCTCCTTGGGGCGCTCCAGTATTATTTGTAATGAAGAAAAATGGTAGTATGAGGATGTGTGTAGACTACCGTGAGCTGAACAAGCTGACAGTGAAGAATCGGTATCCGTTACGGAGGATTGAGGATTTATTCGATCAGCTTCAAGGTGCCAGTTGGTTTTCAAGGATCGACCTTCGATCTGGCTACCATCAGCTAAAGGTGAAAGAGCAGGATATTCCTAAAACAGCTTTTCACATGTGCTACGGTCACTACGAGTTTCTTGTCATGTCTTTTGGTTTGACCAATGCTCCAGCTTCTTTTATGGACTTGATGAATCGAGTGTGTGGGACGATGTTGGACAAATCAGTGATTGTGTTTATTAATGATATCCTGATTTATTCAAAGAGCGAGATAGAGCACGCCGATCACATTCGAGAGGTGCTGGAGACGTTGAGAAGGGAGAAGTTGTATGCGAAGTTCTCAAAATGCGCGTTTTGGTTACGCGAGGTTCAATTCTTGGGTCACGTGGTGAATCCGGAGGGGATTATGGTGGATCCGACAAAGTTGGAAGCGGTGATGCAATGGAAGTCTCCAGAGGCGCCATCCGAGATCCGTACTTTCTTGGGTTTGGTGGGTTATTATTGAGGATTTATTCAAGACTTTTCCAAGATCGCTTCTACTCTAACCAAGTTGACCCGAAAAGATGTAAAGTCTGTGTGGGGTCAAGCTCTGGAGAAGGCATTTGAGGAATTAAAGGCGAGGTTTACCCAAGCTCCTGTGTTGTCGTTACCCAATGGAAGTGAAGATCTCGTGGTTTATTCTGATGCTTCCTACTCGGGATTGGGGTGCGTGTTAATGCAAAGAAGGAAGGTTATAGCCTATGCATCCCAACAGTTGAAGGTTCATGAGGTTAACTATCCTAGTCATGACTTGGAGCTAGCAGACATGGTCTTTGCACTAAAGATTTGGAGGCACTATCTTTACGGGACGAAGTGCACCATTTTCACCGACCACAAAAGCTTGAAGTATTTCTTTGAGCAAAAAGACTTGAACATGAGGCAGAGGCGATAGTTAGATCACATAAAGGATTATGACTGTGAGATCCATTATCATCCGGGCAAAGCCAACGTGGTGGCGGACGCCCTTAGCCGAAAGGAAAGACCCGAGCCGATTCGGGTGAAAGCGTAGCAGTTGATTATGACCTCTGATGTGATGAAGCAAGCCAAAGAGTTTCAAGATTAGGCCTTAAAAGAAGATCGTCTTAACTCTGAAAGGATGAGAGGTCTGGTTGTGGAATTGGGTGAAAACACACTCGGTGTTAAAACCCGATTCGGGCGAATGTGGATTCCTCGTTTTGGGGATCTACGGGTGAAGATTATGGATGAAGCTCATAAGACTCGATACTCTATTCATCCCGGTGCTACAAACATGTACCAAGACATGAAGAAAGATTATTGGTGGCCGGGTATCAAGCGTGACGTGGTGGAGTATGTGAGTAAGTGCCTTACTTGCTTGCAAGTGAAGGCTGAGCATTAAAAGCCGTATGGAAAGATTCAACCTTTGGATATACCAGAATGAAAGTGGGAGCACATCACCATGGATTTCATTACGAAGCTACCGCGTACCCCGAAAGTGTGTGATGCTATATGGGTGATTGTCGACCGCTTGACAAAGAGTGCTTACTTCCTACTGATCCGCGAGACATATTCATCTGAGAGATTGGCTGATCTGTTCATCAAGAAAATTGTAACTCGTCATGGTGTGCCAGTGTCTATTGTGTCTGATCCTGACACCCTGTTTACGTCCAAATTCTGGAAGAAATTCCACGATGCCATGGGGACGAGATTACATATTAGCACGGTTTATCATCCCCAGACTGATGGTCAGTCAGAAAGGACCATTCAGACATTGGAGGACATGCTTCGGGCATGTGTGATTGATTTTGGGGGAAGTTGGGATGACCACTTACCGTTAGCTGAATTCTCATACAACAACAGATATCATGCCAACATTGGTATGCCACCTTTTGAGATTCTATACGGTAGGATATGCAGAACACCCGTTTGTTGGGGTGATATTGGTCATAAAGAGTTAGGGAGCGTCGAGGTGATCGAGGCTACGACTGAAAAGTTTGAAAGGATCAAGGACTTCATAAAGGCAGCCAAAGATAGACAGAAGTCGTATGCTGATAAACGACGTAGACCGATTGAGTTCGAGGTGGGTGACCGGGTTATGTTAAAGGTCTCACCTTGGAAGGGTATCATTCGGTTCAGAAAGCGGGGCAAGTTGAGCCCGAGATACATAGGCCCTTTCCGAATCATTGCTCGAGTAGGAGAGATGGCCTATAGATTGAAGTTACCAGATGAGTAAAGTGGAATTCATCCGACATTCCATGTATCTCATTTAAGGAAGTGCTTGGCAGATCAAGATATGATTGTTTCACTGGAGGATATCAAAGTAGACGAACGACTCAATTATGTGGAGCAACCAGTGGCAATCATCGATCGAAAAGAGAAGAGGCTGAGAAATAAAGTGGTTCCTCTGGTGTACAGTGGAAGAATAGGAAGGGATCCGAGTCAACGTGGGAGACCAGACAAGAAATGAGGCAACATTACCCATGTTTTTTTAGGAATAACAGGTTTCAGGGATGAAACCTATATAAGGGGGGTGGACTTGTAACACCCAGATATTTTTTCTTTGAAGCCGACGAAGGAAGAAAAAGAAATAAAGTCGAAAGCTGGGGGACCAATCTCGCCAAAGTGAGAAAGTCAGGTAAGTGGGGGAATTTAAAAGGAGAGGGCAGCCCTTACCCTCTCCCCACACCCACATTTCAGCAACAAAAGAGAGGAGAAGAGAGAAAAGGGGAGAAAAGAGGAGAAAGGCTTGATTCGGGCTTGGAAATCATCGTGTAGCGGGTCTAGACGAAGCTCTTCTTCTTCTTGTAGTTTGTGTGAGTTCTAGGACCCCTATTTTACTCGTTTTCAACTGATTTGGGGCTGGAACACATAGTAAACCCCTTTTTGTATGTGTGTGTGTTTGACCCATTTAGTTGTGTTTGCGTGTGATGCATTTGGAGTATGTTTTCGGGCTTGTGTGTGCTTGAATGGTGTTGTAGTATTCATTCCTAAGGTTTAGGATGGTTGATTTTGGCTTAGAATGAATTTGGATGAGCTTGGAGGTCGAAAATGGCAGATTGGGTTCGGGATGAACTGCATTCTGCATCAGTTAGGGCTAGGCGACCGACTGGAGGCCATACGGCCGAATGGAGTGCGATTGAAGTTCATTCGCACGATTGAGGCTCAGTCGCACGATTGGAGCGCCAGTCGCATGTGGAGTCATGCGACTGAGAGCCCTGTCGCATAGGTACTCATCCGCTTTAAGTCCATCCGCATGAGGTCCATTCGTATAAGGTCCATTCGTATAGTGGTCAACCACATGAGGTCCATTCGCACGATTGGGTGTTCATCCGCATTGGTGTTCATCCGCATAGGTCCAATCGCATGATGTTTAGTCACATGAAGGCCGTGGGACTGAAGGGTGTCCATACATCCAAATAGGGCTGTTGTACCCGAGGAGGAGCATAATTAAAGTACTGACTTTCGGGGGAAAGTGCAGATGTAAGTTTTGACGTGGAAGTTCCTATAGGTACATGTAAGATGACCCTTGGAGGTCTTAGAAGGTATCTAGGGCATGATGATGATGTTGCATGTTATGAATGATGTAAGTTAAGTATATATGATGATGCCCTGTATGATGATGCTATAGTGCATGTTGATGTTCCTATTTACGACGCATGTTTATCCTTCCGTGGCTTTACGTGTTATGTTAATAAATGAAACTAAAGTATTATGTAATGTAAAGTGGAAGATAATAAAAGACGAACATGATGAACGAATGCATGCATTAATGAATGAACGAATGAATATAAGAAAGGCTTGCAAGCAAATGTATGGAGGTGCACACCCAATGAAGGTGTTAGCTCAACGGTGTGCGGGTTAGCTACCCCAAAGGATGCACACTGGGGTCCAATCTTTGTGATTGACCATATGTACGGGATCCTTGCCGCTTGCCCTAGATGACTAGATCAGCTTCGTGCACAATGTTCGTGATTTAATTACCACAGGTCCAGCATCAGCTTCGTGCACAATGTTCGGGGTATAGCATATGGCATTGATCCAAAATGAAAGAGGAAAGATAAGTGATGAATGTACTTACCCTACGTACTGGAGCCAGCTCCATGCCCAATGTTCGAGGTCTATGAAAGACCTCAGGCTTAGTTACCAGCTTCGTGCACAATGTTCGGGGTAATGTACATGCCATCGAAAGTAATGAATGTACGTAGAAATGTAATGATTGTACGAATGTTAGAATGGAATGTACGAATGAAGGAAGAATTTATGAATGAATGTGAACGAAAGTTAACGAACGAATGATGAAGATAATAATGATATTATCTATGTGTAAGTATGATGTGTGATCGCATGTATGTAAAGAACGGTTTTAACGAAAGAAAAGTATGTTTTATTGTAAAACTAGAACTCACTCAGCAACGCTGACTTTTTATGTGTTTCCATTTGGCAGGTAACGTTGCTGAGGATGGCACGGGATGGCTACTCAGCTCTTTTTGGATGACATTCTTTTGTTTAACGCTTTTGCATTGTACTGTGAACAAACGATGTTTTGTAATGAATGTTGTATTATTTTGCAAAAGTGTTTATTAAAGGAAATGAAACGATAGATTTAAAAGTTTCCGCTGCATTTTATTTAAGTTAATGTAATTATATGTTTTATGTGCGATGATTGACCAGCTGTAGGCGTCCCGGGAACGGGGCCTTACATATTAAAATTAAAGGACATAACATGTAATTTTATATATTAATAAATGACATAATTTGTAATTAAAGTTGGATGCATAGTAATATAAACATATCAATAACATCAACATTATAGGTTCTAGACGGTAGAGGTTTCCAAGAAACCAAATAAGCAAACCTTAAATGAAACAACAAATGCAACCGAATCGAAAAAACAAAAACTAATAAGAAACCAACGATTTGGTTAAATGGATTTTTAAAAACATGATTAGCCTATTAGTTACTTATTTAACCTATATTATCTAAAAAATATTGAATATCTACGTTTCACAAACATCTTTAAACATTTTTGTTTCGATTGGTAGATTAATATATTTTATTGGACATTTTGTTATTATATTTTATGAATTTACTTCTAGTGTCAAGTAGTTGATAAGAATATATAAATTATATTTAAAGATCAGCAAAATAATAAAAGCCCAAAGTTTCTAGCCACTACAACAAAAGATGGCTAACGCAACCCCGGTAAAATGTTACATTAGGTCCTGAAAAGGCTGCATTACACCTAAAGCAACCTTTTACCTAGGGCTGCATCAGGTGCAGTTGCATTAGACCTAAAGCAACTTTTATGTTACATAATGCAACATTTCTAAAAAAAAGTTGCTTGTGTTATTCAAATGCAGCTTTTTTATGATGCAACATTTTGAACATTCAAATGCAACTTTTTTAACTTATAAATGCAACTTTTTTAACTTAAAAATACAACCTTTATTATAGCTTTATTTACAACAATGCAACCTTTTCCATACTCTAATGCAACCATTATTATATTTTTGTTATAAAAAATGTAACCTTTAATAAGGTAAATGCAACATTTTTTCAATTTCAGTTACAATAAATGCAACTTTGTTTACACTCAAATGCAACCTTACAGCATCATCATAAGCACTACAATTACTATTAATATGTTTTACTATATAAGTTAGGCCATAACAATAACAATATAGAAATCATAGATGGTCGTACGATGCACTTTAACATATATGTCCAAACTGAAAATAACAGTAGTTAAACAAAGTTGGAAATTACAATAATAAAAAGTACTTAGAACCTCCCGCTCATGTTAAATACTCTTGAACTCCAAGAGGTAGTTGCTCCATAAGCTTTCGCACCATAGCTTCAAAGTTTTCTCGTTGGTTGTCTATATCTTTTCGTGCAGCTTCTAACTCGTCCTTCAATTGGTTTTTTCAACTTCAACACTTGCTTTGAATGATTCGATAAAGTCCCTGCTAGGAATCATGTATGATGTATCACCACCATCCACTTTTTTTCAACAATTTATTGGTAACGCCTTTACCATATAGTCTACAATATCCATCATGCTCTTTGTTCATCACAACCATATAAGGATCTATCGAAGCACTTTCATCTTCTAGGGGTTTATAGTTCTTCATTTGTTCCTGTGATATTATTAAAAAACATATGGTCAAAATAATTGAAGATTAATATTAAAAACTATTATTTAATGTCTAAGAATCTGTTGTCAAAATAAACTACACTTCAATGTTGAATAAACAACTATTTAATAGCAATGACAAAATTTCAAAGGAGACTTATAAAAAGGAATATGTAGATTTATAAGGTAAGAAAAAGTGTCATATGAGGGCAAAAGTAAGTCAAGGTAAGAAAGAGTTAGCTACTTTAACCCAACTTATAAAAAGAATTTCACCAAAAAACAACACAAATGATTTCTTCCTGAAGAAACAAAAACCATAAGGAGTAAAATAAGTGGTACCATCTCTAAATTTTACATATCCATAGTTTTTCACCTCCCATTCTTACACATCTCAATTTGAAGTAGGTAACTCTTTGTTTGGATCCTCATTTTTCTGCATTCATGATAACAAAAACATCAACAAAAAATATATGACTACATAAATTAATAAGAAACACAAAGCACAAGCAAACAAAACCATATTACCATCTCATCACGAATCCTAGCAAAACTTTTTGGACCAACTGTGTGCATATTTTTTTGTGACAAGCGTATTTCCTTGGCCCGCAAACAATGTTTCTACATACATATTAATAAATACAAATTAGTTTACATCCCAAGACACAATAGATAACTAATAGTAGTAATAGATAAGTTGTCTAGAAAATTACCTCCTCATTTTTATCATTCCACATTCTCAACAATTGTAAAAAATCATCTTGTGGAATGCTTTTAGGTCGGTTCTTCCATCTTGTTTTGTTGTCTTTATACTGATAGAAATATTTTATCTTAAATCTACATTTGTAAACCTTATAGGAATGTCCAATGGTCCTAAGCCCAAGTTTTAGCAGCATCGGGTACATCATATTTTTCCATAAAAAATGTATTTTAGTAAATATTATAAAAATCATAACAAATGAAAGAAATAAAACTATTGAAAACCTTACCAAGACGTACTCCCACATCTTATCTTTATGTGGCACCTTATGACATGAATTATGAATCCATGGTGCATAACTGTAATTACGAGCTATTGTAACCAAAAATCGAGAGAATTGTTCTACTACGTCCTTCTCTATTGGTCCAACGGGTTGTCCAAATTCATTGCATATAATGACCTCACGTTCATTGACTTTTCGCGTGCGCACATCATGCATCATTGTTGGTCCCCTTTTCTTGAGTTTAGAAATTCCTGTTGACAATTATACATCAAAATTAGATAAGTAATCAGTGACAAACCAAAACATACTCAAATAGTTAAACTCAACCTATTGTTTTCTCGAATTCGGACCTCGTAATTGTTCTTGAGCTAGTATATCATCCTCGTTTCTCAAATCATCATTGCTATCATCCCCGTGTATCTCATTTTCATTGTTTGTAATGGTTATTTGGTCCATGTCTTCATAGTCAACATCTTGTCCTTAGTAAATACATGTCATCAATAAATACAAATTATAAAATATATAACGACAACAAATTATTAACTTGTTAAATCATTGAACACAAATACCTTCAGATCTCACAATATCATCTTCATTCTCATTGTATTTTGAACCATTCTCATTGAGTAAAACTTGCTGGAAGTTTTGCTTCTGGAATCATCTCTTGTAAAAGTTGTAGGAGATCATCAAATGCCATATTACTAAGCCCATGAAGAGTCTTGTAGAGAAGAAGTCTAATGATGAAAGATAGCTTCGAAAAACTTTTACACCCAGGGAACAACTCTTACTTTCCATCTTCTATCAGCTTATAGAATTTTTTGGTATCTTCATTTAAAGAACTTTGTGTCGTACTTGTTTCCTCCACAGTATCTCTAAATCTATCATGCAATAACTCCTCAAAATTTTCGTGTATAGCAACTCCATCATCATATATGTCGGTATTAAATCTTCTTTCTGAGGAGCTTTCTCCATGAAAAACCCATACATAGTAGTTTTCTACAAATCCGTGTCCTTTTAGATGATCAAATACTTCATCTCTTTGATACCAGTAACAATTTTGCATTGTTTGCAAGGACAACATATTTAAGAGCCTTTTGCTGCCTTATGGAATGAAGCATTAAGAAATTCAATAACTCCAGCTTCAAATTCTGGTAATCTTCTAGGTAAATACATCCAATCTCTAACATGTCTCATCTCTCTTGTATTCTGAAGTTAATAGAAACATTAAAGAAACAATAAGACTTTAAGGTTATTGCTAATATATGGACGAACAGACTGTCTTTAACTTGTGTTATTACTCATGTATTAGCAAGATTATTTTAATAAACATATTACATACAAAAAAACATCAATTTGATGAATGAAAATCAATTTAACAGTTGTATTGAACTGAAAACAAGCATATTAGAAGCTGCAATATTATTAATAGAATAACCATATGGGAAAGTAATGGCTTATAATTCTATACAACTCAGGTAACATCAATCTATTAATCATTAGTTGTTGAAAGCGGCCGATGAATAACAAATCATGAGCTTAGACGTGAATAAACTTCTTTTCTCTAGATTCTTCTCTATTTAATTCCAAGATTAACAAAAGCAAACATTAATCTACAAATTCACCGAAACACTTCTAATAAACTCAATGAAATTTTCTATTAACTTCTCATATACTTGTTAACAAGCCAAAATGCCAACGCAAAAGGTTTTCTTGAACAATAGACTAGTCATACTAACCTTGCACTATGTTGAGAGTGATGATGAAGCAACAACTTGATGAGGATGATCAAGCAACAATGGATGCAAATGAAGATTTCTAGTTGCAATTCCTATAGGTATAAATCGATTACATGAGTTATTTGCATCAGAAACATAAAACTTGATATGAAACATTAACAAAACCTAACTATTGATAAAGTATTGAGGACAAGAATAGATGTGAAGCAGCAACAGATGGTGATCGAACAACAACAATTTTATACAATTGTGAAGCAACAAGCTGATCGATCAATTTCAAAGGGCTACCATGTCGATTGAGCACTAATTTTCGATGGATAACATACTATAATAATCGATTGTAAGGCTTTTGATGAAGGCTAAATATCGTTCACCATTCCAACAGATAAAGGCAGCTTTGTTAAAATCATAAAATCATCAAAGATCATAAATAGAAGGCACACAAATTTACTTGATCTATTAATAAAGTTATAATTTCATAAACCTCATTTATACAACATCTTAAATCAAAGAATTCAGTCCTACATTTGACCTTTGTAACATACTACCACATTCTTAAAAAACAAAAATTAGAACTCCCTTAAAACAAACAATTGTAGACTTGTAGAGTTGCAGTTTACTTACTCAAATTAAAACACAAAATCCTCAAAATCAAAGGGAGGTTACGGAGACGAAGCAGCCGAGCAGCAGTAGTGATGGCCAAAGGCTGACGAGGGTAGTAGCAGCAGTAGCAATGGCCGAGCAGCAGTGATAGGCGAGCAGCAGCAGCAGTGATAGCCGAGCAGCAGTGATAGCCGAGCAGCAGTGATAGGTCGAACAGCAGCTGAACGAAGTGTGGGCAAGGCTGAGCACTTTAGCCATGTTGAATGGTTGGGGAAAAATAATGGGGGCTAGGGTTAGTTTTATGTTTTTAGAACAAGGGTAATTTAGTAATTTTATTTAATAAAAAGGGGAAAAATTAAAAAACAGATCAAGCTGTGCTGCAGGGCCTGCGAGTTTCAAACTCGTGCCTGCAGCGAGTTTTGAACTCTTGACCACAAGATGGATAACAGCGCCCACTACCAGTAAACCAATGATATTTTTGTGCTATATTATCAACTTAAATATATTAATATCTTCACTTCCTGTAAAACTAAGGGTATACTAAAAAATTCGACATTATATGTTACATTACGGGTTCAAAAATCAATGGGGTCACTTAACTCCATACCCGTCTCCTAGGTTCAAGTCTTGGTACTTCATAAAATTGTAATTTCTTTTCATAAACTATTTGTTCAAAAAATAAAAATATATTATTTTTAAAAAATAAAAATATATACTTTATTCTAAGCATATCATTAACAAAATATTAGTGATATGATAATTAAATTTTATTGACATTTGCAACTTTTGTAACAAATGTTGCAAATTTCAATAAGATTTGCAATCTTTCAAAAAAGAGTTACAACTTTAAGTAAGATTGGTAACACTTAAATAAAAAGGTTGCAATTTAAATAATTTTTTGCAACTTTTTAAGGAGAATGTTGCAATAGATAATTTATTGCAACTTTTATGTTTAACTAAGTTGCATTAGAATCAAATGCAACTCGATTGAAATAGGTTGCATTTAAAAAGTTGCAATAGTCTCTTTTTCTAGTAGTGAGCTCAAATGATAAATCCTAATTAATCAAAACTGAACCGAAACAAAAAAAACTAAAAAAACAAGAGACGAAGGGTTTGGGAAATGTAAAACTAAAATATCAGTTTTTGGTTTTGGTTAACCAAATGATCCATGCACACCCCTAATGACGGATCGAATTTAAATTAAAACGCAAAAATTCGTAGATCTTGCAACATAGTATATTTGTAATATATGTATAGGGTAGTGTTATAGTAAAAAGAGTATAAAATCTAAAAAGTCTAAGTAGGATTGTGGGCTTGACATGTGTTATTCTATTATTTTAAATACGAGAGCTATTTAATCATTATGAGTTTTACGTTCATTGTATCAAATATCAACTCATTGTGTCAAATATTTTACATTATTTGTTATATTTATTCATCATTGTGTTTTATATTTTAGATCATTTTTTATTTTTTTGTCATTGTTTCTTTAAATTACATATAAACTTATTATTTACTATTATGTTTTACAATTAGAAGTATACAATAATAAATTTTCACTAATTTATATTTCAAAACTCATAGTGTTGCAGATAACATAACGTGTTATCTTTGTCTTTGTTTTTTATTAATTAAATAAATTTGTTATTATCTATCATAATTTTTTACAATTAAAAGTATAAAATGATGTTATTTCATCAGTGTATTTTTTAAAACTCATAGTGTTCAAGTTAACATCAAAAAATAGAATGGATATTACATTATTTTGTCATTGCTTTCAATGTATTAGATTAATTAGTCGTTAATTTATTATTATGTTTTGCATATTAGAGATACACAATAATGTTATTGCACTATTATATTTTCTTTAAATTCATTAGTGAAGGAAAATATAATAGTATTAAAAAAACACAATAACTAACAAAAGACACAATCAACTTCATTAAAGACACAATCAACTGTATTAAAGATACAATGATGAGACACAAGCTAAAAAACATAAAAACAATTATTATCTTTTTATATAACAATACTATACTCGTTTAAAGATTAAAAAAATTGCTCGTTTTATTGTGTAATTTTAATCACCGGTTGATATCAATTTATCTACAATTTTTTTGTTAAATTGGTATTTTAAAAATAGATATTTTTGTTGACTGTAACACCCAGATATTTTCTTTGAAGCCAACGAAAGAAGAAAAAGAAATAAAGTCCAAAATCGGGGCACCAAACTCGCCAACGCGAGAAAGTTGAGTAAGTGGGGATATTTGAAGGGAGATGACAGCCCTTACCCTCTCCCCACACCCACATTTCAGCCAAAAGAGAGAAAGAAGAGAGAAAAGGAAGAAAAGAGAGAAGAAAGCTTGATTCGAGTGGATTCGAGCGCGCAAAATCATCGTGTAGCGGGTCTAGACGAAGCTCTTCTTCTTCTTGTAGTTTGTGTGAGTTCTAGGACCCCTATTTTACTCGTTTTCAACTGATTTAGGGCTGGAACACATAGTAAACCCATTTTTGTATGTGTGTGTGTTTGACCCATTTAGGTGTGTTTGCGTGTGATGCATTTGGAGTATGTTTACGGGTTTGTGTGTGCTTGAATGGTGTTGTAGTATGCATTCCTAAGTTTAGGATGGTTGATTTGGGCTTAGAATGGGTTTGGATGAACTTGGCGGTCGAAAATGGTAGATTGGGTTTGGGATGAACTTCATTCTGCATCAGCTAGGGCTAGGCGACCGACTGAAGGTCATTCGGCTGATTGAAGTGCGATTGGAGTTCATTCGCACGACTGAGGATCATTCGCACGACTGGAGCGCCAGTCGCATGGGGAGTCATGCGACTGAGGGTCCGTTCACATAGGTGCTCCTTCGCATAGTGTTCATCCGCATGAGGTCCATTCACACGAGTGCTCATTCGTATAGTGTCCATCTGCATGAGGTCCATTCGCACGATTGGGTGTTCATCCACATTGGTGTTCATCCGCATTGGTCCATTCGCATGATGTTCAGTCGCATGAAGGCCGTGCGACTGAAGTATGCCAATACACCCAAATAGGGTTGTTGTACCCGAAGAGAAGCATAGTTTAATCACTGACTTTTGGGGGAAAGTACAGATGTAAGTGGTGATGTGAAAGTTCCCGTAAGTACATGTAAGATGACCATTGGGATCTTAGAGGGTATGTTGGGCATGATGATATTGCATGTTTAAGCATGATATATGTTAAGTATGTATGATGATGCCTTGTATGATGATGCTATTGTGTATGTTGATGTTCCTTATTATAGTGTATGTTTATCTTTCCCGCGACTTTACGTGTTATGTTAAATAATGAAACGAAAGTATTTTGTAACTTAAAGTGAAAGCTAATGAAAGAGGAACGTAATGAAAGAATGCATGCATTAATAAAGAATGAGAGTAAGAAAGGCTTGCAAGCAAATATATGAGGTGAGAGACCTTGTTATCATAATAGACTCGAACTGGAATCCTTGTCTTTCGACCTTAGTAATCGGGGCTATGTGCCACGAAGAGGGTAAAGCTTGACACTTTGATTGACCATTGTATAGAACCATTGCTGCATATCCTAGGTACTATGGCCAGGAGGTGCGATGCACCGTTATAGAAGGTCTATGATAGACCTAGGTCCAGTACCACGAAACAGAAGGATATTGCACATGACAATGGTACACCTAAACTTTACCTTAAGGTACTGTGGCCAGAGGTGTGATGCACCATTATAGAAGGCCTATGATAGGCCTAGGTCCAGTACCACAGACAGAAGGGTAAGGTCTATGGTTGATGAAAAACAAAAGAGGAATGATGAAAGAGTAAGAATGACAGGAAAGTGTGAAGAAAGAACGAAAGATAAAGAGTAAACGAATGAACGGAATGAACGAAAGAAACATAATGATAAAGCACAAAATAGGATCCTCGTCACTCATCCTCAGTAATCATGGTTGCGTGCCATGAAAGGGGTAAAGTTTGACAGGATCTACATAGAAGTAAAAGATAGAGAATGATGAAGATAATAATGATATTATCTATGTGTACGTATGATGTATGATTACGTGAAAGTAAAGAAACGGTTTTAATGGAGGTAAAGTATTTTATTTATAAAACTAGAACTAACTCAGTAACACTGACTTTTTATGTGTTTCCAGTTGGCAGGTAAGGTTGCTGAGGATGGCACGGGGCGGCTACTCAGCTCTTTTGGATGGCATTCTTTTGTTCAACGCTTTTGCGTTGTAATAAGAACGAGCGCCATTTTGTAATGAACGATGTATTACTCTGTAAAAGTGTTTACTTAACGGAAATGAAATGTTTGTTTTAAAAGTTTCCGTTACAAGATTTTAGTAAAGTTATTTAATTATATGTTTTAAGTGCGATGAATGACCAGATGTAAGCGTCCCGGGAACGGGGCCTTACAAGTTGGTATTAGAGCTAAAGTTTAAGTGAAATGGGTAAATTTTCAAAATAAACCTTAACTTAAACTAAGAATAGGATGGAAAGGGAAGGGATGCCAATCTGAGTATCCGCGTGCCATCAGGTATTTTCTTAATGATAACCGGTATTATGTGCGCATGGTATGTGGTTATGTGCTGTTGTAGATTTAAATACTGATGTAGTCAAGACAAGTAATGCTTGGGGTATGAAGACTAAAGTAAGTGGCTAATCAAAACTGGCCACTGTAATTAGGGACTTACTGTACTTGACATAAACTGAGATATTCCCTTGAATGACCGTGTTGGTGTTTGAATCTTTCAATGTGTGTTAGAGGATGGCCGGTTGTAGATCATCTAAAGCCTCGCATGGTGGACTTGGTGCTGCATCGCGGCCCAAAAGAGGAAGGCCTAGGGTGGAAAAGGTGGTTCATGAGACCCCTCATCCAGAGGGCGGTGTTGAGAGTGCCAACCTGAGAGCCTCGGTAAAGGAGGCTATTGTTGAGGAAGTTCATCAGGTCATGCAGGCGATCTTACTGTCTGTAGTGACCGAAGTTATCAAGGCTGTGAGGGAAGGAGAAAGAGAGGAAAGAAGTAGACCTACGGGTGAAAGAAGACAGCCCGAGACTGAGACGGTTCTATCTGATGACGAAGAAGAAGAGGAAGAAGAAGAGCCTGCGCCGGAGGCGGCACGAGGCTGTAACTACGGGGCATTTCAAAGGTGCAAGCCCCTTACTTTTGATGGAAATGGCACTGCTGCCGCTGCTCACCGATGGGTGAGGGAAATGGAAGCTATTCTGAATATCAGCGAGTGCCGGGAGGATCAGAAAGTATAGTTTGTTGCCCACTCTTTTATGGACTCGGCTCTGTGCTGGTGGGACAATATAGTCCAAGCCGAGGGTAGCAGGGCTATCGGGAGGATAAGATGGTCAGCGCTGAAGATCTTAGTGATTGAGTAGTTTTGTCCTCACTGAAAAATGTACAAGCTTGAGAGGGAGTTTCTGCAACTAGAGGCGGGAACCATGAGACATCAACAGTACACCACGAAGTTCAATGAGATGGCACGTTTGGTGCCGGATCAGGTGACGCCTCTGTCACAGAAGATTAAGAGATACATTAAGGGTTTGCCAGCGGATATTCGCAGGCACATAATTGCTGCCCGACCGAGCATGTTTAGGTCGGCAGTGGACTTGGTAGGGAGGTTGTATGATGAGAGGGCTGTAGTGGTGGTGGCTAAGGGTAGTAAGAAGGGTGGTGGTGATCGAAACTGGAAAGGGAAGAGGTTCGGTCGGGGTGATGCCTCGACGGGTAACAAGAAGACACGGGTGGATGACCGTCGTGTGGTCACATCGGGTGTGGGTATGAAGAAGTGCGGTAAGTGTGGGAGAGAGCATAGTGGTGAGTGTAGACTGGGGTTGAATATGTGCTTTAGATGTGGGAAGCCGGGGCATCTAGCCAGGGACTGTCGTAAGGTCCGGTGCTTTAACTGTGGCGTGGAGGGCCACGTAAGTAAGGATTGTAAGAAGGCTAGGGCTAAGGGTTCCGGAGTCAAGACGACGGGGAGTGAAGGACCGAGGGCGAGCGCCAGGGCATTTACTATGACATAAGAGGAGGCTAGGATGGACCCTGATGTTATGTCCCGTACGTTTCTGGTGAACCAAACTTTAGCTTCTGTGTTATTTGATTCGGGTGCCAATAGAAGTTTTATTTCTGCTGCTTTCTGTGCTAAACTGCCCGTTAGTAGTAGACGTGTTAATGCGCCCTTTGACGTAGAAACTGCCATGGGTAAGTCTACCAGGATTTCTGAGATGATAGAGGGTTGTGATGTGGAATTAGAAGGTCATAAATTTCTGATTAGACCATTTGTGATGACCTTAGGTGGTTTCGATTTGGTTCTTGGGATGGATTGGTTGGCAGACTTTGAGGCGAACATTGTGTGTCGCAAGAAGATGATTCGTTTGACAGCGCCTGACGGGAGTTCGGTAACTGTTTATGGTGATCGGGTTACCACGATTCCAAAAGTAATCTCAATGGCAGTGGCGGGAAAGTGTATGAGGCGTGGATGTAGTGCCTACTTGGCTTATGTGAAGGATGTGGATACGCCAATACCACAACTATCCGATGTTCCGGTTGTGCGTGACTTTCCATACGTGTTCCCAGAAGACTTATCAGGAGTGCCACCTGACCGAGAGATTAAGTTTCAGATTGATCTGATACCAGGTGCCCAACCTGTTGCCAAGCCACTGTATCAGTTGGCTCCAACGGAGATGAAAGAGTTGATGGAGCAGTTGCAAGAGCTGCTTGATAAGGGGTTCATTAGACCGAGTATCTTTCGTTGGGGTGCTCCGGTCTTATTTGTAAAGAAGAAAGATGGTAGTATGAGGATGTGTATAGACTATCGTGAGCTGAACAATTTGATGGTGAAGAATCGGTACCCGCTATCGAGGATTGATGATTTGTTTTACCAGCTTCAAGGTGCCAGTTGGTTTTTGAGGATCGAACTTTGATCTGGCTACCATCAGCTAAAGGTAAAAGAGCAGGATATTCCTAAAACATCTTTTCGCACGCTTTATGGTCACTACGAGTTCCTCGTTATGTCATTTGGTTTGACCAATGTGCCAGCTGCTTTTATGGATCTGATGAACCATATGTGTCGGCTGATGCTAGATAAGCCAGTGATTGTGTTTATTGATGATATCATGATTTATTTGAAGAGTGTGATAGAGCATGCCGATCACATTCGAGAGGTGTTGGAGACGTTGAGAAGGGAGAAGTTGTATGTCAAGTTCTCCAAATGCGCATTTTGGTTGCGTGAGGTTCAGTTCTTGGGTCACGTGGTGAATCCGGAGGGGATTATGGTGGATCCGACAAAGGTGGAAGCGGTGATGCAATGGAAGTCTCCAAAGACTCCATCCGAGATCCGTAGTTTCTTGGATTTGGCAGGCTATTACAGAAGATTCATTCAAGACTTCTCAAAGATCGCTTCTCCACTAACCAAGTTGACCCGTAAAGATGTGAAGTTTATGTGGGGTCAAGCTCAGGAGAAGGCATTTGAGGAATTAAAGGCGAGGTTAACTCAAGCTCCTGTATTATCATTACCCAATGGAAGTGAAGATCTGGTGGTTTATTCTGATGCTTCCTACTCAAGATCGGGGTGCGTGTTAATGCAGAGGGGGAAGGTTATAGCCTATGCATCCCGACAGTTAAAGGTTCATGAGGTTAACTACCCTACTCATGACTTGGAGCTAGCAGCCGTGGTCTTTGCATTAATGATTTGGAGGCACTACCTATATGGGACGAAGTGCACCATATTCACTAACCATAAGAGCTTGAAGTATTTATTCGAGTAGAAGGACTTGAACATGAGGCAGAGGCGATGGTTGGAGATCATAAAGGATTATGATTGTGAGATCCATTATCATCTGGGCAAAGCTAACGTGGTGGCAGATGCCCTTAATAAAAAAGAGAGACCCAAGCTGATTCTGGTGAATGCGTACCAGCTGATTATGACTCTGACGTGATGAAGCAAGTCAAGGAGTTTCAAGATGAGGCATTGAAAGAAGATCATCTTAACACTAAAAGAATGAGAGGTCTGGTTACGGAGTTGGGTAAAAACATATTTGGTGTTAGAACCCGGTTTGGACGAATGTGGATTCCTCGGTTTGGGGATCTACGGGTGAAGATTATGGATGAAGCTCACAAGAATCGATACTCTATTCATCTCGGTGCTATGAAGATGTACCAAGACATGAAGAAAGATTATTGGTGGCCGGGTATGAAGCGTGACGTGGTGGAGTATGTGAGTAAGTGGCTTACTTGCTTGCAAGTGAAGGCCGAACATCAAAAGCCGTATGGAAAGATTCAACCTTTGGATATACCGAAATGGAATTGGGAGCACATCACCATGGATTTTGGGGGAAGTTGGGATGACCACTTCCCGTTAGCTGAATTGTCATACGACAACAGCTATCATGCCAGCATTGGTATGCCACTTTATGAGATGCTATACGGTAGGAGATGCAGAACACCTGTTTGTTGGGGTGATATTGGTCATAAAGAGTTAGGGAGCGTCGAGGTGATCGAGGATACGACTGAAAAGCTTGAAAGAATCAAAGCCTTTATGAAGGCAGCCAAAGATAGACGGAAGTCGTATGCTGATAAACGATGCAGACCGATTGAGTTCCAGGTTGGTGATCGGGTTATGTTGAAGGTCTCACCTTGGAATGGTATCATTCGTTTCCGAAAGCGGGGCAAGTTGAGCCCGAGATACATAGGCCCTTTCCGAATCATTGCTCGAGTAGGAAAGGTGGCCTATAGATTGGAGTTACCAGATGAGTTAAGTGGAATTCACTCGACATTCCACGTATCTCATTTAAGGAAGTGCTTTGCAAATGAAGATATGATTGTTCCACTGGAGGATATCGAAGTAGACGAACGTTCAATTATGTGGAGCAACCAGTGGCAATCATCGATCGGAAAGAGAAGAGGCTAAGAAATAAAGTGGTTCCTCTGGTGCGTGCACAGTGGAAGCACAGGAAGGGATCCGAGTCAACATGGGAGACCGAATAAGAAATGAGATAGCATTACCCACATTTGTTCGAGGAATAACAGGTTTCAGGGACGAAACCTATATAAGGGGGGTGGACTTGTAACACCCGGATATTTTCTTTGTAGCCGACCAAAGAAGAAAAAGAAATAAAGTCCAAAGTCGGGGGACCAAACTCACCAACGCGAGAAAGTTGAGTAAGTGGGGATATTTGAAGGGAGAGGGCAGCCCTTATCCTCTCCCCACACCCATATTTCAGCCAAAAGAGAGAAAGAAGAGAGAAAAGGAAGAAAAGAGAGAAGAAAGCTTGATTCGATGGATTTGAGCGCGCAAAATCGTCGTGTAGCAGGTCTAGACGATGCTCTTCTTCTTCTTGTAGTTGTGTGAGTTCTAGGACCCCTATTTTACTCGTTTTCAATTTATTTGGGGATGGAACACATAGTAAACCCGTTTTTGTATGTGTGTGTGTTTGACCCATTTGGGTGCGTTTGCGTGTGATGCGTTTGGAGTATGTTTGCGGGCTTGTGTGTGCTTGAATGGTGTTGTAGTATGAACTCCTAAGGTTTAGGATGGTTGATTTGGGATTAGAATGGGTTTGGATGAGCTTTGAGGTCGAAAATGACAGATTGGGTTCGGGATGAACTTCATTCTGCATCAGCTAGGGCTAGGCGACCGCCTGAAGGCCATTCGGCCGATTGAAATGTGATTGGAGCTCATTTGCACGACTAAGGTTCATTCGCACGACTGGAGCGCCAGTGGCATAGGTGCTCCTTCGCATAGTGTTCATCCGCATGAGGTCTATTCGCACGAGTGCTCATTCGCATAGTGTCCATCCGCATGAGGTCCATCTGCATGAGGTCCATTCGCACGATTGGGTGTTCATCCGCATTGGTCCATTCGCATGATGTTCAGTCGCATAAAGGTCGTGCGACTGAAGGGTGCCCATACGCCCAAATAGGGTTGCTGTACCCGAAGAGAAGCATAGTTTAATCACTGACTTTCGGGGGAAAGTACAGATGTAAGTGGTGACGTGAAAGTTACCGTAAGTACATGTAAGATGACCATTGGGATCTTAGAGGGTATGTTGGGCATGATGATGTTGCATGTTTATGCATAATGTATGTTAAGTATGTATGATGATGCCATGTATGATGATGCTACTGTGTATGTTGATGTTCCTTATTATAGTGTATGTTTATCTTTCCCATGACTTTACATGTTATGTTAAATAATGAAACGAAAGTATTATGTAACGTAAAGTGAAAGATAATGAAAGAGGAATGTAATGAAAGAATGCATGCATTAATAAAGAATGAGAGTAAGAAAGGCTTGCAAGCAAATATATAAGGTGAGCGACCTTGTTGTCGCAACAGACTCGAAATGGAATACTTGTCTTTCGACCTCAGTAATCGGGGCTGTATGCCACGAAGAGGGTAAAGCTTGACACTGTGATTGACCATTTGTATAGAACCTCTGCTGCATATCCTAGGTACTGTGGCCAGGAGGTGTGATGCACCGTTATAGAAGGTCTATGATAGGCCTAGGTCCAGTACCACGAAACAGAAGGATATTTCACATGACAATTGTACACCTAAACTTTACCTTAGGTACTATGGCCAGAGGTGTGACGCACCGTTATAGAAGGTCTATGATAGGCCTAGGTCCAGTACCACAGACAGAAGGGTAAGGTTTATGGTTTATGTAAAAAAAAGAGGAATGATGAAAGAGTAAGAATGAAAGGAAAGTGTGATGAAAGAACGAAAGATAAAGAGTAAACGAATGAACGAAATTAATGGAAGAAACATAATGATAAAGCACAAAACGGGGTCCTCGTCACTCGTCTTCAGTAATCATGGCTGCGTGCCATGAAGAGGGTAAAGTTTGACAGGATCAAGATAGAAGTAAAAGATAGAGAATGATGAAGATAATAATGATATTATCTATGTGTACGTATGATGTATGATTGCGTGAAAGTAAAGAAACGGTTTTAATGGAAGTAAAGTATTTAATTTATAAAACTAGAACTCACTCAGCAACGCTGATTTTTTATGTGTTTCCAGTTGGCAGGTAAGATTGCTGAGGATGGCACGGAGCGGCTACTCAACTCTTTTGGAGGTCATTCTTTTGTTCAACGCTTTTGCGTTGTAATACGAACGATCGATATTTTGTAATGAACAATGTATTACTCTGCAAAAGTGTTTATTTAAAAGAAATGAAATCTTTGTTTTAAAAGTTTCCACTGCATGATTTTAAGTTATTTAATTATATGTTTTAAGTGCGATGAATGACCAGCTGTAAGCGTGCCGGGAACAGAGCCTTACAATGACTTTTTGAAACTTTCCTATATTTTTAAACGTTCATGACTTTTATGTACGATATTATTTTTCTATAAAAATTACACCATAAAAAGGCGTGTTTTTTATCTTTAAAACAAGTGCTTTATTATTATATAAAATGATATTTTTTATGTTTTTAAGTTCATGTCTCATGATTGTGTTTTAGTGCAGTTTGTTGTGTATTTTTATTAAATATTATGCTTTTCTTAATACAATTGTATTATTATAAATAATAAAATTTAAAAAATATATTGGTGGAATAACATTGTTATAAGTTAACAACTAATTAATCTAACACATTAAAAACAATGTCAATATAACATAATGTCTTATGGTATTTTTTGATCGTTATTATGTTATCTTAAACACTACGAGTTTTGAAAAATAAATTAGTGAAATAGCATCATTATATCCTAATTATAAAACACAGTGATAGACAACAATAATTTTGTATAATCTATAAAAAAATAAAAAAAATAACGTATTATATTATATTCAACACTATGAATTTTAAAAATACATTGGTAAAAGTATATTATTGTGTACTTCAAATTGTACAACATAATGATAGATAACAAGTTTATATAAATATAAAAAAATAACAAAAATTACATAATATTATCTAAATCGTTAAACACAATAATAAATAGATATAACAAATGATGTAAAATATATGACATAATGAACTAATATATAACATAATGAATGCATAATACATAACACGCTGACATAGTTGACGCAATTACCAAAATGTCCTCCTCTTCAAGAGAATAGAAGTACACGTGTCAAACCCACAATTCTTCTTAAGATTTTTAGATTAAGCATCTTTTTTAGTATAATCCTATACATATATAAAGAAATGATCACTTAAGAACTAGTTTTAATTTAAGAATTTGAGAACTCCTATTTTTTCTTAAAACGACTATAACCTTTTCATACTTTAATATTTAAAAAAAACTACATCATAAAATTGAGATTTTTATCTTTAATTTTAGTATAATATTCTCATTCTCATATTACATATATAATATCTATAACATATAATAAAAGAATGTTTTTCTAAGATACGTGTAATCATTTTAGCATACCGAAGGACACGTGTCATCATTCTAGCTTATAAAAAAATTATTTTCCCGCCTCTCTTTCATAATAAATAAATATGAAAATTTTAAAAACAATCAACTTGATTTTTCTTTTTTATAAAAACATTTTAAAACAAATATATTTATATTTGTGTTCATTGTCTCTCTCATATTAAATGATAATTATTATAAATAAGTAAACTAAACTATTAAAATATCTAAAATATAAATATTATTATTTTAATAATTTTTAATACATACTAAATTATATAATTCTAGACATATTTTATCTTTAAATATAGAGCAATAATTTCTAATTTCATTATCTGTTATAACCTTTAAATACTCATTATAATTTTATTTCACTATGGCAAATAACATCTAGAAATTAAAATATTATAAAACTAATGGTTTTGATATATTTTATTTATTTCAACCATGTGATACATTGGCTCTAACATAGTATATGTAATATTTCAAACTACATATGCAATACATCATCTTATACGAATGCTATATCATAATACTACATATATGTAGTATTGTCATTTAATTTTTTTCTTTTTGATATAGTAATACTCTACTCAATTTAAAGACAAAAAAACTTGTGATTAAACGGTGCAATATTGTTTTATAAAAATAATAACATATGGAAATTTATAGACTTTTAAATTTAAAGTATAAGGAGCTTTTAAGTTCTCAAATTTAAACAAGTTTTCAAGTGAATCCTATACTATCCTCTCTCTCTATATCTCTCTCTATATCTCTCTCTATCTCTCCTTCTCTCTTACTCTCTCTCTCTCTCTCTCTCTCTATATATATATATATATATATATATATATATATATATATATATATATATATGATGTACAACCTTTGAAGCACCATGTACAAGTCTTGCAAGCAAATTTAGTCATTTAGGTCACGCAGATCTTTAGCTCTGGTGGGAATTTACCTTTTAAAATCGATTCACACACACACATTTGGTTATTTAGGGTTAAAAACAATACAAGAGAGGGGGTGGTGGTGGGATCCGGGTGGTGGAGGCGGTGAGAGAGATTGGTGGTGGTGGGAGTCGCCCACGGTGGCGGTGACAGTGAGAGAGAAAGAAGGAACAGTGATGTCTCAATCATTTTCATTTGGGATATTAAGTTTCTAGAATAAGAAATTAGGATGTTTTGGAGTTTTGAACACATCATCTTCATTTAGTCTCCGGTCGTCAATCAGGTACCCCTACAAAATCATCTTGAAGCCCTTTTGATTTTTGTGTTTGTGCTTTTGAGTTTAACCTACATATTTGAGAGACGGAGAAGAAAGATTATGAGTTTGATGTGCCTAAATTTTCTTGTAATTATAAATTCTATTTATAGGTTTCATCATTTTAGGTTAGATTAGGGGTTACTAATCTTATGAGTGATACACTGATGATCAGGTACATATAACACATCAACCATGTCCTCGGTTTTATGTTCATGAACATTTTGTTTTGAAGATGGCGATTTCAAACAAAGATTCAAATTGAAGATCCTGTGTACAAGTTCAGTGGACCTTGAAGACGAAGATCCTTTTCTGTTCGATAAGGTTAGATTCAAAATGAATAATTAGGTTTGATTAGAATGTCTTTCTAGGTTATTTCTCATTCTATTTCTCATTCTTTAGATCTAAGTTCTCTTTAATGTAATTTTAAACCTATAAGCTTATTGACTTTATGTATGAAAATTATGTTAGAGGAACGTCTCCTTTGGTAATATTAACATTTATTGTTTGATTTTGTTTTATAAATTTCATCATCATCTGCATTCAGGAATTGAAATGTTATATTTTTTTATTGGTAAATTGATGAAGTTGTTGTGAACATATTATAAAGTTTTAATGTTGTTTCTAAACAAATTTTAAGTTTTGAGAAGTAAGCTAGCTAAAAATTGGTATTTTGACTACTGTTTGAAGAGATTATATAGTACCAGTGATCATTCGTGTAAATTTACAAGCATGCTACCTTTATTTTTTAATAATATCACTAGAAACCAAATCACTTGAAGAATAATGTACCATTGGCATTGAATCAAGAATTACTTCTGAAATAATATACTACTTGATACTTGACTTGTTTTTAGTCCATCAGTTTGCTTGATAGGATTAGATCTGATGGTCAACAATACTATCAGGTGTAGGTAATGAATCTTTATGTGCTGAGTTGGCACTTGAACTTATGAGTATTAAGGTGTGTCTCAGAATTTTACCTTTTTAAGTTTTCTTATAGTTTTGCCACTGATCATGTCCATTTTATAGATATATTATGTACCTAGTTTATGATCTTAAATGTAATAGTCTTTCATTTCTTACATTGATATAATGTGATGACTCAATGATAAATGAAATGCATTTTGATGTTTATTTATGGTTGATTATTTCATATTATTTCTGTATTGAGTACGATTCACATGTATGAACTTTATATATAGGTTTGATGTTAGTGTACATAGTTCTACGTCAATAATGACTTAGAAATGTGTTCAACTTAGTCGTGTGGTTATTCATACTTATGGACCATATGCACGAATGAACCATACTTATGGACCAGTCGCACGACTGAAGCAGGAGACTGGATCAGTCGTAGGATTAAGACATAAGATTGACTCAGTCGCACGACTAAACCTTCAGTTGTGCGTATGAGTCAGGCGCATGAGTCAGTCGCACGACTGAACCATGCTAATGGTTCAGTCGTACGAATAGACACTGAAAACGTATAAATACCACATAATTCGTGGAAAAATAGAACACTTCGAATACTTTCATACCCTAGCCGTCCAGAGCGTCCTAAGTCACCCATCCAAGTTCATAGTACTTTCCTAATCGATTCCAACTCGTTCTTAACATTTGTTTCATCGTTAGATCGATTAGGTTGTTCGTTCTCACTGATTGGATTGCCAATCAAATAGGATTCCGCACTATTTGATCTGGTCTCACACAGAATCCGCTAGTACTCCATACGAAAACGGTCCTAACAAGTGGTATCAGAGCTTAGGCTTGTGATTTTGCGTGGATTCGATTAGTTTTGGTGTTAAACTCAACATTTTCAATCAAAAGATCCACTTTTTGCTTCAAAACCGTGTTTTTGACGAGAGTTTGTGTTAAAAGTTTCGACCTTTTACCATACGACAGATTAGGGTTCATGAAAATTCGTATTTTTGTGTCAAAGTGTTCAAAAATTCGATTTTTTCTGCAACCGCAGCCTCAGTCGCTCGATTAGCTCAATCGCACGACTGAATCCCATTCGTATACTCCATTCGCACGACAGACCTCAGTCGTATCTCTCATTCGCACGGTTAAGCTATTTCAGTTGGTTGATCTCAATCGTCCTGCTCATTCGCATGACTAAATCCAATCGCATGATTGAATTCATTCGCATCCTTCAATCACACGATTGACCCAGTCGCCTAGCTCAATCACACGTTTGAATCTATCCTGTTCTAAGTTCATCAAGTTCAAAGCAATGGAAGATCAGTTTGCTGCATTCACTGCTGGAAAGGAAATGCGTATCCAGAATCTTCTACTTCTGGAAAATGAGATAGGGAACCATAAGAAACCGCCAAAGCTGTTAACGTTGGATGAATACCCACAGTGGAAACAGAGGTTTGAAATCTAGTTGAATGGAGTTGACCTAAACCTTTAGACATCTGTTGAGACTGGTTACACGGTACCAGTCAGTGCTAATAGGGTAAAATTGACTTTGGGAGGAATGAGTGAATCCCAGAAGACTATCCATAATGCTGAAAAGAAAGCATATGCCTTGTTGACTCAGTCTATACCTAAGGACATATTCCATCAGTTCTCTGAGAACAAGCAGTCAAAGAAGTTATGGGAGGCCTTGGAAAAACGATACGAAGGCAATGCAACTCTGAAGGCACTGAAGGAAAAAGCTCTCAAAAAGGAATTTGATAACTTCTCTCAAGTTAGGAATGAGAGCTTGGATGATATCATTGATCGATTCTATCATCTGATGAGTGAGTTGCATACTCATGGTGTGGCAACATCTATGGAAGACAAAGTTTCAAGTTTTGCTGATGGTTTGCCAGGCAAATAGGATCCATTTGTGTCTAATCTAAGACAAAATAACACTCTTGCTACATTAGACAAATGATTTCATTCTAAAGTTAAGGGAGGAAGAACTGCATCAGAAATACAAGTCAAAGGAAGAATCCTACGCTCAAAATCCTGCATTATACAATTCTGTTCCAACTCCGGCCTCATCAGGCGCACCGCTACAAACGGCGTTTGTGTGTCACTCTTCTGCTCCTTCCCAAAGTAGTTCCTCCGGAAATGAAACGTCAGGGTCATCTGGAACCCAATACATTGTTCCTGAGGCAAATACAACCAAGCTGAAGACCGAGAATCTTGAAAATGTCACTGTGGAAGTTGCTAAAGAGCACATGGATCTTCTAGCTGCTATTGTTCAATCTTATGATGGATTAGTCGCTGGGAAGATTGGGAACTATCATCTTGCTGATGAGGACTATGAGCAAGTTGATGAGACTGAGTTGGAGCGCATGAATATTATATGGGCTTTGGCTAGTGCAGTAAGGAGAGCCAAGAAGTTTGTAAAGAAGACGGGGTAGAACTTGGTTGCTACTAAAGATACTACATTTGGATTTGATAAAACCAAGGTCACATGCTTGAATTATGGAGAAAAGGGGCACTTCAAACGTGAGTGCGTAAAGCCAAAGAAGACTGGGAATGGAAATTCTTTTCCTACATTCAACCGTCAAGACAAAGAGAAGGCCGGAGCATCATCAATTAAAGAATCTAAGGCTTTGCTTGCTTAGGGTGATGAAGGACAAGACTGGTCCTTCCGATTTATATCTGAGGGAGAATAAAATGTTGCATTAGTTGATACCTTGGATGATGGATCTGCAAGTGAAGGAGAAATCATAGCTGAGCATGCACGTTCAGATATCGAAGAAGCTATGGATGTCGTTGATCATATGGTTGAAGAAGATCTAAGTGCTGCAAACTCAGAATCTCCTGTTACTGAAGAGTCTGGCACTGCATTGATGGCTGATTCTTCTGGTTCTGCATAGGGTGTCCGCTACAGCGCTATCACTAATACCTGGATTATTGATAGTGGGGCTTTCAGGCACATGACCAGGAATTCGTCCCTCCTTTTCAACATCAAGCAAATGAAAGGGGGACAAGTATCATTCGCTGGGAATAAAGGAGGTTACATCACCGTTCAAGGTGAAGTGGGAAAAGAGAAAGTGAAGTTTGACAAGGTCAACTACGTTCAGCAATTGTAAAGCAACTTGCTTTCTGTCTCCTAAATTTGTGATAAGGGATTCAAGGTTGTGTTGGCAACAAGAAGTGCTACATACTGAAGAAGGAGTATGTCATCGAGGAGGATAAAGTTCTAATGTCGGCTTCAAGATATAACGATCTGTATGTCTTGGACCTATCAAAAGCCTCCACAACTGAGTCTAATTCTCACTGTTTCTTGTCAAAAGTAACTGAAAGAGATTTAGTTTCTTGGAACAGAAGAATGGGACACATAAATCCCAGGAAGATGAATCATCTGGTTCAGAAAGATCTTGTGGACGGAGTTAGTGTCAAGAACTTCCAGCTTCCAAACTTCTGCATCACATGCAAGAAAGGGAAACAGACAAAGAAGTCTCAAAAGTCAAAGAAAGTTCATTCTATCGATATTCCTCTTGAGCTTCTATATATGGATCTATTTGGCCCTGTCAGCACAAACAACATAACTGGTGATTTGTACTGCTTTGTGGTGATGGATGATTACTCAAGATTCACTTGGGTGATGTTTATGAAAGCTAAATAAAAGACATTTGAATCATTCAAACATCTTGTTACCACATTGGAGTCACTCTACAAGCTGAAAGTAAGGAAAATACGTTCAGACAACGGGACAGAATTCAAGAATCAGTGGATGGAGGCCTTCTGTCGAGGAAAGGGATTGTTCATCAATTCTCTTCTACCTACACTCCACAGATGAATGGAGTTGCTGAACGAAAGAATAGGAGCTTTATAGAAACAGCAAGAACTATGCTAGCTGACTCAAAACTACCTGTTTAATTCTAGAACGAGCAGTGGCTAATGCTTGTTATACTCTACATCGGGTCTTGGTGGTCAAATGTCATGGAAAAACTTGTTTTGAGTTGCTCCAACAACGTAAACCCAACTTAGAGTATCTAGAACCATTTGGCGCACCCTGCATGCTGTTAAAGAAAAATCAGACTGTGAAGTTTTGCGAGAAGGCAGAAGAAGATATCTTCTTTGGATACAATATACCAGACAAAAAGGTTTACAATAACTCAACTGGTCAGGTAGAAGTGTGGTGTAATGTTGATGTACAAAGATACACCACCCCCTGCAGGAAAATGACCTTCCTTTTTCTTCAGCTATGATAGATTTTTTAAATCCTTCAATCTACCTCCTTCTCAATCTGATGATGAGTTAGCTGCTCAAATGGTGTATGATGTTCTGAACACTCCTACATAAGACTTGACATCATCGGTTTAATTAGAAGATACTTCTAGCCCTTCAGGGGGACAGATTGAGGTAAGTGATTCTTTCTCCGATGATGAGGCCGTTGAAACTGAGAGTGCCAACCAGGAGGAGCAGGTTCCCACTACTGAAAGTACACCAACATCTGATCATGATGCAACTGGAACTTTTAAACCCCATACTCCAACAACCACAGAAATTGAACCTGGGATTCAGAATCTAGATAATGAAGTAGCAGTACCCACCACTCTCGGAACTCGAGTTAATGTGCATCATCCCCTGGACAACATCATCGGGGATATTCTATCAGGAGTTCAGACAAGAAATCAGCTATACTCAACTGATTATGCTGCAGTCATGGAAAAGGGATATCTATACGATGGTGCTTATCGATGTTTCATGTCTCAAGTTGAGCCAAAGTATGTAAGCGAGGCTTTCAAAGATAAGGCATGGGTATGTGCTATATAAGGAGAACTCCTTCAGTTCAAGAAGTTAGGAGTCTGGACTCTTGTGGACAGACCAAAAGGTGCGAAGGTGATTGGCACTAAATGGGTTCTTCAGTGTAAGAAAGATGACCAAGGGATCATAATCAGAAACAAGGCTCAACTAGCCGTTTAAGGGTTTAGACAATTCAAAGGCATTGACTACAATGAAGTGTTTGCACTTGTGGCAAGAATGGAAGCAATTCGAATCTTCCTAGCCTATGCATCTAATATGAAGATCAAAGTTTATCAATTGGATGTGAAAAGTGCATTCCTTCATGGTGAGATCCGTGAAATGGTTTATGTCAGACAACCCAAAGGATTTGAGGATCCTTATCATTAGGATAGAGTTTATAAACTTGATAAGGCTTTGTACGGGCTCCATCAAGCTCCTCGAGCCTGGTATGAGAAACTCTCTACTCATCTGCTGAAACATGGTTTTCGCAGAGGGGTGATTGACTGCACGTTGTTCATAAAGGTAAAAGATGGTGATTTACTATTGTTGCAGATTTACGTGGATGACATAATCTTCGGTTCCAAGAACAAAGAATTATGTAAAGAATTCGAATCAGTGATGAAAGATGAGTTTGAAATAAGTGCCATGGGAGAAATAAAGTTCTTTCTTGGGTTACAGGTGGATCAGACACCAAATGGAATCTTCCTGCATCAGACCAAATATGTAGGAGATGTGCTTAGTCAGTTCGGCATGGAGAATACAACGGTTGCTGGAACTCCACTTGCCATGAACCACGATGTGGCACCCGACAAAAATGTTGATCTGGTAGATACCACTATGTATCGAGGAATGATCGGATCTCTGATGTACCTCATAGCTTCTCGTCCTTATATTATGTATGCCACATGTCTCTGTTCCAGATATCAGGCAAAACCGAAAGTGAATCATCTAATTGGGGTAAAAAGGATCTTCCGTTATCTGAAGGGTACTCCAACACTTGGGTTGTGGTATCCTCATGATGATGACTTTGAGCTTACAGCGTATAGTGATTCGAATTATCATGGTTGCAAGATAAATTACAAGTCAACATCAGTGGGATGTCAGTTCTTTGGAAGACGATTAGTCACCTGGCAGTGTAAGAAGTAGATGTCTATTGCTCTGTCAACATATGAAGCTGAATATGTTGCCGCTGCAAGTTGCTGTTCACAAATCATTTGGATTCAACAGCAAATGCGAGACTAGGTTTACAATTTTCTAACACCCCTATTTTTGTTGATAATTCTACTGCTATTGCTGTCACTAAAAACCTGGTCCAACACCCAAAAACTAAACACATCGGAATTAAATATCACTTTATACGTTACTGTTTTGAAAAGCAATTAATTGATTTTCTTAAAATTAACATGGATTTCCAACGCGTCAACCTCTACAAAAAGCTTTTGATAGACCTCGATTTCAGTATCTATTAGTGGTCAATGGCATTAAAAAGAAAGATGATGTGATTCAAGACGAATCAAGTTCATAGTCGGACTCTATGTTTTTTTTATTTTTTATTTTTCTTTATTTTCTTTTATTCCTTCTGTCGTAAAGATTTTCGGTTTTAGAATTTTAGGGGAGAATAATTTTAGTTTTGGTAGTTAGTATTTAATTACTCAAAGAAAAAACATGGGCGGACAGATAAGCTGAAAAGCAATTGCATCAAATCTGTGAAATCGATTCAAGATAATGGAAAATGATAGTACACAGACATCAATCTGTTTGGGACACCAAAAGCATTTAAATGTTCTAAAATGTTATATTCAAAGTTACAGAAAATTATAAGTCTAAGAAGTCACAGCCAAATGAGTGGAAATATGATAGTAAGCTAGACTGCTACTGTGGTTACATAGAGAAAGTAGATCTAGGGGTTGCTAGTCCATTATATGATGTGTTAGTAGATTCAACACAATAGACTAGTAGACTACATTGGTGAACAAATGTGAAACTAAATCATTCAACAGGCTGTGGGTTTCCATCTCATCACTAGTTAACACAATCAACTTATTTCCAATAAGGGGTGAAGAGCAAAATGAATGCCACAAATATGTGCGGACGACCATAAAAAGAAGCAAAGCGCATAAAAATATTATGAAACCCAATCAAGCTAATAACTAATGTTGTTGGTGCGTTATTTGTAAAAGAAAATTGCTCTAATAAGAAGATAGGTTGTGTGCCTCTCTGTTATGTTATGGCACTGACCTGAGGATAAGCACAAGCTAAATATTCTAGAATTCATTGTTGTTTGCGCCTCTCTGTTGTGCAATGGCACTAACCTGAGGCTTGGCATCTCTTTGAAAGCTCTTAGAATAGTTTCTTCTTGTCAAAACCCGTAGACCGCTCAAAAATCTCCTGAGAAAAGTTGGTTACCATATAAGTGTGGGATCCACAAATGCTTGTTGAAATAATAAACCTAAATAATCACCAATGTATGTCAAAAATCTGTGTATGGATTTAGGTGGACAAATATACTAATAATCATCGTGGCAGTATTTCCCGATGGTCAAAATCAATGTGTACTACGTAACGGCTCTAGCATTATTTCCAGTTAGTGCTACTGTCCTTTAGATGAATAAGACACTGTGATTGGTGAATATAATGTTCTCTGGATCTACATAAATATAATAGGTCCCAAAGGATTATGTTTATGCCTGTATGATTCCATAAGAATATTTCTAGAAAAGATGAAAATGCTTGAAGTTGTTCTTGTCAGGGGGAGAAATCATTTAAGGAATGTCAAAATGTTTTCAACCCACCTTTAACGAAAAATACAAAAAGAATGTCTTAATTTAATTTGTTTAAAGTTTATCTTAGTTTTAGCTATGTTTGTATTGAGTCGATGTCAGACTATGTAACAAGAGGAAATCTGTGAATGTCACAAATTGAACCTAACATTATCAAATAAAAGCTTGTTCCTGGAATGATTAAAAGGATCACGTCTAAGGTGATCAAACAGTTTTGATTAAAAGGATCACGTCTTAGGTGATCAGAAGTTTTCAGTTAAAAGGATCACGTCTGAGGTGATCAAACAGTTTTGATTAAAAGGATCACGTCTAAGGTGATCCAAAGTTTTCAGTTAAAAGGATCATGTCTGAGGTGATCAAACAGTTTTGATTAAAAGGATCATGTCTGAGGTGATCAAAAGTTTTCAGTTAAAAGGATCATGTCTGAGATGATCAATGGTGATAATGTCATTCATAAAATTCAAGTTTTGAAAAGTTGGGGAAAATGAAGTCAAACTCATAAGAATGAGCCAATCGTACGATCAGATCATAAGTATGGACCAATCACACGATTGGACCATAAGTATGGACCAATCGCACGAATGGACCATGAGTATGAGCCAATCACACGATCGGACCATGAGTATGAGTCAAAGTATACGATTGGATCACAGGAATGAACCAATTATATGACTGGCTAAAGAGGTCTAAGTTAGTCGTACGACTGAACCTCAGTCGCATGAATGAATCATGCGTATGGGTTCAGCCACACGACTGAAACACAGATTAGTATAACAAGGGGCTCAGTCGGTCGTAAACCCTACACTTGACTTCAAAACTCTCCAAAAACCGCCGACTACCGAGACACCCTTTTCAAATTTCTTCCTGTGATTCCTACTGTTTAGCATCGCTGACCGATTCTTACTCATCTACAGGTACTAAGAGACTGAAAACATATCAAATGAGGATGATTAAGCGAACCTAACTGTTCAAATGGAATAAAACAAGAACCATGACTTAAAACCCTAAAATAGAACACCATAATGTAACCAAACGTGTATTTAAAAGATATTAAGTGTTATATCGAGCCCAGGCGCGTCTAATGAATCCAAACTTGAAGTGAAATTGACTGTTTTGACAAAGATTCAAATTTTTAGACTCGAACAGTGCAGATGCGAATCGACATGTTTATGAACTTCAGTCGCACGATTGAGCCAGTCGCATGATTCAATCGCACGATTGAATCAATCGGTGACACAGACGCATGATTGACTCAACCGCATGGCATAGCATACGACTAAGTTCAGTCGTAGGCTCAATCGTACGACTGAGCTCAGTCGTATGGTTCAATCATACGATTGAATCAGTTAGATACATTCTTTTCAAATTAAATTGTTCTTTCTTATGAACGGATCTAATATATTTGTTTCTTGTGTTGCAGTAACATGGCTGACAGATGGACCATGAGCACTAAGCATAATATATGTGCTTACCTCGATCCTACTTCCCGGAACACTTCAGAGTTCGCCGGGATCATTGTTTTCTTCGTCGACCGAGGATCTACCGCGCCATTTCTACTCCCTGCACACCTTATCGATCTATCCAGCAGGCATTCTGGGAGAATGTCGTGGTAGATCGCTCAGTGGAGCCTTACAGGATCTGAAGTTCCATCTTCTGCCAAATCGACATTTGGGAGGATGACTTACGGGGGTCTTGGACTTTGGTGAGGACGGAGCCTACCCAACCAAGCTACATCCCCTGACTATTCGGGGATGTTTTATGAGGATCAAGTACACCAGTGACATTAATGCCGACGTGCTAATCAAGAGTAACATGTGCCCACAGTTTAAGTATCTGGCACATGTGATCCTCAAATGCCTTGCCTCCCGGCGTAGGGGATTCGATGAGATGTCCGACCAAATCCAAAATGCATACGTTGCACTGGTACTAAACCACCTGTTCAGTTTCTCTCGGATGTTCTTCCCGTATTTGATGGAGAACATCGAGGCGAAGGGTAAGGAAGGCTTCTGCATGTACCCGAGGTTTCTACAGATGATTATTGATGAGAAGATTCCTCACTTGCCCAAGGAGAAGGATGATGCGGTGTCCCTAAAGGCTATGGACGACATGTATGGCCCCGTTCCCGAAGACGCTTACAGCTGGTCATTCATCGCACTTAAAACACTTAAGTATATAACTTTACTAAAATCATGCAGCAGAAATTAAACAAAACCATTTAATATATTTTAATGAACAACTTTTGCAACGTAATACAATACTGTTAACTGTTACAAAATACTATAAATTGCATTACATCACAAAAATGTCATAATTATACGAATGGATGCCATCCCAAAAATGCCAAGTAGCTGCCCCATGCCATCCTCAGCAACTATTACCTGCCAACTGGAAAACACATAAAAGTCAGCGTTGCTGAGTGAGTTCTAGTTTTATAAATAAAATACTTTACTTTTTATACAAACCTTCTTTACTTTCATACGTGGTCATGCATCGTACATACACATAGAAAATATTACTTTTATTTTAATTAACATTCATCATCATATTCATAGCATGTTTTAATTTCATGCTTTTCATTAATATTCTCTTACTTTCGTTCTCATTCTTTCGTAACGTACTCGTTATCATTCTTTCACATTCGTACTTTGTTTACTTTCTTTCTTTCTTTTGTACGTTACGTCATTCTTTTACATTGGTATGGATTGATGAACAATACCCTGAACATTGTGAACGAAGCTGATGCTGGACCTGTGCTAATTAAACCACGAACATTGTGCACGAAGCTGATCCAGTCACCTAGGGCAAGTCATCTCTCCTGTTCATACAAACTGTTTGGTCCTACCCCGAACATTGTGCACGAAGCTAATGCTGGACCAGTGGTAATTAAACCATGAACATTGGGCACGAAGCTGATCCAGTCACCTAGGGCATACCAAAGGGCCTTGTCAATCTCAAAGATTGACCCTGTGTGCATCATTTCGGGTAGCTAACCCGCAACACAATTCAGCTGACGACACATGGTCGTACCCCTCCTTTCATTTGCTTGCAAGCCATTCGTTCGTTCATTATGTTTTACCTTTCGTCATTGTTATCTTTCCTTTTATTATGTTATTCCTTACGTTCTTTTATTTGTTTGTCATACTACGTAAAGTAATAACATAATATATAACGTATATTAAAATATAATACAAATACGTTTAATCATTATTAAAAGATAACACATCATACGTACTGTACATTATTCATACATTTTATACCCATCATACATCATACATACAACCCATAACCCTAAAACATCTCATAATTATACTTAAATTCAGTAATCATTACCCAATAAGTCCACCTTAGTCAAAACCCTAGACTTTCTGTTTTTCCCAGAATTTCAGAAAATTATTCTAAGGGTCTAGACGCATGGGCACTATTTGGGCGCTTCTGCCCTGTTCAGACGTTTTGCCACTATGCAGACGTCTGGACTTAACTTAGTCTCTTTTTCACTTAGACGCATGGGCCTATTTAGGCGCATGGGCCCTATTCAGAAGTTTGGGTCTACACTTAGCCATTTTTCTACTTAGACGCATGGGCCTATTTAGGCACGGTTGGGCTTTCTGGACGTTTGGGCATACTTAGACAATTTGACCGTTGGACGCATGGTCCACTGTTTAGACGGTTGGGCATCAAATTTGCACTTAAACAACATAAATCAATCCCAATTCATCCTAACTCAGAATCCGATCTTAGTTCTAGCATTCTAAGCATCATAACATGTACATACACACATATATGTCCCAAATTTACACCCACCCTCATGCACATTTACACATACACATACGGGTGAAACCCATTTTTTATGAGAACATATACACATGCATTTTCTAGCCCCAAAGTGGTTAAAAACATGTTAAAAAGGGGGTTCTAGAAACTCACCTTAGTCTGTTTTTGGACTTAAACTCTTCTCTTGACCCTTCTCAGACGTTTTCAACACCTAAAACCCACACACACACACAACCTGAACACCAATCACATTTATAAGCCTACAACAAGTCTAGAATCTTCTAAAGCATCATAAACTCGAGAATTCTTACCAAAAAATTCGAATTTCTTGTTTCTTCAAAAATTCCCGAGAGTTTCTTCTCTCTCTCTCTCTCTTTCTCTGTCTAACAAAATCCGAATGTCAAGGTGTAAGAAGCAACATGGATGGCCATGTTGCTTTATTCACTAACTTTTCAAAAGTATTATCCTTTTGGACACTTTCAATCCCTCAACTTGGGTTAACTTGCATTTTCTTTCTTTTCCTTTGCTTTTACTCTTTCTTTTTACCTTTAAAAAAAATAACCGGGTGTTACAAGTCCACCCCCTTATATAGGTTTCGTCCCCAAAATCTGTTATCCTCAAATAGATGAGGGTAATGCTGCCTCATCTCTCCTTTAATCTCCTATGTAGACTCGGATCCCTTTCTGTGCTTTCACTGTACACGCACCAGAGGAACCACTTTATTTCTTAACCTCTTCTCCTTACGATCAATGATCGCCACTGGTTGTTCCACGTAATTGAGGCTTTCATCCATTTTGATGTCCCCCAGTGGTACAACCATGTCTTCGTCTGCTAAACACTTCCGCAGATGAGATACATGGAATCTCGGGTGAATTCCACTTAACTCATCAGGCAGTTCTAACCTATAGGCCACCTCTCCTACTCGGGAAATGATTAGGAAAGGTCCTACATACCTTGGGCTCAACTTGCCCCGCTTTATTAAACGAATGATACCCTTCCAAGGCGAGACTTTCAACATAACTCTATCACCCACCTGGAACTCAATCGGTCTACGCCGTCTATCGGCATACGACTTTTGCCTATCCTTGGCTGCCTTCATAAAGGCTTTGATCTTTTCGAGCTTCTCTGTCGTAGCCTCAATCACTTCGATACTCCCTAACTCTTTCTGACCAATGTCATTCCAACAAACGGGTGTCCTACATCTCCTACCGTATAGCATCTCATATGGTGGCATGCCAATGCTGGCATGATAACTATTGTTGTACGAGAATTCTGCTAATGGCAAATGGTCATACCAACTTCCTCCAAAATCGATCACGCATGCTCGGAGCATGTCCTCGAGTGTCTTGATCATCCTCTCAGACTGACCATCTATCTGAGGATGATAAGCCGTGCGGATGTGCAGCCTCGTCCCCATCGCATCGCGGAATTTCTTCCAAAATTTGGATGTAAACCGAGTGTCTCGATCAGACACCATAGACACCGGCACACCATGACGAGCTACAATTTCTTTGATGAACATATCAGCCAACCTCTCAGATGAATATGTCTCGGGATCGGTAGGAAGTGAGCACTCTTCATCAAACGATCAACTATCACCCATATAGCATCATACCCTCTCGGGGTACGTGGTAGGTTCGTAATGAAGTCCATGGTGATATGCTCCCACTTCCACTCAGGTACAATCCAACGGTTGGATTTTCCCGTACGGGTTCTAGTGTTCCGCCTTTACCTGCAAACAGGTAAGGAATTTACTCACATACTCCGCTACGTCGCACTTCATACCCGGCCACCAGTAGTCTTTCTTCATACGTGATACATCTTGGTAGCACCGAGATAAATGGAGTATCGAGTCTTATGAGCCTCGTCCATGATCTTTCCACGTAGATCCCCGTAACGAGGAATCCACATTCGCCCATATTGGGTTTTGATGCCGAGAGTGTTTTCACCCAACTCCACGACCAGACCTCTCATCCTTTCAGAGTTAAGACGATCTTCTTTCAAAGCCTCGTCTTGAAACTCCTTGTCTTGCGTCATCACGTCAGAAGTCATAATCAGCTGATAATCCTTCACCCCAATCGGCTCGGGTCTCTCCTTCCGGCTAAGCCCATCTGCCACCATGTTGGCCTTGCCCGGATGGTAATGGATCTCGCAATCATAGTCCTTTATGAGCTCAAACCATCGCCTCTGCCTCATATTCAAATCTTTCTGCTCGAAGAAGTACTTCAAGCTTTTATGGTCTGTGAAGATGGTGCACTTCGTCCCGTATAAGTAGTGCCGCCAATTCTTCAACGTGAAAACCACCGCAGCTAGTTCTAGATCGTGTGTGGGATAGTTGACTTTGTGGGTTTTCAGCTGTCTAGATGCGTAGGCTATCACCCTTCCACGTTGCATCAATATGCAACCGAGCCTAGAATAAGATGCATCCGAATACACCACTAGATCCTCACTTCCCTCGGGCAATGTCAAGACAGGAGCTTATGTTAATCTCACCTTTAACTGCTCGAAAGCACCCTCCTGCTCTCGACCCCACACGAACATCACATCCTTGCGAGTCAATTTGTCAAAGGTAAGGCTATCTTGAAAAGGTCTTGAATAAATCTCCTGTAGTAGCCCGCCAATCCCAAGAAGCTACGAATCTCGGATGATGTCTTAGGAGACTTCCATTGCATCACGGCCTCAACCTTTGCCGAGTCCACCATGTTTCCCTCAGCATTTACCACGTGACCTAGAAATTGCACCTCGCACAACTAAAAAGCACACTTGGAGAACTTAGCATACAACTTCTCCTTTCTCAATGTCTGCAACACTTCCAGAATGTAACCGACATGCTCTTCTTCGCTCCTTGAATAAATCAGGATATCATTGATGAATACAATCACTGATTTGTCCAACATCGGCCAACACATTCGATTCATCAGGTCCATAAAGGCAGCTGGCGCGTTGGTTAAACCAAAGGACATAACGAGAAACTTGTAGTGTCCATAACGCGTACGAAAAGCTGTTTTAGGAATGTCTTGCTCCTTTACCTTTAATTGATGGTAAAGATCGAAGGTCTATCCTCGAGAACCAACTGGCACCTTGGAGCTGATCGAACAAGTCGTCAATCCTCGGTAACAGATATCGATTCTTTACCGTCAACTTGTTCAATTCACGGTAGTCGATACACATTCTCATGCTACCGTCCTTCTTCTTCATGAATAAGACCGGAGCACCCCATGGAGAGACACTCGGTGTAATGAACCCCTTATCGAGCAACTCTTGCAGTTGCTCCATTAACTCCTTCATCTCAGTCAGAGCCAACCGATACGGTGCCTTTGCGACAGGTTGAGCATCGGGTATCAAGTCAATTTGAAATTCGATTTCGCAATCCGGTGGCACACCTATAAATCTTCTGGAAAAACATCGGAAAAGTCACACACCACCGGCACCTTGGAAAATTGTGGTGTTGACGTGTCCACATCCTTCACGTAGACCAAATAAGCGCTACATCCATGCCTCATGCACTTTCCCGCCACCGCCATCGAAATCACTTTCGGAATCGTCGTAACTCGATCACCGTATATCGTCACCAAACTCCCGTCAGGCGCCATCAGTCTAATCATCTTCTTACGACACACGATATTCGTTTCATAGGTTGCTAACCAATCCAAACCTAGTACTACATCAAATCCACCTAGGGGCATCACATGTAACTTAGCAGCAAACCTATGACCTTCTAATTCTATGGCACAGTCCTCTATCACATCAGTAACTCTAGTGGACTTACCAATAGCAGTTTCTACATCAAAAGGCTCATCAATGCATTTACTACTAACAGGCAGTTTAGCACAAAAAGTAGCAGAAATAAAACTCCTACTAGCAGCAGAATAAAGTAACACAGAAGCAAGAGTTTGATCTACTAGAAACGTACCTGACATAACATCAGGGTCCGTCCTAGCCTCCTCCCTGGTCATCGTGAACGCTCTGGCGCTCGCCCTTTGCTCCTGAGTCCCGGTCTGCTTCCCTGCTTCGGAACTCTCAGCCCTCGGCTTCTTGCATTCCCTACTCATGTAGCCTACTTCACCACAGTTGAAGCACCTCGCCGCTCGGCAATCTCTAGAGATGTGGTTGGGCTTCCCACACTTGAAACAGACGTTAAGCCCCAGCCTGCACTCACCAGGGTGCTCCTTTCCACACTTCCCGCATCTCTTCACTCCTGAGCCTGCGGCAACTACCCGGCGATCATCCATTCTAGCCTTCTTGTTATTTGGGGTGAAACCACCACGTCCAAACCGTTTCCGGTTTCGATCATCACCACCCGTCTTCTTCACTTCGACCACCATCAACTCCCTCTCATCATACAATCTCACGGCCAAGTCAACCACCGACCTAAACGTACTCGGTCAGGCGGCAATCATGTGCCTACGAATATCCGCTGGCAAGCCCTGGATGTATCTCTTAATCTTTCATGACAGGGGTGTCACCTGATCTGGAACCAACCGTGCCATCTCATTGAACTTGGTGGTGTATTGTTGATGTGTCATGGTCCCCGCATCCAGCTGCAGGAACTCCCTTTCCACCTTGTCCAACTCCCAATGAGGACGGAACTCCTCGATCACCAACTTCTTCAGCTCACTCCACCTCATCCTACCAATTGCCCAGCTTCCCTCGGCTTGGACAATGCTGTCCCATCAGCATAACGCCGAGTCCACAAATGAGTGAGTGGCGAATTTTACCTTCTGGTCCTCCCGGCACTCGCTGATCTCAAGAACAACCTCTATCTCCCTCACCCATCGGTGAGCAGCAGCAGCAGTGTCATTACCATCGAAGGTAGGGGGCTTGCATCTTTGGAATGCCCCATAGTTACAGCCTCGTGCTATCTGCAGCACAGGTTCCTCTTCCTCCTCTTCTTCATCGGTAGGGATCACCGTCTCGGTCTCGGGTTGTTCTCTTCCTACCAAAGACCTGTTCCTATCCCTCCTCTCTCCTTCCCTCACAGCCTTGATCACATTAGTCACTACAGATGGCAGTATTGTCTGCATGACCTAATGAACCTCCTCCATCACGGCCTCCTTCACTGAGGCTCTCAAGTTAGCACTCTCGTCACCACCCTCCGGATGAGGGGTCGCAGGCTCCTCGTGGGTCACCTTCTCAACCCTGGGCCTTCCTCTCATGGCCCGTGGTTCAGCTCCACATCCACCACGTGCTCCGCCTCGTAAAGCCTTAGAAGATCTACCTCCAGCCATTCCTAATCGCTATAAGATTCAAATGCTAACACAGTCATTCAAGGTAATAACTCAGTTTATGTCAAGTATGGTAAGTCCCTAATTACAGTGGCCAGTTGTGATTAGTCACTTACTTTACTTTTCACACCCCAAGCATTTCCTATCATGACTACATTAGTATCTAAATCTGCTAAGGGCAAACAGATCAAATAACATGCGCATATAATGCCGGTTATCGTTAAAGAAAATACCTGATGGCACGCAGCTACTCGGATTGACATCCCCTCCCTCTCCGTCCCATTTTCAGTTTAAGTTAAGGTTTCTTTTGAAAATATTTACCCATTTCACTTAAACTTTGGCTCTCATACCAACTTGTAAGGCCTCGTTCCCGGGACGCTTACAGATGGTCATTCATCGCGCTTAAAACACTTAATTATATAACTTTACTAAAATCATGCAACGAAAATTAAACAAAACCATTTCATATATTTTAATGAACAACTTTTGCAACGTAATACAATACTATTAACTGTTACAAAATATTATAAATTGCATTACATCACAAAAATGTCATTATTATACAAATGGATGTCATCCCAAAAATGCCAAGTAGCTGCCCCGTTCCATCCTCAGCAACTATTATCTGCCAACTGGAAAAGACATAAAAGTCAGAGTTGCTGAGTGAGTTCTAGTTTTATAAATAAAATACTTTACTTTTTATACAAACCTTCTTTACTTTCATATGTGGTCATGCATCGTACATACAGATAGAGAATATTACTTTTATTTTCATTAACATTCAACATCATATTCATAGCATGTTTTTATTTCATGCTTTTCATTAATATTCTCTTACTTTCATTCTCATTCTTTCGTAACGTACTCGTTATCATTCTTTCACATTCGTACTTTGTTTACTTTCTTTCTTTCTTTAGTACGTTATGTCATTCTTTTACATTCATATGGATTGATCAACAATACCCCGAACATTGTGCACGAAGCTGATGCTGGACCTGTGGTAATTAAACCACGAACATTGTGCACGAAGCTGATCCAGTCACATAGGGCAAGTCACCTCTCGCGTTCATACAAACCGTTTGGTCCTACCCCGAACATTGTGCACGAAGCTGATGCTGGACCTGTGGTAATTAAACCACGAACATTATGCACGAAGCTGATCCAGTCACCTATGGCATACCAAAGGGCCTTGTCAATCTCAAAGATTGACCCTGTGTGCATCATTTGGGGTAGCTAACCCGAAACACAATTCAGCTGACGACACATGGTCGTGCCCCTCCTTTCATTTGCTTGCAAGCCATTCGTTCGTTCATTATGTTTTACCTTTCATCATTGTTATCTTTCCTTTCATTATGTTATTCCTTACGTTCTTTTATTTGTTTGTCATACTACGTAAAGTAATAACATAATATATAACGTATTTTAAAATATAATACAAATACGTTTAATCATTATTAAAAGATAACACATCATACGTACTGTACATTATTCATACATTTTATACCCATCATACATCATACATACAACCCATAACCCTAAAACATCTCATAATTATACTTAAATTCGGTAATCATTACCCAATAAGTCCACCTTAGTCAAAACCCTAGACTTTCTGTTTTTCCCAGAATTTCAGAAAATTATTCTAAGGGTCTAGACGCATGGGCACTATTTGGGCGCTTCTGCCCTGTTCAGACGTTTTGCCACTATGCAGACGTCTGGACTTAACTTAGTCTCTTTTTCACTTAGACGCATGGGCCTATTTAGGCGCATGGGCCCTATTCAGACGTTTGGGTCTACACTTAGCCATTTTTCTACTTAGACGCATGGGCCTGTTTAGGCACGGTTGGGCTTTCTGGACGTTTGGGCATACTTAGACAATTTGACCGTTGGATGCATGGTCCACTGTTTAGACGGTTGGGCATCAAATTTGCACTTAAATAACATAAATCAATCCGAATCATCCTAACTCAGAATCCGATCTTAGTTTTAGCATTCTAAGCATCATAACATGTACATACACACATATATGTCCCAAATTTACACCCACCCTCATGCACATTTACACACACACATACGGGTGAAACCCATTTTTTATGAAAACATATACACATGCATTTTCCAGCCCCAAAGTGGTTGAAAACATGTTAAAAAGGGGGTTCTAGAAACTCACCTTATTCTGTTTCCAGACTTAAACTCTTCTCTTGACCCTTCTCAGACGTTTTCAACACCTAAAACCCACACACACACAACCCGAACACACAATCACATTGATAAGCATACAACCGAGTCTAGAATCGTCTAAAGCATCATAAACTCAAGAATTCTTACCAAAAACATTGAATTTCTTGTTTCTTCAAAAATTCTCGAGAGTTTCTGCTCTCTCTCTCTTTCTCTCTCTGACAAAATCCGAATGTCAAGGCGTAAGAAGCACATGGGCGGCCATGTTGCTTTATTCACTAACTTTTCAAAAGTTGTGTCCTTTTAGACACTTTCAACCCCTCAACTTAGGTTAACTTGCATTTTCTTTCTTTTCCTTTGCTTTTATTCTTTCTGTTTACCTTTAAAAAAACAACCGTGTGTTACACTGTTGGTACACATGTCCCAAGTTCTAGTCTAGTGAGCTTAAATGTAATAGACTTTCTTTTCTTGTAACACTTATGTAATGTTTGATCAATAAAATGAGAAACTCTTCTATATATGTTTATTGGTTGTTTAATGTTATATCTATTTATATTATTTATTGTTACATGCATATATGATAATGTTATATAGGTTTATAGTTGTTAGACATAGTTCTGAACCATTAAAGGTTCAAGAATGTGTTTAACTAAGTATCCTGATTCAGTCGCACGACTGGACCATGCGAATGGGCCACTCGCACGACTGAACTAGGTGATTGAGTCAATCGCACGATTGAGTCATAAGACTGACTCAGTCGTACGAATGAACCAATCGTATGACTCAGTCGCACGACTGAGCCAGTCGCATGGCCCATTCGTACGAACGAGAGCTGTAACCTATAAATACCACTTAATTCATGGAAAAGGGTAACACTTCGAATATTATAAACCCTAGCAGTTCATGTTCGTCTAGAGAGTCCCTTCCAACTTCATAGAGCGTTCCTGATCATTGCTAATCAATTCTTAACGTTTTCTAATCGTTAGTTTTGATCCGGATAACGTTCTCCCTGCTTGGATCGCCAATCAAATAGAATTCCGCGCTATTTGATTCGGTATCACGTTGAATCAGTTAGTACTCCGTCGTACACGGTCCTAACATACATGACACCACATTGGGATTGATGAAGGTGTACCGGGGGAAGCAGGTGAAGCCCCTGGTTAGGAGACTATTTGGTCATCTGGCCAACATTGACTACGTGGCGCCCGCTCGAAAGAGGTGGCGTCAAAATGACAGTGATTTGGATATTGAGCCCATTGTTGTTCAAGATGATGATGATGACGATAATGATGACCAAGATGATGGTCAGGATGGTGGAGATGCTGGCTCAAGTCAACCACGAGCCACCGACACGTCTACTATATCTCCACCACCTCAACAAAGTGGATTCTCAGCTCCCGGTGGATCTGAGCAGGCCGTCATCCACCGGGACTTCACGGTAGGTGAAAAGGAGGAGTTGGATGATGAGCCTCTCACTAGGAGAGTCAGTAGCCGAGTTGTGGCTACCGAGAAGAGAAAGGAGGAAGTTAGAGGACGCCAGGCTGGTTCTGAGGGTGGTGATGCCGATGTCACAGACCCATTATATACACCTGACCAGCCGATCAGCTCAGGGGGAGCCCCAATTTCCAAGGGTTCCAGGAGGAAACGAATGGCACAACCCTTTGGCAAGATGGGTAAGAGGCATAGATTCGTACTTGTCACTTCTTCCACCTCTGCCACCACCACTACCACCACCACTGTTCCTCATCCTACTGTTGGGTTTGTTAGACACCTTATAAAACTTGTTTAACCTTTTAAACATGAAAACGCAGCGGAAACAAAGCTTAAAAATATGTTTTATAAACTGAAATTTAAAGCATATTATTTATCATCAATAAACCCAAGAACAAAGGATCAAATATATGTGAAAGAACTAGCTATCAAGCATAAATAACAACCAAATACAAACACATGAAACGACCTTTCTTGAGCTGCCAAAATATGAGAAAGAGGAAGAGGATGAGGTTCTTGAATGGCCAAAACACCAAGGAAGGTGTCCTCAAGCTTGCATACCCACAAGCATCAAGCGAACACCTTTGTTGCTAGGATTTGAACACCAAAAATCGACCAAGAAAGCTGCTGAAAACCCCTTTCTAGCCGTGAGTTTCTTCCAAAAGAGAGAGTTCTTAGTCCTTTAGCATGTAAGAGAGAGTGAGATATTATGGAGTGTGTAACTAGTTCTAATATGTGTCTCTCCAAGACAACAACAAAATCACTTAAACACCCACAAAGGGGCGGTCGAAAATAGGTCCAAAATAGGGTTCCCCCCCCATTTTTAATCTTACAATTAATTGTAACTAGTTACTTAATAGTTATGTAACTAACCCTTTAATTATATAACTCATACACACTATTATTATTTGATGTTATTTAACCAACTTAAATAACATTACAAATAATACCAATGAACAAAATATCCTTATAAGTTTTTCCATCTCACATATAATTTATTTAGAAAACCCATTTTCTAAATTGGTGTAATTATTTAATTGCATGATCATATCATCAATTAAACATTTATTGGTGTTTGCTAAGCTTGTTATTTGGTATGACCCTACTTGGATCATAACGTACTAACCACATCAATGTTCTATGTGTCTTGGGCATAAAGAATCCAACAATCTCCCACTTGCACAAGATTCATAGAAGATTGATGCAAGCAGTAAATACCGCCTAACAACGGTTTACTACCCTTAATACGCATGACTAAAAGCCATTCAATAACATCATCCCCTTCAAATATCGAACTTGAAATGATTTAGGTGAATCAATCATTTATCCTTTTGTTACGAATGTCATGTTAAATCCAAGGACACAAAATGATGATTCCTTGTTGATTTAACTTAATCAGGCTTTAGATATCTTGCTCTCAACTAATAAGAGGAACAAATTTCATCTTGACTACATATGTTTCTCACAATCACCTTGTGTCTCACCTGAACATAGCCTTCTGTACTGTCCATTATTTCAGAGAAGTGAAGAACTAGCTCAAGGTATAACACTTGGTGAATATCAAAACCCAATATGTATCTCAGGTCGGAGGATACCAAATGATTTCACCTTTACTCAAATTTACTTATGATCAATCAAGAAGATTCTATGTAGTAAAATTTGAGACGTGGGTCAGTCCAATATTTGTATCCGACAATTATCTATGAACCTTGGCAGCAACCAATTGCTCTATATTCATGCCTTATGAATATCTACCAATCCATGTTCATAATAGTCTTACGTTCATATTTGTTCCCACAAACATGACCGACTATGGACATTTAGAATAATAAACATATTCATGGATGTAAACATGCTAAAAGGAACATAACTCAAAATATCACAAATATATAAGAGTTAAATATTACAATTGTTCCAAACTTTTAGATACTAAACGGATCAATTCCAATCACCAGAATATCGAAGTCCTAAGGCACAAGTATGACTTTCATGCTTTGCCCTTTCAAGGAGCTTCGTGAGTGGATCTGCAATGTTTTGATCGGTGTGAACTTTATGAATACATATCTTTCCTTTTTCAACTTCATTCCTTATGTAGTTGAATCTCCGCTTAATGTGTCGAGTCTTTTGATGCGCATGGGGTTCCTTGATTTGAGTAATCGCACCCTCGTTATCACAAAAGATTTCTAGGGGGTCTTGAATGATAGAGACCACCCCTAGATCGAAAATAAATTTATTTATCCATGCAGCTTCCTGAGCTGCTAATAAGGCGGCTATGTATTCGGATTCTATAGAGGACAATGCTACCACGTCCTGCTTTGAACTCTTCCAGGACACTGCTCTTCCATTCATCATGAAGACATATCCTAATTGTGATCGAGAATCATCCGATCAATTTGGAAACTCGCATCCGTGTAACCCTTTACAACGAGTTCCTCTTCATCAGATCCGTATATCAGAAACATATCCTTAGTTCTCTTAAGGTATTTCAATATACTTTTAACAGCCATCCAATCGTTATTACCTGGATTCTGCTGATATCTGCTTGTCATGCTTAACGTGCATGACCCATCCGGTCTAGTGCATATCATCGCATACATGATGGATCCTATAGCAGACGCATATGGGATGTCCTTCATTCGATCTTGCTCATCCTTTGAGCTTGGACATTGAGATGTACTTAATATCGTCCCTCTTTGAATAGGTAACATACCTTTCTTAAAGTTTTCCATCTTGAACCTTTTCAAGATTTTATCAATATATGCACTTTGGTTTAAACCTATTAACCGCCTCGATCTATCCGTATAGATGTTTATTCCTAAAATATAGGCGGCTTCACCGAGATCTTTTATAGAAAAACAACTTCCAAGCCAGGTTTTAACACCTTACAAGGTTGGAATATCATTTCCAAATAGTAGTATGTCATCAACATACAATACTAAGAATGTAATTATGCTCCCACTAGCCTTCTTATATACACAACCCTCGTCAGCGCTCTTAATGAAACCAAATTTCCTGATCTCTTCATCAAAATGTTGATTACAACTTCTTGATGCTTGTTTCAATCCATAGATTGATCTCTTTAACTTGCATAGTTTATTAGGATGTCGTCGATCGACAAAACCATCAGGCTGAACCATATGGACAGTCTCTTCGAGATGTCCATTAAGAAAATCGGTTTTGACATCCATTTGCCAAATCTCATAATCATAATGTGCAGCTATGGAAAATAATATCCTAATTGACTTAAGCATTGCCACAGGCGAGAAGGTTTCATCATAATCAACCCCTTGAGTTTGAGTGAAACCTTTTGCTACAAGTCTTGCTTTATAAGTATCCAAGTTTCCATGCATATCCATTTTCTTCTTGAAAACCCACTTGAATCCAACCAGTTTAGAGTTAAGTGGAGGGTCAACCAAATCCCAAACTTGGTTATCATATATGGATTGCATCTCTGCGTTCATGGCTTCCAGCCATTTGTCACTATCTGAATTGGACATTGCATCATGGTATGTAGTTGGCTCATCGGAGTCAACCACGTAGCATTCATTCATGAAAAATCCATATCTTTCAGGTGGAATGCTAACTCTACTAGATCTACGAACGTTTTGTGTGTATTGATCAACCTCTTGAACATCATCAACAACCTCTTGTTGATTGCTAGTGTCAACCAAACGTGTATCGGCTTGTGGATCTTGATCCTCATCAAATTCCACTGTTCTATATGTCATTCCTTCCATAAGGAACTTAGCTTCCAAGAACTCTACCTTTCGAGCAATAAATACCTTTCACTCTGTTGGATCAAAGAAGTAGTATCCTATACAGTCTTTGGGATATCCAACAAATATACACTTAGTGGAACGACTTTCCAACTTGTTTTGGGTGTTTAGCTTAACATAAGCTTCACAACCCCATACTTTTATATATGATAGCGTTGGAACTCTTCCATGCCATATTTCAAAAGGTGTCGAATCCACTTTCTTGGTCGGGGCCATATTCAAAATCCGAGTCGTGGGGAGCAATGCGAAACCCTAAAATGATAGAGGTAGTGAGCTTATAGCCATCATAGATGAACCATATCCAATAGGGTTCGGTTTCTCCTTTCAGACACCCCATTATGTTGTGGTGTTTCGGGTGGAGTAAAATGTGAGATGATCCCACAACTCCTTAGATGATCTTGAAAGGCCTTACTGAGGTATTCACCTCCTCTATCTAAATGAAGAACTTTGATAGATTTGTTGAGTTGATTTTCTACTTCATTCTTGAAGATTTTGAACATTTTAAAAGCTTCATATTTATGTGTCATCAAGTACACATAACCATAGCGACTGTAATCGTCGGTAAAGGTAATGAAGTATCTTTCACCATTTCTTGTCATTGTCTTAAAAGGACCACATATATCCGAATGTATGATTCCCAATAAGTCTTTTTCCCTCTCGTTAGTACAACTAAAGGGCGACTTGGTCATCTTACCTTGTAAACAAGACTCACACTTATCAAATGAACCATTTTCATTTGTTTTCAAAAGACCATTCTTTTGAAGTGTTTGAATCCGTTTCTTGTTTATGTGACCAAGACAACAATGCTAAAGATATGAATCCCTTAAACCCATTTTAAGTTTCTTGGTGCTTGTTTGGAATAATGAGTTATTAAAGGATGAATCATCATGAACCAATTCATAGATATTATTAAAAGGCATAGCCTTAAAATAAAATACATCATCCATACAAACATAAATACCATTGTTTACAAACTTTAATTCATAACCATATTGTTTTAAAAGGGAAACAGAAATTATGTTCCTAGTCAAACTAGGAGCATACAAAATGTTTTAAGAACAACTTCCAAACCATTTGAAAGTTTCAAAATATAGTCTCCTTGGGCTTCGACATCAACTTTTGCTCCGTTGCCCATGTAGAGACTCGTGTCTCCCTTCTTAAAGTGCTTATTTCTTTTGAACCCCTGCAACAAATTGCAAATATGAGTTCCACATCCGGTATCCAATACCCATGTGTTTGAAGAAATAACATTTAAACCAATATGAATCATGAAAGTTGTACCTGAGGTTTGCCCAGCATCCCTCTTGTTTCTCAACTCTTTGAGATAGGTTGGACAATTCCTTTTCCAATATCCTATCTCACCACACTCAAAGCATGGATCGTTCTCCGTTACCTTAGGCTTCTTAAACTTAGGCTTTGGAGGTTCCGCTTTAGCCTTTCCCTTCCCCTAGCCTTGGATGTACCCCTTTCCTTTGGCAACATTTGCCTTGGGATCAAGGAATGACCTTTTCTTATAGCCTCCCTCATTGATCGAGAGAACAGGTTGAACCTTTCTACCCATCCCTGCCTTGGCTGTTTTGAGCATTGCGTGAAGCTCACTAATGCTCTTGTCCCACCCGTTCATATTGTAATTCATTATGAACGTCTCAAACTTTTTCGTTAGGTCATTAAGGATCAAATCCATGGCCAACTCCTTTGAGACGGGACAGTTAAGCCTCTCGAGGCGATCAATGTGGCTTTTCATCTTAAGTACATAAGATGATATCGATTGGGTTTCTTTCATGTGACACGTATGAAGCGCTCGAACCGTTTCAAAGCACTCTACCCTAGCTTGTTGAACTAACATTTCCTTCAACTGGGTAATCATGTCATATGCCCCATGATGATCCAAATCCTTTTAGAGTTTGGGAATCATAGTTCCTAACATGAGGTGGAAAACCTGCATGGAATCCTCAGTGTACTGAAGCCAATCGTTATAGGCCTCAACATCCTCGGGGTCGGGTTGGTCAGGAATGGGATCGTCAAGGACATAGGCCTTTTTCTCTTGCTTGAGAACAATTCTCAAGTTTTGAAACCAATCTATAAAGTTATTATGGTTAAGACGATCCCTCTCTAGGATAGTTCTCAGTGATAGGGTATGGATGGTCGGGGTGGTAGCATTATTGTTTGCGGCCATTTCTACAATAATTAACAAAGTTCATATTAGTATTTCTGAAATATTAAATTTTAATTATTAATACCCTTTTATGTCTCATAGACAATTAATAATTAAAACCTAGAATCCAACGTTACATTTAAATGATGGTTAGGTGACCTTTATCCCATTATTTAAATTAATAAGGTAGTCAACACTTGACAATTGCAACCTTTTGCAACTTCTAGCCTTATGGGATCGGTTAAACATCTTATGTTTAGTTGGCATGTTTAATCCCATCAACACCATTGTACGCCATGCTTCGGTGACCCTATGCACATGGTTTCCAATTCAAGTCGTCCTACTTACACACACGTGTGAGTTTATACATACAAGTGGTTAGGTGACATTTATCCCACAAATACGTTAAGCCCACCTCAAACACACAAGTTCCCTAAAAGTGGTTAGGTGACCTTTATCCCACAAATAGTTCTCAAGTGATTCGAGTGTCATGTAAAAGGATGGTGTTAAACTTGTTTCCAAAGGGATTTTAGTTTTCATTAATTCTAATTTTTGAAAACTCTATGTACCTTGTATTCTCATGCTTTCAAATACATGGTACCCTACGGTCCTTTTAATAAACCCCTTTTATTTTGAAATCATTAATCCTTTTGATAACCTTTTATTAACATATTAATGATTAAGAACCATGAATATTTAGCTTGTTATGATTATATATTTAGATTGTTAAGTATATCCACATATCAACCAATCAACATAAAATGGATAATCAAACATGCATATTCAAAGAACCACATGTGCATAACCATAGCCACTTAGGTGACCAAACTTGTTTGTCATCACAAGTGTGGTCATTTGGTTTTTTTTAAGGGTTAATCACAAAACATAAGATAGGATCTCCAAAGACCCCCACTTAAAGTTGCATCCAAATGCTTCAAGTCCTTCTCTTTGTGCCTTCCTTTTGTGCTTCCAACTTGTGCATCTTCTTTTACAAAATTTATATCCTAATACAAATTTTTAATAAAAGAAAACACACCTAATCTATTTATTACATCACCATTGATTGAATAAAAAAATTACAACCATATACAAGCACAAAAGAATAAATAATACAACCCATAATGAATGAAATCAACCAAAAACAAACATTCATCCAAAACCAAAACAACACAAGGTCAAGGCTAGGTTATGGACCAATATTAAACAACATATTCAATATTCAAGAACCAAAATAAATCCCCATTTAACCCCAAATTTTCGGCCAACATAAACCTAGAATTTAGGGTTTTTGTCCAAACAAATTTATCAACTATTTGACTTCTATCTTTCAAGGTTTAATCATAAGCATGTATGATATAACCATCAAAAGATTGGGGATTCATTATATCATCACAAAACAGCCCCTATTAGGTTGTTTAAGTCCCATAAAACCAATTTTACAAGGACTTTAGAAGCTAGTTTTCCACATATCCGACTCTAGATGTCAATGTTGGGTTTGTTAGACACCTTATCAAAGTTGTTTAACCTTTTAAACAAAATGCAGTGGAAACAGAGATTAATAATATGTTTTATAAACTGAAATTTAAAGCATAGTATTTATCATCAACAAACCCAAGAACAAAGGATTAAATATATGTGAAAGAACTAGCTATCAAGCATAAATACCAATCAAATACAAACTCATGAAACTACCTTTCTTGAGTTGCCAAAATCATGAGAAAGAGGAAGAGGATGAGGTTCTTGAACGGCCAAAACACCAAGGAAGGTGTCCTCAAGCTTGCATACCCACAAGCATCAAGCGAACACCTTTGTTGCTAGGATTTGAACAACAAAAATCGACCAAGAAAGCTGTTGAAAACCCCTTTCCAGCCGTGAGTTTCTTCCAAAAGAGAGAGTTCTTAGTCCTTTTGCATGTAAGAGAAAGAGAGATATTATGGAGTGTGTAACTACTTCTAATGTGTGTCTCTCAAAGACAACAACAAAATCATTTAAACACCCACAAAGGGGCGGCCGAAAATAGGTCCAAATTAGGGTTCCCCCCCATTTTTAATCTTACAATTAATTGTAACTAGTTACTTAATAGTTATGTAATTAACCTTTTAATTATCTAAATCATACACACTATTATTATTTGATGTTATTTAACCAACTTAAATAACATTATAAATAATAACCATGAATAAAATATCCTTATAAGTTGTTCCATCTCTCATGCAATTTATATAGAAAACCCATTTTCTAAATTGGTGTAATTATTTAATTGCATGATCATATCATCAATTAAATATTTATTGGTGTTTACTAAACTTGTTATTGGGTATGACCCGACTTGGATCATAACGTACTAACCACATCAATGTTCTATGTGTCTTGGGCATAAAGAATCCAACACCTACCACCACCACTGTTCCTCACCCTACCACCACCACTGCTACCACTACAGCCACTACTACTTCCACCACCACTCATACATTCACACCTATCTCACCCACGATACCCACATCTATTCCACCACAACCCACTTTAATCCCTACTCTCATCTACACCACATCCACCACCATACCATCTACACCCTAACCTGGCACTTCCACCTCATTCCCACCTTCATGGGGATTTTCTCTACCCACTGTTGGGTTAGAGGAGCACTTATCTAGCCTCAACAGACTGGTGCTCAAGCTTCTAGCGACAGATAATCTGAGAGCTAACCAGATGAGTCAGTTGATGGCGGTTAACACCACTCAGGTCAAGTAGATAGCCCAGTTGACAGAGAAAAAGCTGCTCATGAGAGAGCGTTAGCTCGAGCTCACCATGCCTTGACTACCCAAAATGAGCTATTGTTGGCATCGACTAAGAGGATCGAGGAAGTGGAGAAGAAGAACAAGAAACTGATGGTGAGATTGAAAGGAACGAAGGGTGAGCCCTTAAAGATAAAGGGTGATGGTGATGATGGTGGAGATGATAATGATGATGATTCATTTGATGATGAATCAGATGAAGACGATGACGAAGGAGAAGAGGAGGAAGCGGGAGGAAGCGGGAAAGGCAAGATGGGGGATGATGATGAGGATGATCAGGCAGGTGATGCAACTGCCTCAGGCTTGACCCTATCGACACAGGAGAGGCGGACAAAGAGAAATCAAGACCAAGGAGCCTCTTCCTCAACTCTTCAAGCTGAAGAGACGCATGATGAAGGGAAAAGTAATGCTTAAACGTTTATGTATTTTGAAATTTTTGCACATGAAATGTTTATTACATTAATGTAATTTATGAAATTTATGTTTAATGTCTTTGGTAAATGACTAGTGTATGCATTGTTGATTGTGTAATTGAACAGATACAACTCAACAGACCGATGATTATGATATTGCTCCCCTTCAGCAAATCAAGACTCAACTCACAATGATTCTTGATTTGCAAGGGATAGTAAGACGGTCTGTGAGTTACACTCTAGAAGAGGGAGAAATCATCCACGACCATACTGACGAGCAGCTCGCAGATATGTTCAGACTTAATCCAGATGAGCTCGTCAAGGATGCTCCTGAGGTAGATGTCGTTAGTGACGAAGAGCTACAAGGCGTAGATGAGATCAAGATTGAGGATATAACATCAGAGTATTATCCAGAGTACACTAACCCTGAGGGTAATGTTGTGATGTCACTGGATCGGTAAACATCTGAGCGCGTTCTTGACGGAAGGTGATAAACCAAAAGACGAATAATAGTACGAACAATAATCGAATGATTTCATTGATAAAACCTAACGATTACAAGCTCGTTACAACATAAGAATCAAGACTCTTGGCAAGGGGAGATCGAGCATGATCTCCCCTCTCATCCTGCAGCACCTAGGCGCCGGGAACACTATAAAAAAAACCTTCAGGTTTCTACACATTGAAACTGGTATATATAGGCTTCGGCCCATATTAGATGTGACTGGGCCCATTCGTGCGATTGAACCATGCGTATGGTTCAATCGTATGACTGGACCATGCGTATGGTTCAATCGTACGACTGGACCATTCTTATGGTTCAGTCTTACGAATGCCCTAATCGCATCTCTTAGTCGTACGACTGGTCCATTAGCATGGCTTAGTCGTACGACTGAGTCTCATTCACATATGCTCCTGCGAATGACCCAGTTTCATGTGTTTACAAGGTGTATAACATTAAGCCTAGACTATTCGTCAAGCGATGGACACACTATATATGACTATATATGCTCCAACAAATTCCCCCTTGGACGTTGCTTGCAAATAGTAGATAACACCTCTTACAATCTTCAGTCAATCTTTGCTCTGGTTTCCAATAGAATCAAACGAACAACCATATTAGCCAACGTTTCCGATCCGTCAAGTTGCTACAGTATCCCTGAAAATGAATTTAGGCACAATAGCTTTCGTTTACTTTGTAGAACACCATCATAGCAGCAAGATTCCCCATATGACTGATTTTTCCAGATAATGACATGAACAGTTTTCCATTGCTCCAATCTTCACACGGGCTAACTGGATTAACATTAACAACTGTAGAAATTCCCCCTCACATTCAGCATATCCCAATATATAAACGTTATGCTCTCCTAACGTCTTCATACGGGGTATTGGGCAAAAGGTTGAAGGTTCTAATCTACAGCTGACAATACCAAACAAATCAGCATGCATGCAGATTCATTATCGGAAAACAATTCACATCATCACTTTTTTATTGCCTCTTCAATTTCTCTATACTTCGATTCCCCCTTGGATGAGAATCCTCTCTGTGCGGATAGATATAACTTGATTGGCCTATAAATAGTCAGATGCTCCTGACTAACCCACAAAATCAGCACTGATAGCTGATATCTTCTCTTCTCTCTTTCGTGTTCTAACAACATTCACCTATTCTGGAAGTCCAACGAATAATGGGGTATCCCTTGAACTTTTTGACATAAGAACCTCAGGGTGAATGTCCTTTGCTCATCCTCAACTCTTGCATAGACTCTCCAGGAAAATCTTCACTATTGACCCGAAGACGAACTATACATGACCCGATAATTTTCCCAAAAAAAAATTATTTTACCAAACTTTTTCAGAAGGCTTCCCTACTGACAAAAATGGTTTAGGAAAAAATTCATGCAAGAAGCTGTTCCAGACTCCTTTTTTTGGGTCTGGAACAAATGCGGATGAGTCAATGCGGATGGCTCATTCGGGCGATTGAACATACGACTGGTCCAGTCGCACGATTGAACATACGATTGGTCCAGTCGCACGAATGGTCCATTAGCATGGTCCAGTCGTTGAAACGCACGTAGTGGTCATTATAGCGGTTCCTTCTGATCCTAGAAAACGTCCGAAAAAACCTGCTACGAATGGTCTATTCGCATGGTCCAGTCGTACGAATGGTCCATTCGCATGGCCCAGTCGCATGAACAGGTCTGCATGTAGATTTTCAGATCTGCGGTCGCCAGGGCTGCCCAAAACCCTAATCTGACGAATTTTACGTGAACTGAATCAAGATAGACATCATCAGATTCGCAAGGGTGATAGAAACGTTGTTTCGAATTTGATTTTAACATAGAAACACCACACGTACCCAGATCTGAGTAAAACACAAAGAACACGAAGTCGTTTTAACGTCAAGATCTGAAATTTGATCCAGAAATCAAGAGCTCGGGTTGCTAGAATGATTGTTAGATCATTCCAGCAGTAACCGGCTCTGATACCAATTGTGATGTCACTGGATCGGTAAACATCCGAGCGTGTTCTTGACGGAAAGTGATAAACCAAAAAACGAATAATAGTACGAACAATAATCGAATGATTTCATACAACATAAGAATCAAGACTCTTGGCAAGGGGAGATCGAGCATGATCTCCCCTCTTATCTGGCAGCACCTAGGCACCGGGAACACTATAAAAGAACCTTTAGGTTTCTACACATTGAAACTGGTATATATAAGCTTCGGCCCATATTAGATGCGACTGGGCCCATTCGTGTGATTGGACCATGCGTATGGTTCAATCGTATGACTGGACCATGCGTATGGTTCAATCGTACGACTGGACCATTCTTATGGTGCAGTCTTACGAATGCCTCCAATCGCATCTCTCAGTCGCACGACTGGTCCATTAGCATGGCTCAGTCGTATGACTGAGTCTCATTCGCATATGCTCCTACGAATGACCCAGTTTGATGTGTTTACAAGGTGTATAACATTAAGCCTAGACTATTCGTCAAGCGATGGACACACTATATAGGACTATATATGCTCCAACAAATATTATCCCTAATCTGGGTGAAACATTTAGCAGTGATACTTTTGGAACTATTGATGAGAAAGAGAAAGAGAAAGAGAAAGAGGAAGATAAAGCCCAAGCCACAGATGCTGATGTTGATATAAAGAAGGATGAATGGGCAACTTGTTTGAAAGAGATGAGAGCCCAACGAGAACCTTTAAAGCTAAATGCCTACACCAAACTGTACAAGGTCAAGAGGCATCAGAAGGTGTCAGGAAAAATCATCAATTGGGCCAATTTTAAAGACCTGGAGGTATATGCGGTGAAAAGAGAGAAGGGGATTGAGCACTTCAGATTTCCATACAATCTAAAGACTCTTCCTGGTTTTGAGCTGAACAGGTTAGCCTGTTTAGACCTTTTATACGCCAACCCAAGAAAGATGTCGGGTTGGATCGAGATAGCGCTTAAGAGAGAATACCACACCAGATGGGTGAACTTTAGACCTCAACAACCTAAAAGGTTCGTTCATAGGACTGATGTTGTCTCTAACACTGGGAAGCCGAAGGTAGTGCTAAAGTGGAGTGCCCTACACATAATGTCTAAGATCCTGCTACGGGAGATGCCTTAGCACTTCACTCCACACTTCAAATGGTGGTATTACGACTAGAGGACAGGTGAAACGGTCATAGTCCTAAACAGAGAGGGCAAAATAGAGACTATCAGGGTATTTGACCCGATGTGGCTAACCAATTTCTCTGCTAAAGATGTTTACACATTGTACAAGTGGCCTGTATTCTATGACTCGCAAGATATTGTACAAGCTCTATAATTTCAACACGTTATATGGCTTTGCTTCGCGTTTGAGATTGACGCGAGAGTCACAAGAGAAGAGAAGTACAAGAAATTCCAAGAACACATGAAGAATGTTAGACAATATGCTAAACTAGGTCCAAAGGGGGAGTTTGTAGATACATTATGTACCTAGTTTATGATCTTAAATGTAATAGTCTTTTATTTCTTACACTGATGTAATATGATGACTCAATGATAAATGAGATGCATTTTGATGTTTATTTGTGGTTGATTATTTCATATTATTATTGTATTGAATATGATTCACATGTATAAACTTTATATATAGGTTTGATGTTATTGTACATAGTTCTAAGTCAATAATGACTTAGAAATATGTTCAACTTAGTCATGTGGTTATTCATACTTATGGACCATACGCACGAATGAACCATACTTATGGACCAGTCGCACGATTAAAGCGGGAGACTGGATCAGTCGTAGGATTGAGACATAAGATTGACTCAGTCGCACGACTGAACCTTTGGTCGTGCGTATGAGTCAGGCGCATGAGTCAGTCGCACGACTGAACCATGCTAATAGTTCAGTCGTACAAATGGACACTGAAAACCTATAAATACTACATAATTCATGGAAAAATAGAACACTTTGAATACTTTCATACCCTAGCCGTCCAGAGCGTCCTACGTCGCCCATCCAAGTTCATAGTTCGTTCTTGATCGATTCCAACTCGTTCTTAACGTTTGTTTCATCGTTAGATCGATCAGGTTATTCGTTCTCACTGATTGGATCGCCAATCAAATAGAATTTTGCACTGTTTGATCTGGTCTCACGCAGAATCCATTAGTACTCCGTACGAAAACGGTCCTAACATATTTACGTATGATATGCTATCTAGCAGAAAACAAGAACCCTAATGAGTAATGAAGTGATAGTTGATGTTACAAGTAGCCTAATGCATTCTGCAAATGGTGAGATCTCAAGCGGTTGGTAAATTAGCTTCTTTACTTTTTAAAAATAGGTATTAGCAGATTGAAAAACTCTATTAACAGTGGTTTATATACGTTCTAAAATGTTGACTTTGGATATTTACTTTTGGTGCAACTATTATAGGTGAAGAACTTCTGTCACAAGTGAATGTTGATTTCACCAATTAAGGGATGGATCTGTGAACACGGACTGAAATAAACTATGTGAAACCTTAATTAGAGGCATGTTTGAAACATAAGATTCATGGTTCTTCATGGGAAGATTAGCTACGTCTGGTGACTTAAAGATAATGGTAATGCTCAGTATTCACTTGTTATTGCTGGCAGAGTTGGACATGTAAGCACGAAAAGTCTTTTTTTATAGTAAAACTTATACACCCTTTCCTACACATAAATGAGGTTCCTAATGGAAATGACTATTATTAGTTTACTTAATTTTATTTTTTAAAAATGCAGGTACTGTGGTGCTGGAGCAGATACATCTATTGGGAGAGACACATCAGATGCACTGTCTTCGTAAGTCTAAATAGTGCTATAATAGTGGTACTTTAGGTCATACATGCGAATAACAAATAGATCGTATTGATAAATAAAGAACCAAGGAGTTATAATCAAAGGATTAACTAGTTGAGTATATGGTGATAATATATAATTATTATAAATAGTGATTAGTATTATGACTCCTGCCTTGCTACAAGATGTCAATCCATTAAAACTAACATCAACCGTGAAAACCTAACGTAGTAATGATGCCACTGATCGAGGTCGAAGACTCGCCAAAAATAAGAGTTAAAACTCAATCCCTAATAGCTTACTAGATAGGTAAGTCGGGTGTTGAACCACGAGGAGTACTGTGGAAAGTTTAGTTCAAATAATTGAAATAAAATAAAGTAACTTATGCAGAAAATTAAATCCAATTGAATAATTGTTTGTTTACACTATGAACGATTAATGCTAATGCTAATAAACAAGTAAGAGAAAACTATGAATCTTTTAGGGTTCGGGTTCAAAGCAAATGTGTTAATCAATTTTCCTTTGATAACCATATAGAAATGATTTGGTTCTTTGATAAATAACTGTAATAATGAGGACAATTTACTTTGACTGCAAAACAATGAAAGGTTCATCACTCAGCTACCATCTACAAATTATCCAATCAAACATTTCTCTAAGAAATCCTAATTGCTAGAAATCTCAGGAACTGAAAGACAAAGAGAATGATTGCAAATAACATGTAACCGATTACAACCGTTCAACAAAACATTGCAAGAAGCATCGAATGCCTAGATTGTGTATCCAAACATGAAAGAAACTAAATCAAATCATCCACTTACAAGGACCCTAGCCCGAAGGATGTCACTAGAAATTAGCCGCTCATGATTGCGAGAAGATCTTCGAATATGATGTAGAACGCCTTCAGGAGTGATGAATTGATGATTGACGGGCTTCCAATGATGAAAAACTGATCAAAACTGAGTCTTGGGTCGGCTCTAAGTCGTCCCAGTCGAATGGGGTGAGGACCCTCTCTAAACCTAAAAATTTGAATAAAGGGAAAAAAACTCGTCTGACCCTGCCGTAGCCTACGACAGCCTCAATTTTCAGCCAACCCTTTTCTCAACTTCTGGCCATTTTGACATGGAATCTCTTCATATAAACTCTTCAAATCACTTGTTTAACCTGAAAAACACATTTTACACATAGTCACACTATTCCAAGTGATTAACATATATAAACATGTAATCTTTAACACTTAATAGCATAAATTGTTATTACGCAACACACTCATCACAACGAACATGTGAGATGGGATAGAAAGAGGTGTAAGACCGTGCAAGAATCTAATGTTAAAATGTTGTCACGAATACGCAAATTATAGGGGAGTTTAATAATATATGTATTTTAAATAAGAAAAATAAAATTGTCACGTTGTTGATAAAATTCGAAGCTTTACATAAAAATAAAAAGGTCATAGACCCGTGCCTTTCAGCATGACCAATGATAATATTACAAGTTAATTTAAAAGGTTAAACAGCTGAATAAATTCAAGCTCGAACATCGATAGATATAAATGTGCAGCAACTACAATATACGTAACAATTAATCTATTAACTTTGATAACTAAGCATGTACAAAATTGGATTTAATAAACCATCAAATTTTAAAAGTTGTTGGACGAAGAGAAAATGATCTATCAAAATTCAAAACCTTAATCATTTTTTCAACCCGTAGATTTATGCTTTGTTGTATACTATACAGCACAAAAACATTAAATGAAAAAATATAGTGTAACGTATGTCTAAAATGTATTTGAAACTTTTTTAAAAATTAAGTTTTACAACTTATAAGAGGAAAACATAATATCCAAAAAATTAAAAATATTGTAAAAGCCAAATACATGAGTATAAGGTATATAACTTACATATAACTAAACTCGAAGGGTTAAAAAGAAAACAAAAACCATGCATTAGAAGACAAAAAAAAAAAAAGACAAAAGACTTGCACACCCTACTTACATGATGTTCATTATGGCTTTTAAGATATAACTAATTCCATTTACTCGGATTTATCCGTTTATCCGCATGTTGTGATGGATTGGTTTTAAACAAAATTTATATTGTAATATATGTAGAAAATAAGCAACCATAGATGTATATTGTGAATTTTGTAAAAAATTAGATGTTGCAAAACACTTATTTTATTTGACCCTTGTGTTTTGGTTGTACATTGCGGGGCCCTTGTTTTAATAAAAATTTATATCAAAATGTTCGTACATATGATGACATGTAACTGTGTAAATCAAATTTTTGAAAGATATGAAATAGAAATATATTCTATTTACCCTAGTTGGTTTGGAAAGAAACTTACACATGAAATCATATATAACTAATTATAATATGAAAAATATTAGTTAGTTTATTTGTATTGAAATCATTGATAACTTATTATAATGAGAAATTCTGGACGCACTGCAGGAATTTTGGAGTAAACCCGTTCTAACCGTCACGGTTCGGGCTCACCGTGACTGTTAGGTCGGGTGTAGATACTAACTGTCACGAACTGTCACGATGAGGCCTAACCGTGACAGTTATGAATCAGAATTCCTTGGGATCGGACTAATTATTGGAGGTTTAATCATTGGAGGTGTAATCATTGGGGTGTAATGGGGGTGTAATAGGGGTGTACTGGGGGTGTTCCGTTTTTTTAAGAGTTTGGTTTTTAGGCTTTTGGTGGTGTATATGTCACGGTTTGGCCAAATCGTGACATATTGTGTATAATATTTAATTTTTTAATTATACTAGTTTGTGTTTATTATTATTTTATCACACGGTTGAACCTAATCGTAACATACGAGTTTGTGTTTTATGTTTATTATTATTTTATCATATTACAAGTATATTTTCTATGTGTGCGCATGCCATCCTCGGAACAATGATTTTTATATCTGTGCACATGCCGGAATGATATTGAGTATTTTACATCTTAATCCTCTTTTCTGGTCTGTTTATAACTTCAGTTTTGAAATCTTGAAACCAATGGCTAACCATACTAATGAAATAGGGGACAATAACATACGAGTTTCTATTTTGTGTTTATTATTATTTTATCATATTACAAGTATTTTTTTATGTGTGCACATGCCATCCGCGGAACAATGATTTTTATATGTGCGCACACGCCGGAATGATAGTGAGTATTTTACATGCCATCCTCGGAACAATGTTTTTTATATGTATGCATATGCCGGAATAATAGTGAGTATTTTACATGTCATCCTCGGAACAATGATTTTTATATGTTTGCTGCTAGCCAAGTTTTCTTTTGTTGCTTAACTATGTCGTTTCTTGTCATAATATTATTAATCACTTATAATAAAATGTTGTAAGTATGTGATACAGAACGAAAATTTTAGACACACCGCTAACAATTGGTAAAAATTGATTGTTATTATAAATGTGACGGTTTGAGTTATTATACAATTACATAACGAGTTGGTCCATACATATACAATTAACATTATCAAGATTACAAACATTGTATATAATTACCATTACAAACAAACAAACAAACACAACCAAACAAACACAACCAAATATAGAAGCATCATAAATAAGACTGCATAAATAAATACAACGAGTTTGTACATACAAAAACAAAATAAAATACATATAAAATATCTATCTAACCCTCAATGTCAGTATTTCTGCCCTGATGATGCGCGGGTAAAAGCTCGGGTTTAAAAGCACAAAACGGTATATTTATAGCATAACTTCGAGTTCAAATGATCTATTTTGATGTGGTTTGTGTTTGTTAGGGCCGGAACAATTAAGAGTACATTCCGGGGGTCATATGGGATGTCGGAATGGAGCCCGGAACAGTCGGATACGCGAAACAAACAAAAGGAAAAAAATGTTGTTTCTGGAGCCCGTCGCCGACGGGCTAATACCCCGTCGCCGACGGGCTAATACCCCGTCGCCGACGCCCCCTGATATGTTAGTAGGTGACTTGGTGATTTTATTGAAAATTCTCAAGAATCAAATGAAAGTGTTGAAGTTTGGCTTATGACATGGCCATGTCGAATTCTGACATGGTCATATCAGAATGTTCAAGAATTGCAAGTCTGATGGTCGACACGGCCATGTCGTTTTAGACATGGTCATATGCGACGCAAGTTTTCTTTTTAAGTCAAAATTAAACCTCATTTGAGAGGGAGAGGAGAAAAACAAGAAACCCTAGCCCCCTTTATCCTCCAAGTGACTTTTAAGCATCTTTTGGAAGAAAGAAGACGAAGATTAAAGATCAATTGCTCCAAAGATCCATCATCTTCATCATTAACCATCTTCTTCATCATCAACAATCTTCTTCATCACCATGAATCATCCATGAAGATTTAGAGAGAAGTTTTGACAATTGGAGCTTTTCATCATCAACAAAGTCAAGCAAAATCAAAGTTATATGGAATTGCAAACAAGATCATCACCCGGATTCCAAGCCTCAAACAACATGAGAGGCTAATCTTCTTTGGGTTTTCCCCCGGTTTGCATATTGTAAGACTATGGTTTGTTAACATTTGAAAACTAGATTGCATCTTTATGTTTTGTATTTGATTGCTTGAAACATTTATGCTAGTACTTTGAGCTTAACTTGAATTCCCAAATTGAATGAATGATTATGAAATTTGTCTTTGAGAAATGGAGTTGTTCATGTGTGCTATGTAAATGTATAGTTTGAATGTTCCTGTGTAATGAAGTGTATTATTGTCCGTGTTAACGTTGACGATTCTTGACACCTAAATCTTGTAATGATGAACTCGTTAGCATAAATCACACCTTTGATGCAAGTTAGTTGGATTGGTAGAACCATAACCTCATGATATCAACCGGGGGTGAACCTTGTTATTAAACTTAGTTTTGTTAACCATTGTTCTAAGTTCTCAAGTTTTATTAATCATTTTTAAGTAACCTTTGTGTTTTGTTCATTTCTTTGTGTTGGACAAAGTTTCAACACCATTTCAAGTAAACATATCAAAGCTCTTACAAACAAAAATAACAAGCTTCATAATTGACTCGTTAGTCCAATTCAAGTCTAAACACAAACCACATACTCCTTGTGATTCGACACCCTTCTTACCATTTGCTACACAGTTTTGGTACTAAGGAACTATACAAATACTATCTTTGACTAGTGCACGCGACAAGCCGGTCAAATTTTGGCGCCGTTGCCGGGGAGTAGTGCGCTTTGTGTGTAGAATTGTGTTGACTAGTTTGTGATTTTCTGTTTAAGTGTTTGGTTATTTTTACATCATTCCTTTTCCCTTGTTATGCTGGGTGTGTTATTTGTGTAGATCACAGGTAGTGCATGCATACTAGAGCATCCGGAAGAACCTCTCCGTTGGTGTTTGAACCGGAAATTGAACGTTTTTGCAAGAAGGAACCGAGCAAACCAAATGGAGGGAGGTAGTAACAACCGACCCCCACCACAACACAACATTCCACAAAATCCACCACCACCACCCACTAATGACCGTAACCCCAACCCAAACCGTAGACAAACTTATAGCCATAGTAACCCACTTTTTGAACATGTGAACCAAAACCCCATAGGTCACTTTGGCCCACCAAACTTAGACGAGCTAAGAAATGCCATTCATGAGGATGAGCCATTTAGTATTCCATCTTACCAATCACCCGAACGGGTGAGTGTTCACACCTATCACACGGGTGATAGTGATGATTATGAGTATGACAATGAAGGCAATGGGGGGTTCTACAATGAAGGAGGGTATGATGGTGATTATGGTTACCAAGGTGATAATTATGATGAATGGAACCATGGGTATATGGAGAATGAGAACTACAACTACAACCGTCAACATAGACAAAACCAATTTAGGAATCCAAACATAAATGCCAACCCAAACCAAATTCCTCAGTTTGTCAGTGTAGCTAATCAAGGACCACAAAGAAGATACCCAATGCATCAAGAAGTGAATGGTCCTCCACGCCAACAACCTCATTGAGCTAGAACACAAGGTGTAAATGGTAGGTTCCGACCCATCATATCGGACAATGTCTCTCCTATTGTTCCACCGATTCCGGGAAGGCGTTCATTTGATTGCAAGCCTAATTACATCAACATCTTGCCTTATTTTCATGGCATGTCAACGGAGGAGCCTTACACACATATATCCGAATTCTCTGACATATGTGGCACAATTGGAGGACACAACTTCTCATAAGATGAGGTGCGTTTAAGATTGTTCCAATTTTCATTGAAGGACAAGGCAAAGCAATGGTTTTTAACCTTGCCAGCTAATAGCATTCGAACATGGGGAGAAATGCAACAAGTCTTCCTTGACGAATACTATTCAATGGCCAAAACGGATGAAATGAGGGACGAGATCCGGACATTCCAACAACAATCCGGAGAGCCACTTCATGAAGCTTTTACTCGTTTCAAAGAGTTGATAAGAAAATGTCCACATCACCAAATTGAGCTGTGGGAGCTAGTGAAGAGTTTTGTGAACGGGTTGACAAAAGAAGAAAGAAAATACCTCAAGTCTACTAGCAATGGAACCTTATTGAATAACCCCGAGGAAGAGGATTGGGAGTTCCTTGAAAGGATGAGTAAGAACTCAAGAGCCGAAGAATCCGCGGATAGAAAAGCGAAGCACCCTATTCCAAAATCCACCTCTGACATTGACTCAAGTGCAAAGGATCGAATAGCCGCGTTGGAAAGGGAGTTAGCTCGCATGAAGAAGAAAGATGTAAATGCGGTGCAGTTCGCGGTTTGTGAAGAATGTGGGGACATTGGTCATAGAGCCGATAGTTGTCAAGTAAACATGGCTCAAGGAACCGAAGAGGTGAATCAAGTTTATGGAGACCGGAAGCCTTTTGACATGAACTCCAACACTTACCATCCGGGTTTGAGGAACCACCCCAACCTTAGGTATGGTAATCCTTCAAACCAAATGAACCCAAACTTCCAACCGGCCAATCAAGGTGGACAAGGCTATCAAAACCGCCAAGGGAACAATCAAGGGGGAAATTACAACCAAGGTGGCTACCAAAGGAACAACTACAATCAAGGAGGTAATCAAGGCTACAATCGGGATGGTAACTTCCAAAGAAATTACAACAATAATCAAGGTGGATCATCGGGAAGCCAAGGTGGTGGAGATGACTCGTTGAATGCAAAGTTAGATGCTCTTATGAATACGGTGAAAGAATCTAACAATGACATCAAGGAGATGAAGAGAGCAAATGAAGTAAGAGATAAGTCACATGAAGCTCTCACAAGGCAAGTTGGTCAACTAGCCGAAGATTTGGGCCGACTTAAGGGAAGCGGTGGAAGATTGCCAAGTGATACAACCGTGAATCCACAACATCAAGGTTCAAATTCTAAAAACACACGCGAGGTATCAATCAATAAACTTACTTTGCGTAGTGGTAAGATAGTTGACAATGGTGTTAAACCACCACCACCCCAATTTGTTGAAGGGGTGGTGGAAGATGTTACTGATGAAAGTGACGATGAGGGTGAAAGTAGCCAAACGGGTCAAAATGAAAATTTTTCTGAAAAATCTAAAACCAAACCTGTTGAGGTTACACAAACTCCTAAGGCTAAGGAAAAGGTGGTGGAGGGTAATACCGTCCCTTTTCCCGAAGCTCTTAAAGCACCCTTATAAAAAATGGTAAAAAAGAGAGGTCCACAACAAGATGAAATGTGGGAAATTTTTAAACAAGTAAAGATTAATTTACCACTTTTAGATGCAATCAAACAAGTTCCTTCATATGCTAAGTACTTAAAAGAACTATGTACCCAAAAGAGAGCTCACAAATTCCCTAAAAAGCTTGATTTGACTGAAAATGTGAGTTCTATTCTTTCGGGTGCCCTTCCACCTAAGCTGCAAGACCCGGGAGCGCCCATTATATCTCTTCAAGTGGGAGAATTCAAAATGACAAGGGCACTCTTGGATCTTGGTGCTAGTGTAAGTATTTTACCGGGTAGCTTGTATGATCAATACGACTTTGGTCCGCTTCAAGAAGCTAAGACCGCCGTGGTATTAGCCGATTTAACACCCAAGCTTCCCCGTGGGATAATTACCGATGTGATAGTAAAAGTTGAGAATTTTTATTATCCGGTGGACTTTTTAGTACTTGATTATGTTTCCATAGATCAAACCAAACAACCAACGGTTATCTTGGGTAGACCATTTTTGGCAACTTCAAATGCTCAAATCAATTGTAAAACGGGAACAGTTAACATGAAATTTGGTAACAATAGGTTGAGGCTTAATGTATTTTCAGGTATGACTAACCCTCCTATTAATGATGAATGCTACATAGCCGACATTATTGATGAGTGTATACCTCTATGCGACATGGTCGTTGATGAGGAAAACACAATGGAGAATTGTTTCATATTTGATAGGTTGAGAGTGGAAACTGAAAAGCAACTAGAGGAGGAAGAAAGGGAGCTAATGACTGCGGCCATGAGGAGTGAACGACCACCATGGTCGGTTCAAGTGGAGCCACTACCCGAGAAGATCGACACCGGGTTGAAACCTTCATTGCAAGAACCACCACAAGTTGAATTGAAAGAACTACCAAAGCATTTAAAATATGCTTTCCTTGGTAAGAATGAAACTTTACCTGTTATTATTGCTTCTAATCTATCCATTGAACAGGAAGGTGCGTTGATGGAGGTGTTGATTGCTAACAAGGAGGCAATTGGATGGACCATTGCGGATCTAAAAGGAATTAGCCCCTCAATTGTTATGCACAAAATCATCACGGATCCGGAAGTCAAACCATCACATGATGCCCAACGAAGGTTGAACCCGAACATGAGAGAGGTAGTCAAGAAGGAGGTATTGAAGTGGCTAGATGCAGGTATCATCTTTGCAATCTCTGACAGTACTTGGGTGAGCCCTACACAAACTGTACCAAAAAAGGCGGGCATCCAAATTGTTAAAGATGACTCAGGTAATGAGGTAGCTACCCAGCCAGTAACCGGGTGGAGAATTTGTATTGATTACAGGAAATGGAATGGTGCTACCTCAAAAGATCATTTCCCCTTACCATTCATTGATCAAATTGTTGAGAAACTATCAGGTCAGAAATTTTATTGCTTTCTAGATGGTTATTCAGGTTATAACCAAATAGCTATTCATCCTGAAGATCAGGAAAAGACCACATTTACTTGCCCTTATGGCACGTTTGCATTTAGGCGAATGCCCTTTGGGTTATGTAATGCCCCCGCCACCTTTCAAAGGTGTATGATGAGTATCTTTTCAGATATGGTGGGGGAGTCATTAGAAATCTTCATGGATGATTTCTCAATTTTTGGCACATCTTTTGAATTATGTTTGCTTCAATTAGAAAAAGTTTTAAAAAGATGTGTTGAAACCAATTTGGTCCTTAGTTGGGAAAAGAGCCATTTTATGGTTCAAGAGGGAATAGTATTGGGTCATGTTGTGTCTAGCCATGGGATAGAGGTAGACCATGCTAAAGTGAAGGTTATTTCCACTTTACCTCACCCCACTAATGTTAAGGGTATTAGGTCATTCTTGGGGCATGCCGGTTTTTATAGAAGATTCATAAAGGGATTTAGTGTCATAACCAAACCATTGTGTAATCTATTGTTAAAAGATGCCCCATTTGAGTTTAATGAAGAATGTGTAAAAGCCTTTAACATCTTGAAGCAAAAACTAATTGAAGCTCCAATCTTGCAATCACCTAATTGGAAATCGCCTTTTGAAATAATGTGTGATGCGAGTGACTATGCTATTGGGGCTGTCTTGGGTCAACGGGTTGATAAGAAACCCGTTGCCATATACTATGCAAGTAAAACCCTCTCAGATGCACAATTGAATTATACAACAACTGAGAAGGAATTACTTGCGGTGGTATATGCTTTAGATAAATTTAGGTCCTATATATGAGGTAGCAAGGTTATTGTCTATTCTGACCATTCTGCTGTTAGGTACCTCATGGAGAAAAAGGACGCGAAACCAAGGTTGATTCGTTGGATTTTGTTATTGCAAGAATTCAATCTTGAGATCCGAGACAAGAAAGGGAGTGAAAATGTAGTAGCGGATCATTTGTCAAGAATTCAACCGGTGGAAGAAGATACCACGCCGGAGATAAACGAACAATTCCCGGATGAATACATCATGTCTATCACCACCAATAACCCCTGGTACGCCCATTTTGCAAACTATTTGGCTACAGGTACATTGCCGGAAGGATGGAGTAGAAGAAAGAAACAACACTTCAAGGCTCAAGCAAAACATTACATTTGGGATGAACCGGACCTTTTCAAAGTCAGAGCCGATCAAATCATCCGAAGATGTCTACCGGATGAGGAGATCCCATGTGTATTGAGCATGCTTCACGAATCGGCATGTGGGGGACATTTCAGTGGACAAAAGACGGGTCACAAAGTCCTTTCTTATGGTTTTTATTGGCCCACCATCTTCAAAGACTCCCATGAATTTGCCAAGAATTGCATAAGATGCCAACAAATGGGGAGTGTGACAAGAAGAGATGAAATGCCTATGCAACCAATTTTGGTGGTGGAAATCTTTGATGTTTGGGGCATTGACTTCATAGGTCCTTTTCCAAACTCTTTTGGTAACCTCTATATCTTGGTGGCGGTCGATTATGTCTCTAAATGGATAGAAGCAATCGCCACTAAGACCAATGACCATAAGGTAGTATGCAAGTTTGTCCAAACCAATATTTTTTCAAGATTTGGTATCCCTCGCGTGATAATAAGCGATGGGGGATCACATTTCAAAAACTTCAACTTTGGCAAACTTCTAAAATGTTATGGTGTTGACCATAGGATTGCAACACCATACCATCCATAAACAAGTGGACAAGTAGAGGTTTCTAATAGGCAAATCAAAGAAATTTTGCAAAAAACGGTATGACCCGATCGCAAGGATTGGTCAACTAAACTAGATGATGCCTTATGGGCGTATCGTACCGCTTACAAGACGCCTATTGGAACCACTCCCTACCGGTTGGTCTATGGAAAGGGTTGTCATTTACCTGTAGAGTTAACTCATCGTGCCTTGTGGGCGGTTAAAACTGTTAATATGAATTATGAGTGTGCCGGTAAACAAAGACAATTGGCGCTGAATGAGTTAGAAGAGATCAGGGACGAAGCCTATGAAACCACATCTGCATACAATGACAAGATGAAGCGGGTTCATGATGCCAAGCTTCGTTTGAAAGAATTCAAGCCCGGACAGAAGGTATGGTTGTACAACTCACGACTAAAGCTATTTCCTGGAAAGCTAAAGAGTAAATGGACGGGTCCATATTTGATCATCCGGGTGGGCGACTTTGGAGATGTAGAGATTGAAGATTTTGATGACCATTTAAGGCAAACGGTGAATGGGCACCGTCTTAAACCATATCTTGAACCAAATGACATAAATGGGGCGGACAAACAATCCGAGTGCTTGTTGTTGAGCACTCTTGATGAGGTACCGATTTGATCACAGCACCGCAAAGTCCGGCTAACGACAGGTAAACTTAGCGCTGCGTGGGAGGCAACCCACGAGAGGTAACTTGTACATATTTGTTGCTTTGCATCGCTTAGTTTAGTATAGACCTTTTCAGCCTTATTTAGAATTGCCAAGCCAAATCCGAGTCGCAAAATCCCATTGCGTGTGCGACTTGTGTGTATTCGGGACAATACACGTGTGTTCGGGGGGGTGATATATATATAGGCATACATATCTACATATTTTTTTTCTCATCTATGGTGTGTGTATGTGTTATTTTTTTATACTTTATACGTCATATTTATCTACGAGTGTGAAAATTGAAAAAAAAAAATAGCATTTCTAGATCCCGTCGCCGACGGGCAAAGAAGGCGTCGCCGACGCGACCTGCGTAGATCAAAACCCCCGTGGACAGACTATTCGACCATCAGGGACCAGCCAGAACAGGTGCAACAGTCAGTGCATTGGCCCCAGGGCGTGGCATCCAGTTTCATTCCCATTCCTGCGCCACCACCAACTGAAGGGGGAGCATTTGACAACTTTAATGAGATGTTTTCTGCTCTGACTGGCTATCCTTATCAACCATACCCGCCAAGAGATCCAAATGAGCGCTACCAAAGATAGGCGGTAAGGTATGACTTATGTGTTTGTACAGTTTATTTAAATGTTTGAGTGTGTTTTTTTTTCTGTTCATTTTAATTCTGTAGTTGTTTTTATTAACTGGTTATTGAAGTTCCACAATTCATGCTAATTGAGTGGTTGTCAAAGAGGTGAGAAGCTTGCTTCTACACAATTTTTTTACAACTGCAGGTTTTGTGCTACTTGGATTGAAAAGCTAATGCCAAGAAAAAGTGAAGAAATCCAGGTGCACATGTTCATTTCAGCATGATTATCTTAGTAGTTTAAATAAGTGGAACGTTGTTTTAAACGGGAAAACCATTGGGGAAGAAATTTCTATCACATCCCTTATGTTTTGAAAAGATTTTCAACCACATTGAGGACAATGTCAACATTAAGTGTGGGGATGGGGGAAAATTAGAAAAAATTTCAAATTTTCAAATACTTTTTGGTCCTCATTTTATGCAAACAACTTAGATTGTCACCAAAAGATTTTCAAACCGAGAAAATTGGGTAAAAGGTCGTTAGTCATGGTTGCCTCGAATAGTCTCACCAAGTGCCTTTAAAGAAAACTTTAAGTGAGATGCCTAGCTAGTTTTAGCATGCTTTAAAATAGTCACACATGCTACATGTCGGCAACCCATTTCTCCTCCATCATGTGAGTTTTGAGCCATACTTACCTAGATTGCTAGATCACTTACATATATATATAAAAGTTCATTTGTTGAGTGTGATCATTATGCGCTTAATTGGTAGAACTTGTATGGTTTGATACGTGCTAAGACCGCAAATGAATATGTGAACGGAAATGAAAAGGCATTAGGATCCCCCATTATTCCCTATTACCCATAAAGATTACAAAACTATACCCCTAGTTGCCAATTTTGAGCCTATTTATGCGAACACAAGTGTGTGTAATAAATTGTCCTTTCGTTTGTCAACCCACTAGCCGAGCATCAAAGAGTTATCCTCTTGAAAATTTTGATGAGAATCCAATTGATTTTGCCCATGTGTTAATCAAATTAGTGTTCTTTAGTTATATATAAAAAAATGAAATGAAAAGAATATATACATTGTGTTTGAAGAAAAGATGTCAAGAAAAAAAAATAGAATAAGAAAAGCGTTGGGACAGAAATTACCCGAATACCGTTTTTAGTAGTTTGTATTGTTTGGATTTCTCATCACATTAGCCACTAAATAAAGCCTTATTCCTCACCCAAGCCTAAGCCCAAAAACCACAAAAGACCTTTGATCTGGGAATTATTCCATTAAAGCAGTGGAGGCACGATTGCTTTACAAGCTTATGCTCACATTATTGCATATGGTTTTGAGTGAAAAACATACTAGCACATCACATGCTAGTCCAAAAAATAGCCGAGAGGAGCGTATCATTGTGAGGGGCATGAAACATGAGTGCAAGAGTTTAAACCATGGTAGGATTAGTTAGGCAAGTCTTGGTTTGTTATTACATATATCATTCACTTATGAACTTGAGAGGCGGGTATGACTTTGGACCTTAACTTGATAGAAGGTGAGAAATTCTAAATGTCATGTAATGTTTTGAAAAATATTGTATGGTAGTTTGCTTGAGGACAAGCAAAAGATAAGTGTGGGGATGTGATGCGCGGGTAAAAGCTCGGGTTTAAAAGCACAAAACGGTATATTTATAGCATAACTTCGAGTTCAAATGATCTATTTTGATGTGGTTTGTGTTTGTTAGGGCCGGAACAATTAAGAGTACACTCCGAGGGTCATATGGGATGTCGGAATGGAGCCCGGAACAGTCGGATACGCGAAACAAACAAAAGGAAAAAAATGTTGTTTCTGGAGCCCGTCGCCGACGGGCTAATACCCCGTCGCCGACGCCCCCTGATATGTTAGTAGGTGACTTGGTGATTTTATTGAAAATTCTCAAGAATCAAATGAAAGTTTTGAAGTTTGGCTTATGACATGGCCATGTCGAATTCTGACATGGTCATATCAGAATGTTCAAGAATTGTAAGTCTGATGGTCGACACGGCCATGTTGTTTTAGACATGGTCATATGCGACGCAGGTTTTCTTTTTAAGTCAAAATTAAACCTCATTTGAGAGGGAGAGGAGAAAAATTAGAAACCCTAGCCCCTTTTATCCTCCAAGTGACTTTTAAGCATCTTTTGGAAGAAAGAAGACGAAGATTGAAGATCAATTGCTCCAAAGATCCATCATCTTCATCATTAACCATCTTCTTCATCATCAACAATCTTCTTCATCACCATGAATCATCCATGAAGATTTAGAGAGAAGTTTTGACAATTGGAGCTTTTCATCATCAACAAAGTCAAGCAAAATCAAAGTGATATGGAATTGCAAACAAGATCATCACCCGGATTCCAAGCCTCAAACAACATGAGAGGCTAATCTTCTTTGGGTTTTCCCCCGGTATGCATATTGTAAGACTATGGTTTGTTAACATTTGAAAACTAGATTGCATCTTTGTGTTTTGTATTTGATTGCTTGAAACATTTATGCTAGTACTTTGAGCTTAACTTGAATTCCCAAATTGAATGAATGATTATGAAATTTGTCTTTGAGAAATGGAGTTGTTCATGTGTGCTATGTAAATGTAGAGTTTGAATGTTCTTGTGTAATGAAGTGTATTATTGTCCGTGTTAACGTTGACGATTCTTGACACCTAAACCTTGTAATGATGAACTCGTTAGCATAAATCACACCTTTGATGCAAGTTAGTTGGATTGGTAGAACCATAACCTCATGATATCAACCGGGGGTGAACCTTGTTATTAAACTTAGTTTTGTTAACCAATGTTCTAAGTTCTCAAGTTTTATTAATCATTTTTAAGTAACCTTTGTGTTTTGTTCATTTCTTTGTGTTGGACAAAGTTTTAACACCATTTCAAGTAAACATATCAAAGCTCTTACAAACAAAAATAGCAAGCTTCATAATTGACTCGTTAGTCCAATTCAAGTCTAAACACAAACCACATACTCTTGTGATTCGACACCCTTCTTACCATTTGCTACACAGTTTTGGTACTAAGGAACTATACAAATACTATCTTTGACTAGTGCACGCGACAAGCCGGTCACCTGACCTGATCCGCCCGCGACAATGGTTCATGGTATCTACTAACCAGATGCCAGGTGTCATTGTCAAACCTCTAGGTGTAAGGCTCCATTCCCGGAAAGCCTCACAGTTGGTTAATCATAGCATAAAATCTCTTTATAAACAAAACATTGCAGCGGAATTAAATAAACATTCACTTAAAACTTGGAAATCATATTGTACTCATACATTTGTCTTAAAAAGGAATAACACATGGTGGACGGTCTTAAATTACAATAAAGATTTTATAGACAGGAATGCCATCCATTGCTCGCCAAGTAGCTCGCTGGTGCCATCCTCAGCATCAGCATTTACCTGTCCACTATTATACATAAAAGTCAGCTTGCTGACTGAGTTCTAGTTTTATATAAATAAGAAAATATAAGATTTATCCTTCATATAATGACCACGCATACATCATACTACATAATAATTTTTGCATCATATTAAGCATGTTCATTATCTTTCATTCTTTCATTATCTTTCACTTTATCATAAATGAGATTGCACAAAGCAAGAGCTCCATGTTGATCGACAACGAATGTCGATCCCCGTCGGTACACATCATCATGGTAGCTAACCCCCGACAGTTGATCCACACTGCAAGACACATAGCCCGCTCATGAATATGGATCCATCATCATACATCAGACTCACCTAAGTGAAGTCTATCATAGTGCTTGCAAGACTTTTCATCATCAAACGGGCCAGGGGTAACATTCGTTAAGTTCCACTTCTCATTAATATTATCTTCCACTTAATATATAATACGTAACTTATTAAGTACACAACATACCAAGTACTAATCAACATAACACGTAACCGACCCTCCGGTGGACAGTAGGGGTTCGGGGGCGGCAGCCCCTGACAGCGGGGTCCTAGAGGCAGCAGCCTCTAGTAGGGTCCAAGGGGCAACGCCCCTGGATGGGGCCAAGCTTATGTTTACTACACATAATAGCCCCAAAAACATAGAACTAGAACTCACCTGGATATCGTGAGTAACTTCTAAACTAAGCCTTCTAGGCTAGGATCACACTACACAGCCTGCAGATAAGTTAACACTTAAAGGGGTTAATTTCTGCCTAATTTCGCTGCTAATTTCACTGTCAGATAAACAGTTTCGCTGGCAGATAAACAGTTTCGCTGGCAGTTTCGCTGCAGTTCCGCTGCCAGTTTCGCTCAGCAGTTTCGCATGACAGTTTCGCTGTCACAGGCACCCAACTTTCGTTGGAATTTCCTAGTTTCGCAATATCTATAGGTCGACTTGGGCACCAGCGAAATTTCCAACGAAACTGTAGTTTCGCACCAACGAAACTGTAGTTTCGCACCAGTGAAACTATAGTTTCGCTGGAACTCTCTTAGTTTTGCTGGATGAGCGCACAGTTTCGCTGATCGGGGGCACAGTTTTGCTGGATGAATGAAAATGAAGAACCGGCCCGTTTTTAACCCAAAATATTAACTTTTTACGTCCAAATCTTTTGTTTACCATCCATAAAACCATATCTAACCTTTTTACATGTTTTCATACGTAAAAATTTGACCTTTATGTGTTTCTTTGAAACTTTTCAAAAACCCAAAACCCTAGAATCCGGGTTTGATCTACAGAAGGGTTTAGAGGTCAATTCTTACCAGGATTTGTTGCTCCTTTCTTATGGTTTGATGCTCCAACAACCAGATCTTCAATCTTTTAACCTTTGAAGCTCCAAATCTTGAGTTTTCTTAACTTTCTCTCTCTACTTTCTCTCTCTATGAATTTTGGGGGCTAAGGTTCAAGTGTGGAAGATGGTGGTTGATTAGGTGGGTTTGAAGGCTGATTATGGGCCCTAAATCACTTAGGCTCTTGCCCATAAGCCTAATTAGCCCATAAACCATTTTCTTCCTTTATTAAACACCCAAAAATTAAACCCCTTATCCTCGATGACTCGTTTTGACTTTTCGGGGTGTTACAGGTCTCCCCCACTTATTTAGGTTTCGTCCTCGAAACCTGCCAGTCATCAAACAATTGAGGATAAAATTTCCTCAACTCCTCCTCGGTCTCCCAAGTAGATTCTGATCCTTTTTTGTGTCTCCACTGTACTCGTACCAGTGGAACCACTTTATTACGTAAATGCTTCTCTTTCCAATCAAGGATGGCCACCGGCTGCTCTACATAGTTCAGGCGTTCATCGATTTCAATGTCTTCTAATGGTACAACTGCATCATTGTCTGCCAGACATTTCCTAAGATGAGATAAATAGAACGTAGGGTGAATTCCCCTCAACTTATCGGGTAGTTCTAATCTGTAGGCCACTTCCCCTACCCTTGCGACAATATGGAATAGCCCTATGAACCTTGGGCTTAACTTTCCCCATTTTCGAAACCTGATGATCCCTTTCCAGGGAGATACCTTGAGCATAACCTTGTCACCAACCTCGAACTCTATCGGTCTACACCTCTTATCAGCATAAGACTTCTGGGGATCCTTTGCGGCTTTCATGAATTCCTTAATCTTATCTAACTTCTCGGTTGTGACTTCAATCACTTCAAGGGTTCCTAATTCCTTTTGCCCTATGTCACCCCAACATACGGGCGTTCTGCACTTCCACCGTACAATATCTCATAAGGTGGCATACCAATGCTGGCATGGTAACTATTACTATATGAGAACTCTGCCAACGGTAAGTGCTCATCCCAACTTCCTCCAAAATCAATTACACTCACTCGTAGCATGTCTTCTAATGTCTTAATCATTCTTTCCGACTGACCATCCGTCTGGGGTGGTAAGCCGTACTAATATGCAGTGTAGTCCCCATTGAGTTGTGAAACCTCTTCCAGAACATGGACGTAAACCGCGTGTCCCTATCCAAAACGATAGACACTGGAACGCCGTGACGAGCCACGATCTCCTTAATAAATAACTCCGCCAACCTCTCAGAGGAAAACGTCTCACGAATTGGTAGGAAATAGGCGCTCTTTGTCAAACAGTCAACAATCACCCAGATAGCATCACTTCCTCTCGCCGTGCGAGGTAGCTTCGTAATGAAGTCCATTGTGACGTGTTCCCATTTCAATTCAGGAATATCCAAAGGCTGGATCTTCCCATATGGCTTTTGGTGCTCTGCCTTCACTTGCAAACAGGTCAGGCACTTGCTCACGTACTTAGCCATGTCACGCTTCATTCCTGGCCACCAGTAATCTCTCTTCAAATCCTGATACATCTTCGTGGCACCGGGGTGGATGGAATATCAGGTCTTGTGAGCCCCATCCATGATCTTCTCCCTCAAATCCCCATGGAGAGGAATCCACATCCGCCCGAATCGGGTTCTAACACCAAGGGTGTTTTCTCCCAATTTTGATTCCTGTCCTTTCATCCTTTCAGAGTTGACTCTATTACCTTCCAGTGCTTCATCTTGGAACTTTCTCACTTGCTTCATAATTTCGGGTGTCATGATCAACTGACAAGCCTTCACCCGGATCGGTTCGGGCCGTCTCTTCCTGCTAAGGGCATCAGCAACCACATTTGCCTTACCAGGATGGTAGTGAATTTCACAGTCATAGTCTTTAATCAGTTCAAACCACCTCCGCTGTCTCATGTTGAGATCCTTTTGTTCGAAGAAATACTTCAAACTTTTATGGTCAGTGAAGATGGTGCATTTCACCCCATATAGGTAGTGCCTCCAAATCTTTAATGCAAACACCACTGCAGCCAACTCCAAATCATGGGTCAGATAATTGGTCTCGTGGACCTTTATTTTGTCTAGAAGCATAGGCTATCACCTTCCCTCGCTGTATCAACACGCAACCCAATCCTGCATACGAGGCATCCGAGTAGACTACCAGGTCCTCGTTCCCCTCAGGTAACGTCAAGACAGGGGCTTGAGTTAACCTCATCTTTAGTTCTAGGAAGGCGTTCTCCTGATCAGTGCTCCATTCATACTTCACGTCTTTCCGGGTCAGCTTAGTCAAAGGAGAAGCTATCTTGGAGAAATCCTGGATAAACCTCCTATAGTAACCTGCCAGGCCTAAGAAACTAAGAATCTCAGATGGTGTCCTTGAAGGTTCCCATTGCATCACCGCTTCAACCTTCACAGGGTGGTCCACCCTGATTCCCTCGGGGTTAACCACATGACCCAGAAATTGAATTTCTCGAAGCCAAAATGCACATTTAGAGAAATTAGCATATAACTTTTCGCTTCTGAGTGTCTCCAATACTTCTCGAATATGATCGGCAAGTTCTTCTTCACTTTTTGAATAAATCAAGATGTCATCGATGAACACTATTACCGATTTATCCAACATCGGCCAACATACCCGATTTATAAGGTCCATAAAAGCAGCTGGCGCGTTGGTTAAACCAAAGGACATGACGAGAAATTCGTAGTGTCCATAACGTGTACGGAACGCTGTCTTAGAAATATCTTGTTCTTTCACCTTCAATTGGTGGTAACCAGACCGCAGGTCTATCCTTGAAAACCAGCTGGCACCCTGAAGTTGATCGAACAAGTCGTCAATCCTTGGAAAGGGTACCGATTCTTTACGGTCAGCTTATTGTGCTCACGATACTCAATGCACATCCGCATGCTATCATCTTTCTTCTTGACGAATAAAATTGGAGCACCCCATGGAGAGATACTCAGTCAGATGAAGCCCTTATCCAATAAATCTTGCAACTGGTCCCTCAGTTCTACCATATCTGAAGGAGCCAATCGATACGGTGCTTTAGCGACGGGCTGCGTTCCCGGTAGCAAATCAATCTGGAATTCGATTTCGCAGTCCGGTGGCACACCAGTCAGGTCTTCAGGAAAGACGTCAGGAAAATCACGCACCACTGGTACACTGGATAATTGTGGCTCTGGCGTATCCACATCCCTTACATAGGCCAAGTAAGCACTGCACCCACGCCTCAAGTAACTTTCGGCCGTGATCATTGACACCACCTTCGGTATACTGCACGCTCTATCCCCGCAAACTGTAACTGAGCTACCATCAGGTGCGATTAGGCTAATTATCTTTTTACTACATACTATATTTGCTTCATAGTTAGCGAACCAATCCATGCCTAACACCACATCAAAACCTCCTAAGGCCATTACATGCAATCTAACAGGGAACTTATAACCTTCCAACTCTATCAGGCAACCCTTAACTACCTCAGTCACCTTGGTGGACTTACCAATAGCTGTTTCTACATAAAAGGGCTCATCTATTTTTCTACTCTTATTATTCAATAAACGACAAAAGGCAGTAGATACAAAACTCCTACTAGCACCAGAATCAAAGAGCACAGAGGCATATTCGTGGTCCACCAGAACCATACCTGAAACTACTTCTGGATCTGCCCTGGCCTCCTTACAAGTTATGTTGAATGCCCTCGCCTTTGCCTTCGAACCGTCACCCTTTCCCTTATCTCCAGCTTTAACAGTTCCTGATCCTCCTGATTTTCCTTTCTTGCAATCCCACTCCACATGTCCCATCTCGCCACTGTGGTAATACTTCACCGCCTTGCAGTCCCTAGCATAGTGGTCCTCGCCCCCACATTTAAAACATTTTCTAGTCCCAACTCTACAATCCCCTGAATGACCTTTTCCACATTTTCTACAAGCACCTCCTTCACCTGTATTTCCCCGTCTCCCTAACTGATCCTCAACTCTCATCCTCTTCTCTCCACTCCTGAAGTTATCACCTTCGAACCCTTCCTATTTCCATTCTTGTTCCCACTCCATTTCTCCACCTTCTTCTATACATGCATTGGGTGTCTCTCATCGTACAACCTCCCAGCTAAGTCCACCACGACCTAAACGTTCCTGGTCTAGCCGCAATCATGTGCCTCCTGATATCCACGGGCAATCCCTACATGTATCTCTTGATCTTCTTGGATGCAGGTGTTACCATGTCTGGCACAAGTCTTGCAAGTTCATTGAACTTGGAGGTATACTCTTGATGAGTCATGTTCCCAGCCTCCAAATACAAGAACTCCTTCTCAATCTTGTCTAATTCCCGATGGGGACAATACTCCTCCATCACCAACTCCTTCAACTCAGACCACTTCATTTTGGCTATCGATCGCTTTCCTTCAGCCTGGACAATATTGTCCTACCAACACAATGCTGAGTCCGCGAAAGAATGAGTGGCAAACTTAACTTTCTGATCTCCGCGACACTCACTAATTTCTAGTACCGCTTCCATTTCTCTGACCCAACGATGGGTGGCAGTAGCATTGCTGTTACCGTCAAAGGTCGGGGGCTTGCACCTTTTAAATACCCCATAGTTGCACCCCCTAGTCGTCACTCTCTCAGACTCCTCATCACTGTCGTCATCATGGACTACCACCTTAGGGTTTGATGACTCCTCTTCAGATCCCTCAGTCCTCCCAGTGGACCTTCTAGAATTCTTCTCATTTTCCTTCCCCTTCTTATCAACTTTCTCTCCATCCTTGACTGCTTTGATCACCTCGGTCACCACCGAGGGTAAGACATTTTGCATGACATTGTAGACTTCATTGGCAATAGCCTCCTTCACAGTGGATTTGAGGGTGGCTGATCCCTCACCCTCCGGGTGACTATGGCGGTCTGACTCCTCGTGAACAGTCTCGGGAGCCTTAGCTTTGCTCCAGGTGACACGTGGTGTAGTAGTATGACCACCTCGAGGACGTCCACGTGCAGCTTTCCCAGATTTCCTGCCCGCCATATCTAATTCCTATAATATTTAAACACCGAAATGGTCATTCAAGATAATTGCTCAGATCATTACAAGTATGGTAAGTCCATAATTACAGTGGCCAAGTGTGATTAACTACTTACCTTACCCTCCTGTCCCATGCAATAACTATTCTTACACATGTCAGAATTCGAATCTACACGCATATAGAGCAAATAGCACACGCACATAATACCAGTTTACTTGAAATATTTTACTTGATGGCACATAGCTATTTGGGTTGGCATCCTTCCTTTGGTCCCATTTTCAGTTTAAGTTTAGGTTTAAAAAAATGTTTTACCCATTTCTCTTAAACTTTGGCTCTGATACCAACTTGTAAGGCCCCGTTCCCGGAAAGCCTCACAGTTGGCTAATCATAGCATAAAATCACTTTATAAATAAAACATTGCAGCGGAATTAAATAAACATTCACTTAAAACTTGGAAATCATATTGTACTCATACATTTGTCTTAAAAAGGAATAACACATGGTGGCTGGTCTTAAATTACAATATAGATTTCATAGACAGGAATGCCATCCATTGCTCGCCAAGTAGCTCGCTGGTGCCATCCTCAGCATCAGCATTTACCTGTCCACTATTATACATAAAAGTCAGCTTGCTGAGTGAGTTCTAGTTTTATATAAATAAGAAAATATAAGCTTTACCTTCATATAATGACCACGCATACATCATACTACATAACATTTTTTGCATCATATTAAGCATGTTCGTTATCTTTCATTCTTTCATTATCTTTCACTTCATCATAAATGAGATTGCACAAAGCAAGAGCTCCATGTTGATCGACAACGAATGTCGATCCCCGTCGGTACACATCATCATGGTAGCTAACCCCCGACAGTTGATCCACACTGCAAGGCATATAGCCCGCTCATGAGTACGGATCCATCATCATACATCAGACTCACCTAAGTGAAGTACATCATAGTGCTTGCAAGACTTTTCATCATCAAACGGGCCAGGGGTAACATTCGTTAAATTCCACTTCTCATAAATATTATCTTCCACTTAATATATATGTAACTTATTAAGTACACAACATACCAAGTACTAGTCAACATAACACGTAACCAACTCTCCGTGAGACAGCGGGGGTTCGAGGGCGGCAGCCCCTGACAGCGGGGTCCTAGGGGCAGCAGCCCCTAGTGGGGTCCAAGGGGCAACGCCCCTGGCTGGGGCCGGGCTTATGTTTACTATGCATAATAGCCCTAAAAACATAGAAAAACGTTTAAATATGGGGATCTAGAACTCACCTGGATATCATGAGTAACTTCTAAACTAAGCCTTCTAGGCTAGGATCACACTACACAGCCTACAGATAAGTTAACACTTAAAGTGGTTAATTTCTACCTAATTTCGCTGCTAATTTCGCTGTCAGATAAACAGTTTCGCTGCAGTTTCGCTGCCAGTTTCGCTTAGAAGTTTCGCATGACGGTTTCGCTGTCACAGGCACCCAACTTTCGTTGGAATTTCCTAGTTTCTCAATATCTATAGGTCGACTTGGGCACCAGCGAAATTACCAACGAAACTGTAGTTTCACTGGAACTCTCTTAGTTTCGCTGGATGAGTGCACAGTTTCGCTGATCGAGGGCACAGTTTCACTGGATGAATGAAAATGAAGAACCAACCCGTTTTTAACCCAAAATCTTAACCTTTTACGTCCAAATTCTTGGTTTACCATCCATGAAACCATATCTAACCTTTTTACACGTTTTCATACGTAAAAATCTGACCTTTATGTGTTTCTTTGAAACTTTTCAAAAACCCAAAACCCTAGAATCCGGGTTTGATCTACAGAAGGTTTTAGAGGTTGATTCTTACATGGATTTGTTGCTCCTTTCTTATGGTTTGATGCTCCAACAACCAGATCTTCAATCTTTTAACCTTTGAAGCTCCAAATCTTGAGTTTTCTTCACTTTCTCTCTCTACTTTCTCTATATATGAATTTTGGTGGCTAGGGTCCAAGTGTGGAAGATGGTGGCTGATTAGGTGGGTTTGAAGGCTGATTATGGGCCCTAAATCACTTAGGCTCTTGCCCATAAGCCTAATTAGCCCATAAACCATTTTCTTCCTTTATTAAAAACCCACAAATTAAGCCCCTTATCCTCGATGACTCATTTTGACTTTTCAGGGTGTTACACCAGGCGATCCTCATCCTGGTGGCGGTGTTAGTGTGTGAGTCACACCTGAGAAAGAAAGGGTCGGCGAGGTTGACCCTGTCAGTCCCCGCCCCACGTCTAGCGAAGGACGTGGCGATCAGTCGATGAATGTATCAATATAGAGGGTCTCATATGTGAGAGCACCTCAAATCTCCACCATATGGTCCGTCGCCGATCGTAGGACCCCAGACCTGATCAGAGTCATCATCCCCTCGAATCACAGCCGTAGTGTAAATCGATTGTCGGGTCTCCTCCTTCGTATAGAGGCTGCTAACGACCTGCGAACCGTCTAAGCGACATGCGATGGAGGCCCCCAAACATCCTAAAAGCCACCTCCGCGGCCTCCCGACCATCTACGATGTCGTCCTCATCCAGCTCCGGAAACTCCTACACACGGGGAAAGAATATGAACGTGCAGTAAACTCCACCGTAAGCTCTCGATGTGCATGCACATCCATCTGTCACTCTTTCCTGTGTACTTCCCTACGAGTTTAAAAGGGCATCCTTTCATTATGCTCCCAGTACGCCTACTTATGCCAGTGAATTTAGGTTCACCACTACGATTGCATAAGAGTTCCACATGTTTTTTATGACCAACCAACCACAATGACGTGCCCATGCCCGCGTCCTCTTATTTTAGCCCATTTCTCCAAGTCCTCATTAGAATCAAAATACTAGACAAGTTATAAAGCCGGATATAAAAAACAATATATAAAACAAATAGATAAATAATATAAACAAAAGAATGAAACTCTTCGTACTTTATCGGTTTTTTATGAAACCGTAGCCTTTCTTATCTGATCCACATCCCCATCGTGCTTCCCGGTGTCTCCATGGTTTTTTTGAGGTGAACCAAACCATCACTCTCATCTGTGTCATTCCCATTAAAAGTATCCGACACATGCGTAATTTCTAGTTTTAATTGATAAGGGGGATGTCTGTAATCAAGCTCTATTTGTGAGTGGTACGTATTCGGGGCATGTTTGTAAGAATGGTAAGGGGGATGTCTGTACCCTTCACCATAACCCGTCGATCCAAATAATGAGTTGTATGCCTCTTCAGCGAATGTGTTCGACGGGTTGGTTTCCTGCTTCCCTCACGGAGGGTGACTCTCGTATACTTAATATTTCTAAAAAAGCTAATGGTTCGATATTTTAAATAAGAAGTTATAATAAAACAACTACTTCAACCTGGTTCAAATCTTCGATATGTGGCTTCTCATTCAAATCTGTAATCTTCGTTTTTGATAATGATCTCCCGAACCCGACATTGTTTTCGAATTAACGTGTTTTTGGAATGATGAAGGCTATTTATGTTAAAAATCTAAAGGATATTTATGTTGAAAAAATTGCACCGTGATTGTTATTGCATGAAATCATGAAAGCTATTTATGTTGAAAATCTGGATGAGAAACTGTCACGGTTTGGCCTAACCATGACGGTTCAAAGTGGTAGATGCGAGATTCTCAGAGCCTTTTGTCAACCTCGGAGCCTTTTGTCAACCTCGGAGCCTTTTTGTCAACATCAACAGTGTACCTGGTACCCTAAAGGTCACGGTTTGTCCAAACCGTGATGGGTACTTTCTCTTTATCAGTGTCCTTTTGTCGTTTTGTTGTCACTTGGTGTTGGATAACAGTGAACCGTGATTCAAAAACCGTGATGGTAAGGCCTTGCGGTCACGGTTATGGTGCAAACCGTGACGTGAATTCACTCCTATTTTGTTGAGCTCATTTCATTTGTGACGAGTTCATAATATAGATGAGTGAAATTACCATCAAGGTAAGGAAGATTGTTAGGAACATTTTCATACGGAGTACTAACGGATACTGCATGAAACCAGATCAAATAGTGTGGAATTCTATTTGATTGGCGATCAAATCAGTGAGCACGAACAACTTGATCGATCTAACGATTAAACAAACGTTAAGAACGAGTTGGAATCGATCAGGAACGAACTATGAACTTGCATGGACCACTTGGGACGCTCTGGACGGCTAGGGTATGATAGTATTCGAAATGTTATGTTTTTCCACGAATTATGTGGTATTTATAGGTTTCAGTGTCCATTCGTACGACTGAACCATTAGCATGGTTCAGTCGTGCGACTGACTCATGCGTCTGACTCATACATACGATTGAAGGTTCAGTCTTGCGGCTGAGTTAATCTTATGTCTCAATCATACGACTGATCCAGTCTCCTGGTTCAGTCGTGCGACTGGTCCATAAGTATGGTTCATTCGTGCGTATAGTCCATAAGTATGGTTCATTAGCATGAATAACCACATGACTAAGTTTAACACATTTCTGAATCATTATTGACTCAGAACTATGCACAACAACCTCAAACCTATATATAATGTTCATAAATAAAAGTAATATCAATTAAAATATGAATATAATATAAACAAAGACAATTCCATCAAAACTCACATCATATTTCATTAAACATTTTCTTTACATGTGTAAGAAATGAAAGATATTTACATTAAAGAACGTAAACTAGGAACAATGTATCAACAAACTCCCCCTTGGACTTAGTTTATCCTATTGTCTAGCATTCTTTCATCTACTTCTCCTCTTTTATGACTCCTATGTGTATCTCGAAAGCAAAGCAGAGCCGTATCACATGTTAGAATTGGAGAGCTTGTACAATACCCTACATGTCATAGAACAGTGGCCACTTGTACAATGTGCAAACATCATCAGCAAACAAGTTAGTCAGCCACATTGGGTCAAATACCCTGATAGTCTCTATTTTACCCTCTCTATTCAACACTGTGACCGCTTCCCCATCCTCCAGTCGTAATACCACCATTTGAAGTGTGGAGTGAAGTCCTGAGGCATTTCCCGCAATGGGATCCTAGACATTAAGCGTGGGGGACTCCACTTCAGCACTACCTTCGGCTTCCCAGTGTTAGGGTCAACTTCAGTCTTATGAATGAACTTCTTAGGTTGTTGAGTTTTGAAGTTTACCCATCTGGTGTTGTATTCTCTCTTTAGCGCCATTTCAAACCATCCTGACATCTTCCTCGGGTTGGTATACAAAAGATCTAAACAGGCTAACCTGTTTAGCTCAAAACCAGGAAGAGTCTTCAGATCATGTGGATATCTGAAGTACTCAATCACCTTCTCCCGCTTCATAGCGTACACCTCCAGATCTTCAAAATAAGCCCAACTGATGATCTTTCCTGACACCTTCTGATGTCTCTTAACCTTGTACAGTTTGGTGTAGGCGTTTGGCTTTCGAGGTTCACGTTGGGCTTTCATCTCTTTCAAACACGTTGCCCATTCAGCCTTATTTAAATCAACATCAGCGTATGTGGCTTGGGCTTTACCTTCCTCTTTTTCTTTCTCTTTCTCCTTCTCATCAAGTGTTCCAAAAGTATCACTACCAAATGTTTCACCTAAGTCAGGGATAACATTACCCTCAGGGTCAGTGTACTCTGGATAATACTCTAATGTGATACCTTCAATCTCAATTTCATCCACACCTTGGAGCTCTTCGTCACTAACGACATTGACCTCAGGAGCATCTTTGACAAGCTCGTCTAGATTTAGTCTGAACATATCAGTGAGCTGCTCGTCAGTCAGGTTGTGGATGATTTCTCTCTCCTCTAGAGTGTAACTCACAAACCGTCTTACTATCCCTTATAAATCAAGAATCCTTGTGAGTTGAGTCTTGATTTGCTGAAGGGGAGCGATATCATAGTCATCGGTCTATTGAGTTGTATTTGTTCGATTACACAACCAACAATGCATACATTAATAATTTATCAAGACATTAAACATAAATTTTCATAAATTACATTAATGTAATAAACCCAGACCCTGCTCTTGAGTGGGATATACTGGGTTTGTTTGTTTGTTTGTTTACATTAATGTAATAAACATTTCAATTACAAAGGTTTCAAATACATAAACATTTAAGCATTACTTTTCCCTTCATTGTGTGTCTCTTCAGCTTGAAGAGCTAAGGAAGAGGCTCCTTGATCTTGGTTTCTCTTGGTGCACCTCTCCCTTGTCAATGGTGTAGAGGCTGATGTAGTTGCATCACCTGCCTGATCATCATCCTCATCATCATCACCTCTCTTGTCCTTCCCACTTCCTCTAGCTTCCTCCTCATCTCCTTCTTCATCTGATTCATCATCACTCGAATAATCATCATCATCATCATCATCATCACTCCATCATCATCTCCATCACCCTTTATCTTTAGAGGCTTACTCTTCGTACCCTTCAGCCTCAACATCATCTTCTTATTCTGCTTCTCCAACTTATCAATCCTCTTAGCTGATACAAGCACTAGCTCGTTTTGACCTTGCAGGGCAGTGTGAGTTCGAACTAAAGCTCTCTCGTGAGCTTTGTTCTTCTCAGTAAGTTGGGCAATCTGCTTGCCCTGTGCTGCATTAACTGCCGTTAGTTGGTTTAGCTGGTTGGCCCTCATATCATCAGTTGCCAACAGCTTCAGCACTAATCGGTTTAGGCTGGCCAATTATTCCCCTAACCCAATGGTGGGTAGAGTAGAGCTCTGAGGAGGTGGAAACTAGGAAGATGTTCCAGCTTGGGTAGTAGAAGGTGCAGTGGTGGATGTGGTGTAGATGGGAGTAGGAGTAGGAATGGATTATGGTGGAACTATTTTAGGTATGGTGGGAGAGGTGGATGTATGTGTGGTGGATGGTATAGCAGTGGTGGTGGCTGGGATGGTGGTGGTAGTGGCTGTGGTGGTAGTTGTGGCTGTGGTGGTGGCAGTAGTGGAAGAACTGACAAGTACAAATCTCTGCCTCATGCCCTTCTTGCCATAGGGTTGGGTCATTCGTTTCCTCCTGGAACCCTTGGCAATCGGGGCTCCCCCTGAGCTTATCGGCTGGTCGGGGGTATATGATGGATCTGTGACATCAGTGTCACCATCCTCCGAACCAGCTTAGCATCCTCCAACCACCTCCTTTCCCTTTTCGGTAGCCATAACTCGGCTACCGACTCTCCTAGTGAGAGGCTCATCATCTGACTCCTCATCTTCATCTATCAAGAAGTCCCGGGGGATGGCAGCCTGCTCGGATCCACCGGGAGCTGAGGAATCACTCTGCTGAGGTGGTGTAGAGATAGTAGACATGTCGGTGGCTCATGTTTGACTAGAGTCGTCGTCTCCACCACCCTAACCGTGATCTTGGTCATCATCATCGTCATCGTCGTCGTCTTGAACTATGATAGGCTCAATGTCTGAATCATTTCCATCATGGCACCATTTCTTTCGAGCGGGCGCCACGTAGTCGACGTTGGCCAGATGACCAAATAACCTCCTAACCGGGGGCTTCACCTGCTTCTCCCGGTAAACCTTCATCCTTCCTAGGGTAGTGGCATCCATCACCTCCAGCACTACCTCATCATCCTTCTCTTTAGGCAACTGAGGAAGCTTCTCATCAATAGTCATCTGGATAAACCTTGGGAACATACAAAAGCCCTCCTTCCCCTTCGTGTCTATGTTCTCCATCAGGAAAGTAAGGAACATCCATGAGAAACTGAACAGATGGTTCACTACCAGTGCAACGAATGCATTCTGGATTTGATCGCTCATCTTGTCAAATCCTCCATGCCGGGAGGCAATGCACCTGAGGATCACATGTGCCAGATACTTGAACTATAGGCACATGTTACTCTTGTTTAGCACGCCAGCATTGATGTCGTCGGCGTACTTGATCCTCAAGAAACATCCTCGAATAGTCATAGGATGTAGCTTGGTTGGGTAGTCTCCATCCTCACCCAAGTCCAAGACCCTCCGCAAGTCATCTTCCCCTATGTCAATGTCTTGGCCGACGATAGAACTTCGGATCTGGTATGGATCAACTGAGTGATCTACAACAGCATTCTCCCAGAATGCATGCTGCAATGAGTGATAAGGTGTGCACGGAGTAGAAATGGCTCTGTAGATCCTCGATCGTCGAAGAAAAGCAATGATCCCAGCGAACTCTGAAGTGTTCCGGGAAGTAGAGTCAAGGTAAGCACAGATATTGTGCTTGGTGCTCATCGTCTATCTGTCAGCCATTTTGCTGCAACACAAGTAACAAACACGTTAGATCCATTTGCAAGAAAGAACATTTGAATTTGAACAAAATGTATCTAACTGATTCAATCGTACAATTAAACCATACGTCTGAACTCAGTCGTACGATTGAGCCTCCGACTGAACATAGTCATATGTCATGCCATGCGGTTGAGTCAGTCGTGCGATTGAGTCACCGATTGATTCAATCATGCAATTGAGTCATGCGTCTGGCTCTATAGTGCGACTGAAGTTCATCCGTATGTCCTTTCACATACCCTATGGTGCGAGTCCAAAATTTTGAATCTTTGTCAAATCAGTCATTTATACATCAAGATTAGATTCTTTAGATGCGCAAGGACTCGATTTTACACTTATTATCTTTTAAATGCACGTTTAGGTTCATTTAAGTGTTCTATTTTAGGGTTTTTAGTCTCGGTTCATGTTTTAAGTGATTTGAACATTTTGGATCGATTTAACGTTGTTATTTCGCTTGTTTTCAATCTCGCTATACCTGTGGATGGAAAGTAATCGGTTAGTAAGGCAAGAATCGGTCAATAACGAAGAAAAAATTAAAAAAGTGTGGGTATGGTAATCGGTGGTTCGTGAGAGCCTTTTGAAATCAAGTGGAAGGTTACGACCAACTGAGCCCCTTTTTATACCAGTTTGTACTTCAGTCGTGCGACTGGACCCATACGCATGATTCATTTGTGCGACTGAGGTTCAGTCGTGCGACTGAGGTTCAGTCGTACGACTGACTTAGACTTCTTCAGCGATTCATATGATTGGTTCATACTTGTGATCCAATCGTATACTTTGACCAATACTCATGGTCTAATTGTGTGATTGGCTCATACTTATGGTCCATTAGTGCGATTGGTTCATACTTATGGTCCAATCGTGCGATTGGTCCATACTTATGATCCAATCGTGCGATTGGCACATACTTATGAGTTTGACTTCACTTTTCCCAACCTTTCAAAAACTTGAATTTGATATATGACATTACGACCATTTATCATGTCAGACATGATCCTTTTAACTGAAAACTTTTGATCACCTTGGATGTGATCCTTTAACCAAAACTGTTTGATCACCTCAGACGTGATCCTTTTACTTGAAAACCATTGTGATCACCTCAGACGTGATCCTTTTAACATTTCAGAAACAAGCTTTTATCTGATAACGTTAGGTTCAATTTATGACGTTCACAGATTTCCTCTTGTTACATAGTCTGACATCGACTCGTTATAAATATAACTAAACTAAGAAAAACTTTAAACAAACTAAATTAAGACAATCTTTTTGCATTTTTCATCTGAGGTAGGTTGAAAACATTTTAACTTTCCTTAAACGATTTCTCCCCCTGAGTAGAACAGCATCAAGCCTTTTCATCTTATCTAGAAAGCTTCTTATGGAATCATATAGGCATAAACATAATCATTTGGGACCTTTTATATTTACATAGATATAGAGAACGTTATATTCACCAATCATAGAGTCTTATTCATCTAAGAGTCAGGAGCACTAACAGGAAATCATGATACAGCTGTTAAGTAGCACACATTGATTTTGACCATCAGGGAATGCTGCGACGATGATTGTCCGTATATTTGTCAACCTAAATCCGTACACATATTTTTGACATACATTGGTGATTATTTAGGTTAATTATTTCATCAAGCATTTGTGGATCCCACACTTATATGGTAATCAACTTTTCTCAGGAGAATTTTGAGCAGTCTACGGGTTTTGACAAGAAGAAACTATTCTAAGAGCTTTCAAAGAGATGCCTAGCCTCAGGTCAGTGCAATCGCACAACAGAGAGGCGCAGACAACAATGAATTCTAGAATATTTAGATTGTGCTTATCCTCAGGTCAGTGCCATCGCACAGCAGAGACGCACACAACCTATCTTCTTGTTAGAGCAATTTTATTTTACATATAATGCACTAACAACATTTGTCATTAGTTTGATTGCATTGCACATTTTTCATGCTTTTTGATCATTTTTATGGTCGTCCGCACACATTTGTGGCATTCACTTTGCTCTTCATCCCTTATTGGAAATAAGTTGATTATGTTAACCAGGGATAAGATGGAAGCCCACAACCTGTTGAATGATTTAGTTTTAAAGTTGTTCACCAATGAAGTCTACTTGTCTATTGTGTTGAATCTACTGACACATCATATAATTGACTGGCAACTCCTAGATCTACTTTCTCTATGTAACCACAGTAGCAGACTAGCTTACTATCATTTTTCAGCTGATTAGGCTTTGACTTCTTAGACTTATAATTTTCTGTAACTTTTAATATATCATTTTAGAACATTTAATTCCTTTTGGTGTCCCAAACAATTCGTTGCCTGTGTACTATTATTTTCCATAAACTTGAATTGATTTCACTGATTTGATGTCTTTGCTTTTCAGCTTATCTGCGCGCCCCTGTTTTTTTATGTAATTAAATACTAACTACTGGAACTAAAACTATTCTCCCCCTAAAATTCTAAAACCGAAAATCTTTTTGTGTTTTTAAATTTTTAAAGATAGAAAAATAAAGTAAAATAAAGAAAAATAAAATTAAAAAATAAAACATATAGACGGACTATGAACTTGATTCGTCTGGAATCACATTATCTTTCTTTTTAACGCCATTGACCTCTAGTACCTAATGAAATGGAGGTTTATCAAAAGCTTTTGTGTAGAGGTCGGCGCGTTGGAAATCCGTGTTTATTTTAACATCGATTAATTGTTTTTCAAAGCAGTCATGTATAAAGTGATATTTAATACCGATGTGTTTAGTTTTGGGGTGTTGGACCGGAATTTGGTGACAGCAATAGCAGTAGAATTATCAACAAATATAGGAGTGCTAGAGAATTTCAAACCGTAGTCTCGCATTTGTTATTGAATCCAGATGATTTGTTAACAGTAACTTGCCACAACAACGTATTCAGCTTCACATGTTGACAAAGCAACAAACGTCTACTTTTACACTGCCATGTGACTAATCGTCTTCCAAAGAACTGACATCCTGCAGATGTTGACTTGTAATTCATTTTGCAACCACCATAATCTGAGTCATTATATGCAGTTAGCTCAAAGTAATCATCATGAGGATACCACAACCCAAGCGTTGGAGTACCCTTCAGATAACGAAATATCCTTTTTACCTGAATCAAATGATTTACTTTTGGTTTTGCCTGATATCTGGAACAGAGACATGTGGCGTACATAATATCAGGACGAGAAGTTGTGAGGTACATGAGAGATCCGATCATTCCTCGATACATAGTGGCATCAACCAGATCACCATTTTTGTCAGGTGCCACATCATGGTTCGTGGCAAGTGGAGTACCTGCAACCATTGCATTCTCCATGTCAAACCGACTAACGATATCTCTAACATATTTGGTCTGATGCAGGAAGATTCCATTTGGTGTCTGATCTACCTGTAAAACAAGAAAGAACTTCATCTCTCCCGTGGCACTCATTTCAAACTCATCATTCATCATCGATTCAAATTCTTTACATAGTGCTTCATTTTTTGAACCGAAGATTATGTCATCCACGTATATCTGCACCATTAGTAAATGACCGTCCTTTTCCTTAATGAACAACGTGCAGTCAGTTACACATCTGCGAAATCCATGTTTTAGCAGATGAGTAGAGAGTTTCTCATACTAGGCATGAGAGGCTTGATGGAGCCCGTACAACGCCTTGTCTAGTTTATAAACTCTATCCTGATGATAAGGATCCACAAATCCTTCAGGTTGACTGATGTACACTGTTTCACGAATCTCACCATGAAGAAATGCACTCTTCACATCCAATTGATAAACTTTGATCTGCATAAAGGATGCATAGACTAGGAAGATTCTAATTGCTTCCCTCCTGGCCGCTGGTGCAAACACTTCATTGTAGTCAACTCCTTCGACTTGCCTGAACCCTTGAACAACCAGCCTAGCCTTGTTTCTGATTATGATCCCTTGGTCATCCTTCTTACACCAAAGAACCCACTTAATTCCAATCACTTTTGCACCTTTTGGTCTGTTGACAAGTGTCCAGACACCTAACTTCTTGAACTGTAGGAGTTCTTCTTGCATGGAAGCTAACCATGCCTCATCCTTTAAGGCCTCACTTACATACTTAGGCTCGACTTGAGACGCAAAACATCGATATGCCCCATCGTGTATGTACCCCTTTTCCATGACCGCAACATAATCGGCTGAGTAAAGCTGATTTCTTGTCTGAACTCCCGAGAGAATATCCCCGATGATGTTGTCCAGGGGATGATTCACGTTAATCCTAGTTCCGGGAGTTGTCAGAAATGCTACTTCATCATCCAGGTTTGGAATCATAGGTTCAGTTTCTCTGGCTATTGAAGGACTGGGTTTAGAGGTTCTAGTTACTTCATGATCAGCTGCAGGTGTACTATTTAGCAGTGCAAACCAGTTCCTCCTGGTTCACATTGACTTCTTCATCATTAGAGGAGTCACTTATCTCTAGCTCTCCCCCGGAAGAACTAGTAATACCTTCTAATGGAGCCAAGACGTCGAGTCTCGAGTAGGAGTGTTCAGAACATCGTACATCATTTGAGTGGCCAACACATCATTAGAATGAGAAGAAGGTAGATTGAAGGATTTAAAAACTCCATCATAGTCGAACAAAAAAGAAGGTCCTTTTCCCGCAGGGGGATTGGTGTATCTTTGTACATCAACATTGCACCACACTTCTACCTGACCAGTTGAGTTATTGTAAACCCTTTTGTCTGGTATACTGTATCCAAGGAAGATACTTTCTTCTGCATTCTCGCAAAACTTCCCAATCTGCTTTTTCTTTAACAGAATGCAGGGTGCACCAAATGGTTCCAGATACTCCAAGTTGGGTTTACACTACTGGAGCAACTCATAACAAGTTTTTCCATGACGTTTGACCACTAAGACCCGATTTAGAGTATAGCATACATTAGCCACTGCCTCGTTCCAGAATTGAACCGGTAGTTTTAAGTCAGCGAGCATTGTCCTTGCTGTTTCTATAAAGCTCCTATTCTTCCGTTCAGTAACTCCATTTATCTGTGGAGTGTAGGCAGAAGAGAATTGATAAACAATCCCTTTCTCACGACAAAATGCCTCCATCCACTGATTCTTGAATTCTGTCCCGTTGTCTGAACGTATTTTCCTTACTTTCAGCTTGTAGAGTGACTCCAATGTGGTAACAAGATGTTTGAATGATTCAAATGTCTCTAACTTTTCTTTTAGAAACATCACCCAAGAGAATCTTGAGTAATTATCCGTCACCACAAAGCAGTACCAATCACCAGCAATGCTCTTTGTGTTGACAGGGCCAAACAGATCCATATGTAGAAGCTCAAGAGGAATCTCGATAGAATGAACTTTCCTTGATTTATGAGACTTTTTTGTTTGTTTCCCTTTCTTGTATGCTATGAAGAAGTCTTGAAGCTGGAAGTTCTTGATAGTAACTCCGTCCACCAGATCATTTTAGATTAGATGGTTCATCTTCCTGGGATTGATGTGTCCCATTCTCCTATGCCAGGAAACTGAATCTCTTTCAGTTGCTTTTGACAAAAAAACACTGAGCAGTAGACTCAGTAGTGGAGGTTTTTGAAAGGTCCAAGACATACAGATCGTTATATGTTGAAGCCGACATTAGAACTTGCTCCTCCGGGATAACATACTCCTTCTTAAGTATGTAACACTTCTTATTGTCAAACACAACCTTAAATCCCTTATCACAAATTTGGGAGACTAAAAGCAAGTTGTTTTGCAGTTGCTAAACATAGTTTACCCTGTCAAACTTTTCCTTCTTATTTCCCACTTTCCTTGTGCATTGATATAACCTCCTTTGTTTCCTGTGAACGATACATGTCCCCTTTTAATTTACTTGACGTTGAAATGGAGAGACGAATTCCCTGTCATGTGCCTAGAAGCCCTACTATCAATAATCTAGGTATTAGAGATAGCGTTGTAGCGGACAACCTACACAAAGAATGGAAATTATTAGTTCAGGTTTGGGACCCAAGCCTTTACTGGCTTGGGTTTCCCAGAGATATCACACATTATGAACTCAACCTACTGACCTTCAGAGGACCAGGACACATCTTTGTTCTTCTTGTCCTCACTTTCAGACACGTTACTTGATTTTTCTTTCCATAACCCAGTTTTGTGTAAGGCCTGTTTGTGGTAAACAGACGACTGGTTTATGGTATGAACTTTTGGTTCACTAATAGTCCTAAGTTTAGCCTTAGGCAACACAGCTTCGCTTTGAGCTTGTCTGTGTTGACTTTGGTGTCTTGGAGGAGTATTAGATGTATTTTTAAAAAATCTTGGTTTTTCATCAGAAATCTCAAATTTTCTTTTGGGTGTCTGATAATGAGGACAATTTGGAGAAATATATCCTCATTTTTCACAGTTATAGCAGGATCTCCCTTTGATAGGCGGGGGAGATATTCTATGAGGGGTTGAGTTTTACCAGGAGCTGATCTGTTTCTCATCCTTCTTAGATGCTTCACCTTCTTTAACAAATTTAATTGTTTGGACATTTTGAACATATTTTTCTTTCTTTTTATCAGGATTTTGATAATTTACACGTTTAGGGTTTGTTGGTTTAGAATTCTTAGGTTCTGATGTAGATGTTTGTGAACCCGACCCAACACTGTCCTTTTCAACTTTAACGGACAAATCCTCTTTAAGCCTTCTGTTCAGTTACACTGACTAGAGGAATAGTCACCACATGATCCTTAACCGGGTTATTATTAATTGGTTTACATTTAGTATTTAAAAGGAATGCATGTTGTGGTGGTACTAATTTATATCCCAGACCTTCCCCACCATTTCGTTCTTTCACTAAGTTCTGAACTATGTGAGAGGAACTTGCTACACTATGCAGTTTTTGTTTTAGTGATTCAACTTTGACTTGCAAGACTGGTTTTTCCTTTTTTTGTTTCTTCTAAAGTAGTTAGATAGAACTTAATGTCATTTGATTGATTTAGGGTAACAACCTCGGTTTCTCTTAGTTGTTTCCCTAGCAGTTCAATCTTTTCTTTAAAACTGCACTCATTTTGTATTAAAACACGGTTTGCTTCAGTGCATAGTTTTAAATCATTTACCAGATTATCATTGTGTTCTAATAACCTAGCAAATTTTGAGTCAATGCTTTCTCTAAATTTATCACATTCAGCACAAGCATGTTTATCAAATAATTCGTCTTTAGAGTATACCTGGGCGGAACTGGACGAATCAACCGTAAAAGCAGAGTCAGACTCTTCAACAACTGGAGATTTTGAGTTTGCAGCATTCAACTTTTCTTCCACAAGATGATCTACCACATCCATAGCTTCTTCAAAATATGAACGTGCATGCTTATCTATGATGTCTCCCTTGCTTGCAGATCCATCATCCAAATCATCAACCTGTGCTACATTTGAGTCTCCCTCAAATACAAATCGGAAGGACCAATCTTGTCCTTCATCGCCTTGAGCTACTATAGCTTTTGACTCTTTGCTTGATGATGCACTAATCTTCTCTTTGTCCTAACGGTTGAATGAAGGAAAAGGATTTCCATTACCGGTCTTCTTTGGCTTTACACATTCACATTTGAAGTGTCTCTTTTCACCACAGTTGAAGCACGTGACCTTGGTTTTATCAAACCCAAATGTAGTGCCTTTTATAGCAATCAAGTTCTGCCCCGTTTTCTTCACAAACTTCTTAGCCCTTCTAACAGCACTAGCTAAGGCCCACATAATATCCATTCTTTCTAGCTTAGTTTCATCTACCTGCTCATAATCTTCATTGGCTAGATGATAGTTTCCAATCTTCCCGGTGACTAACCCATCATAAGACTGAACAGCTGCTGCTAGAAGATCCATGTGGTCTCTTGCAACTTCCATAGTAACATTTTTGAGATTCTCGGTCTGCAGCTTGGTAGGGTTGGAATCTGGAACAATATATTTGGTTCCAGATGAACCTGACGCTTCACTTCCCGAGGAGTTGCTTTGGGAAGGAACAGATGAATTAGACACAAACGTTGTTTGTAGCGGTGGGCCTGATGATGCTGGAGTAGGAACCGAGTTATAGAGTGAAGTATTCTAAGCGTAGGATCCTTTCTTAGACTTGTATTTCAGCCGTAGTTCCTCCTCCCTTAACTTCAAGATGAAGTCATTTATGTCTAATGTAGCAAGAGTGTCATTTTGTCTCAGATTAGACACAAATGGATCCCATTTGTCTGGCAGACCATCAGCAAAACTAGAAACTTTGTCTTCCATACATGTGGTCACACCATGAGTATGCAGTTCACTCATCAAATGATAGAATCGATCAATGATATCATCTAAGCTCTCATTTCCAATTGGTAAGAAATTATCAAACTCCTTTTTGGGAGCTTTAGCCTTCAGTGCCTTCAGGGTTGCAATACCATCATATCTCTTTTCTAACGCCTCCCACAGCTTCTGCGCTTTCAGAGAATTGATGGAATATGTCTGTAGGTATCGATTGAGTCAATAGTGCATACGCCTTCTTTTCAGCGTTATGTAGAACTTTCTGAGCTTCATTCATACCTCCCAAAATCAACTTCACCCCATTAGCACTGACTGATACAGTATAACCAGTCTCTATAGATGTCCAAAGATTTAGGGCAACACCATTTTGTTAGATCTCAAACCACTGTTTCCACTAAGGATACTCATCCAACGTCAACAACTTCGGCGGTTTGTTGTGATTCCCCATCTCATTCACCAGAAGAAGAAGATTCTTGATACGAGAGTCTTTTCCGGCAGTAAAAGCAACAACCTGGTCTTCTATTGCTTAGAACTTGACAAACTTAAAACAGGACAGGTTCACTTGTGTGATTGAGCAAGACGACTGGTTCAATCGTGCGATTGAAGGATACGAATGACTTTAATCATGCGATTGGATTCAGTCGTGCGAATGAAGAGTACGATTGAGGTCAACCGAATGGAATAGCTTAACCATGCGAATAAACTATATGAATGAGTCTAGTCGTGCGATTGAACTATGCGAATGAGTTTCAGTCGTGCAATTGAGCTAATCGTGCGACTGAGGCTGATGTGGTTTGAAAAACTTGAATTTTGAACCCTTTGACACAAAATACAAAATTTTCAAGAACCCTAATCTGCCGTATGAAACTTTAACACAAACACTTGTCAAAAACACGTTTTTAAAGCAAAAAGTGGATCTTTTAATTGAAAACGTTAATTTTAACACCAAAACTGATCGAATCCATGCAAAATCACGAGCCTAAGATCTGATACCACTTGTTAGGATCATTTTCATACGGATTCTAACGGATTCTACGTGAGACCAGATCAAATAGCACCGAATTCTATTTGATTGGCGATCCAATCATTGAGAACGAACAACCTGATCGATCTAACGATAAAACAAACGTTAAGAACGAGTTGGAATCGATCAGGAACGAACTATGAACTTTGATGGACGACCTGGGACGCTCTGGACGGCTAGGGTATGATAGTATTCGAAGTGTTATGTTTTTCCACGAAATATGTGGTATTTATAGGTTTTCAGTGTCCATTCATATGATTGTACATTAGCATGGTTCAGTCGTGCGACTGACTCATGCGCCTGACTCATACGCACGACTGAAGGTTCATTCGTGCCATTGAGTCAATCTTATGTCTCAATCATACGACTGATCCAGTCTCCTGGTTCAGTCGTGTGACTGGTCGAAAAGTATGGTTCATTCGTGCTGTAAAACCGTGAAATCTCCCAAGAAACAGTCAAACCACGATCTCAATCATATGAATACGGAAAGTAAACATGATTGGATTGAAATAAGAATTGAATTGATCACAAATGCTTCTTATATTGAATAAACACAACATATTAAAGGTCTTGTGCGAAATCGCACAGTACAGAAGTGAATAATGAACCAAAGCTTAATTACAAAACGAAAACTAAGCTATTTATACTAAACAAAGAGTTCTCGCGCGACTTGCTATATGTGCGGCTAAGCCTTTCGCGCGGGTCCAGTCCTTCGTGTGGAGTCAGTTGTCGCGTGAATGCTTCTTCTCGCGTGAATCTGGATTTCGCATAAGCAATCTTCAGAATTCGACTTCATTCAGATTTCAAATGTTTTGCCGAGCCTTTATTAGTCTTCTACAATCTCCCCCTAGGCTCGGTGAAACATAATCAATCAAAATCAACGTTAGCCTTCTTGTACGAGCCTGAATAAGCATACCATTTGTTCCTAAGGATTCGATCCGTCATCCACACATACTGGCAAGATAGAAAGTAAACTGACTCATCAGCTGAAATGGGGCAGTGTAATAGCTTGATTAAGTCGTCTTTGCCAAACTTCATTAAGTCAGCTGGATCAATGATTCTAAATGATCTGTCAGTACATCTGATCACAGCATGACCTGAATCCTTCTCACATCTCCATGAAAGTAATTGCTTCAAAGAATTGGGAGGAACTGGAGCGTGCACTGGGACTTTTCTGATGAATTTTGGATGTTGATAGACTCTTATTTTCATTAGAACTTTAGTCTTTTCATCTATTCTTGTAGAGTCATCAATTACCTTCGATTTGGCAGTTTTAAAGTCCTTGAAGTTTGTTCGCATCTCCCTTCGTATCATTGATCTTATAAATTCAGCTTCACTATGGTTACTTTCATTGAAAAACGGAGCTTTGCCCATAGAGTAAAGATCAGCAGCATGTAGAGTATGGAAGTCTTGTGTGCTCTTCAGATAATCAATCTCTCTATTCTTTCTTTTTATCACATACAACCTTTTCTCTCCATCATATCCCTAACTGATAACATGAGACATTTCACTATACTTTTGTTTTGGTTTTGAAATGAACAGAAAATGAGCTTCAGTAGGTGGTGGTGGTGCTTTAAACATTAAGCCTCCTCTAGTGTATAACGCAATTTGACCAGTAGAATCTTTCTTGGTTGAAACAGAAGGAGTTGAACCACTCACAGTCTAAGTTGGGATTTCTCCTTCTTCAAGATTAATATCTTTGAATAACTCCTGAAGGTTGTTCCCAAATATATCCGTATATTCATTCTGATCATCCAAATCATCAAACACATCAAATTATTCTTTGACAACACTTGATGAAGATTGTTGAAAAGACTACAATTCCTTTTCATACAAACTTTCAGTAGCAGGGTCAAGTGGATCATATCCTTTCGGATCACTAACACTTGGTCTATTGACATTATCAGTGTTATTATCACCAGTTGGACTCAAAGATAATCCTGAAGCATCACCTCCATCATCATCATTATTATTGTCATCATCATTTCCTCCATCATTTCCACCATTATCTCCACCATCATCGTCATCATCATTGTCATCATCATCCTTATCATCATCAACATCATCATCTCCTGAATCATCATAGTCAATCAAATCCTCATTATCTTCTTTATTAACAACAGCTAAAGAAATCATATGTTCTGGCTCAACAAAAGCTGTAGAAGTGAAAGCTTTAGTGATAGGTACTTCAGATGAAATTGGAACATCTTCAGTAGTACTAACACTTGGCTGTTCATTAGAAGTGTGAGCTTCGTTGATCGTTTCTCTTTCTGGAACAGTTTCAGCACGGGATGGGCTTGGAGAACGCCTACTTGACTCTCCAATCACCGTAGTAGACCGTATGACAGGTGGTTGATGAAAATAAGTCTGAGATATAAATTCTCTAAGCTCATTCAGCTGTCTCTCCAACCCTGAAGAATAATCAAACAAGCTCTTCATTTGCTGTTCGAGAGAGACTATTCTTGTGTCTTTAATGGCTGAATCAAGATGAATCATGTTAATCAACTTTGTCTTTTCTTCATTTTCCTTTTTCAATTCAGCAATCAGTTTAACATTCTTAAAACTTTCTTTCTCCAAGTTCTTTACTCTTTCTTCTAATGTTATTGAACGAGGAGTACTGGTTGATTCTTCTCTCCCTTGAAAATCTGGAGGAGTATTCAAAAACGTATCAACATCAAACTCCAAATTTTCTTGCCTAGGAGGAGTAGAGAAACCAGACTCAGAAATATTAGCTGATTCAGAAACAGGAACTGTTTCTGTCTCAGGAGCAGAAGTAGTCTCAACAGCAGTCTGCTCTTGTTCAGACTCAGTAATAACCACATGAGTTCGTGGTCTCCTGGGCATAATACCTCGACCTCTTTTTCTTGACGGGAAATCTCTCCTTTTTGCCATACGTTTTCTCCTCATTGATGTACTAGGAGAATCCTCCGGGACATAATCCGTATCCCTGTCTTCAACATTAGGTCTTGAAGAGGTTGGAGTAGACGGTGTTTGATCAGTTTGGATCGCATAGGGAACATTCCCCATTTGATCACTAGACGTCTCTAAACTGGAAGCAGAATGAACTATTCCTTCCATTCTTTCTTCATTTACAGGCTCATCCTCAAATAACTTTTCAATCTCCTCGTCTAAATCATCTCTAGCACCAGATGCAGACGTGCTAGTCTGTGCTTCTTCAGATTGAGCAGTTCCTCCTAACCCACCAACATCTTCCTCTATCTCAGAAAATTTTCCAATCTTTGCAAAACTTTCACCAGAGCATTTGTTACCTCTTGCTCCAGTGAGATGGGTAAAAATCTCCTTCTTGATCGTCTGTACAACATATTTTGGAGATCTCTGAGTGGCAAGCTCAGGATAAGCATCGTTGATCACCAGCTGGACAAAACATGGGTACATAATAAACTTCCTTCCTGGATTGGCTGTGGCGTTTTTGACCATCTCCTGGAAGATTACTCCAGAGATACTGAAAGGTAGATCATCAACCAGAGATACTAATAATGAGCCAAAAACAGCACTCAAACTATCCATGCCAGCTTTAAGATTGCTCAAACAGTGAATCACCACATGAAAAAGATACTTCCAATATGGTGGTAGCCACTTCTTTTCCAAACTGGGATATCTGTACTCGTATCCCATACGAGTCAGACAGTCAATCACTACATCATCATCCAGTCGTGTTGGTGCACCGTCTTGATCATCAAATAGAAGAACTCGGTTCAGTATAGATTGGGAAACTGTCACTCTTTTATCCTTGACAGTAGCAGTGATAACTTGATTATCAGCTTGGTCTTTTTCTAGAGCAGCAGTGCTCCAGAAAGCATCTATCAACTTGGAATATATGGTTGGGTCAGCTGATATAGCATACACTATGCGAGAATTCTTCAGACCTTCAATCATCGATGTAAACAGTTCCTTTCCTTCAGGAACATCTTCTAAGTATGCAACACAATTATGATTTTTATTGAAAATCATTTGTGCCATCTGCATTGTCAAACATAATCATGATTAGATCACTTTGAAATAACTTAATTGTACACCAAAAACATTGTCTACACTTAGACACAATTACAACATTAAACTGTTCATTTGTACTAAATGTATTAGACACTTGTAAAGATTTAGCAATTAAGTTTTATCAAACAAAGACCAAGTTTATTTGACAATACCATTTGTGCAAAACAAAACAATTAGGCACTTAGAAAAATTTTCGAAAATACTCTATCAAGCGAAAGCTTATTCATGCGATAATTCCTTTCACGCGAAAATGAATTCCATGCGAAAATCACACTTTATGCGAAACACAAGTTTCATGCGAAAAATCCTATCATGCGAAAATAGTTTTCACGCGAGAACAATTTTCACGCGAGAAAAGGTTTCAAGCGAAATACTTTCTCACGCGAAACCTCACTTTCGCGTCTGTTCAGTATCCTTGTGCGATTCGCACACCCCAACTTCAAATTAACAGTTCAAAACATGATTTTAATCCATGAAATTCATTCCATCACTGTCGCCTAAGTCCATTAGGTGTATTTCATCTTTCAATTTCAACTTTTAAGTCTAATTTTAAGATTTTAGTTTCAAGTTGTTAAGTTCCATTTGAAATACGTCTCTTCAGTAACCGTTTAGATCAATATATACCTTTAGGATCTCAATATGAATGTAATGTGAGCAGTGTGGTGTTTCAGAATACCAAACAAAAGTGAAATGATCTCAGTATTTGATTTTTAGTGGGAAGCGAAAAGGGTTTTGGATGCGAAGCGAAAATGGTTTCGTCTAGAACACTGTGATATTTAAACCCCAAGAACTCACGCGACAAGTCCTTTCGCAAGACAATCTTTCACGTGACAACCCCATTTCGCGCGAGATGAACTGTTTTTCAGATTTTTTCAACTTTTTAAAATCTTTCTTATTTTTCAAAACTCTCAATCCTTTTATTCTCAATTAATTATGTCAACATAATTTTTATTTACCAAGTGATTAATTAATTTAATGAATCTTCAATTTTCAAAATTTATTTGTTATTTATTTGTCTTAAAAAATAAAACAACACAAAATTAAAATGAAAAACACATACACACAAAATAACAAAATAATGAAAACAATTAAAGAATCAAGATCGGATTTGTTTGTTTTGTAAGAATTTTCATAATGAGATCATATAGTTCTTTATCAAGTTAAGACTCTGTCCGGCTTTATTTAAAATAACTGGTTAAGTTGATTGTCAATATCTTTTGTCCCTTGAAACTTATACTTCAGGTTTTACTCAGAATCATAATGAGTGATATATATCATGTTTTGTGTTGATTTAATATAAGTCAGTGGATCCCACAATCAGAATTTCTGTAAAATAATTATTATCCTTCAAGACACTGTTGAGATTTCAAGTCATCCCAATTTGACTTAAACCATGCATTGTTGATCAGTGATACCATTTATTTATTCCTAAAATATAACTATTTGAGCATAACTAGCCTAAGAAATATTTCTTAACCCGGAATATTAACAAGTTTAAGGACTTACTGACAGCCATCCGGACTTACGTCTGCCCTCTCAAGATGTTTAGGACTTACAAGCCATCCGGACTTACATGCCCCATCTTTTGATTTTGCCTTCCATGGTCAGAACATATTCTCAAAATAGAAAATATATACCATATAGTATGTATGTCTTTTAGACATATCTTTTGATTTGTTGTGCTTCTTGGCATCTTATATCCTATATGGCCTTTGTTGGCATCTTTTTGCTCAATTTATTTTTTTTTATTTTTTTTCTCTTTTATATATATATATAGTTATGATAATCACTGAATCAAACACATACAGGCTTGTGTATGACAAGATTATATCTCTCAGTCTGTGTTAGAACATTTTTGTCATTGTCACAGAATCCTGATATGTTCCCCACTAAGTCATATCTCTTTAATTCAAGTGTAATCACTCAATTATGATCTTTTCATTTCTGAAAGCAAAGCCTATCGACACATCAATCATAATCCAAGTATATTCGTATTTAAGCCTTTGAAAGTACTTAGACTCATTTAGAACTTTGTAATATCATTTCTCATTTATGTATGAAAATTTCTTCTTTTTATTTTTCATTCCTTTGATCTTAACTCCCCCTAAGACCAAAAATATTTTTCAGAACTTGTTAATTTAATTTTCTCCCCCTAAAATTATGATTGTCCTTTTAAAGAAAAAGAAACAATTGCAATTTTATTCTTTATTAAAAAATGAAAAATCTTTTTGTGAAGATTCATTAAACCAATTTATCGAAAATTAATCATTCCCAATGATTGCACAAGGAAATCAAATCGAGAATGATCAAATGCCTTGGTAAATAAATCAGCAATGTTTTCAGTTGACGGAACTTGTTTTAAATGAATAAGTTTTCGATCAAAACAGTCGCGGATAAAATGGATGCGGATGTCAATGTGTTTAGTTTTGGAGTGTTGAATGGGATTTTTCACGATGTTCAGAACTGTCGTGTTATCACACCAAATGGGTGTGTCATAAATGTTGAGGCCATAATCGAGAAGTTGTTGTTGAATCCAGACAAGCTGGGAACAACATCTCGATGCAGCCACATATTCAGCTTTGGCAGTGGATGTGGATACAGTGTTCTGCTTTTTACACTGCCAAGAAATGAGTCGGTTGCCCAAGAATTGACATCCTCATATGGTCGATTTCATGTCTAAATTACAACCACCATAATCACTATCAGTATAAGTAAATAAATTGAAATCGGAATTTCGAGTATACCAAAGACCAAGTTTGGGCTAACCCTTGAGATACTTGAAAATCCGCTTGACAGCTTTCATGTGTGATTCCTTTGGATCACTTTGATAGCGTGCACACTGACAAACAGGGAACATGATATCTGGCCTGCTTGCAGTGAGATACATGAGGGAAACAATCATTGATCTGTACAGATGTTGATCAACTGATTCTCCTAATGAATCTGGAGTAAGAGTAGGACGAGAAGCCATTGGAGTTGGAGCTACTTTGGAATCTTGAAACTTGTATTTCTCAAGAATAGTCTGAACATACTTTTCTTGATGAATGAGAATACCAGTTTCAGATTGAGTAACTTGAATTCCCAAGAAAAAGGAAATTTCTGCAAGGGAACTCATCTCAAATTTCTTCTTCATTACTGCTTCAAACTCCGTGCACATACTATCATTGGTAGAACCAAAAATGATATCATCGACATATATTTGAACCAGGATGATGTCATCGCCTGATTTACGAATGAATAAGGTTTGATCAATTGCGCCTCGTGAATGACCATTTGCAAGCAAATGTTCAGTCAGAGTTGCATACCAAGCACGAGGTGCTTGATGTAAACCATATAATGCCTTATCCAACTTGTAAACATAATCAGGATGATCTGGATCTTCAAATCCTGGAGGCTGACAAATATAGGTTTCTTCCTTCATTTCCCCGTATAAAAAGGCAGTTTTAACATCCATCTAATACACCTTGATGTTCATGTATGAAGCAAAGGCTAAGAATATGCGTATTGCTTCAAGTCTTGCAACTGGAGCATACACTTCTTCATAATCCAATCCTTCAACTTGATAGAATCCCTGCATAACAAGACGTGCTTTGTTCCGAACTATAACACCTTTTTCATCCGTCTTGTTTCTGAATATCCACTTTGTTCCAATCGGAAGCTTATCCTTTGGAAGTTCAACAAGATGCCAAACATTCAGCTTCTTAAATTGCATCAACTCATCTTGCATTGCTTCTATCCAGCTATTTTCCTTGAATGCCATTTCCACATTCTTGGGCACTATTTGTGATAAAAAGCAAGCATAAAGGCATGTGTTGATTGCTCCTGATCGACTTCTGGTAATTACACCTTCGTGCAATGGACCAATGATTGCTTCTGTTGGATGAGTTTTATGTATTCTCAATTGAGGAATATCATCTGCAACCATCCCATCTTCCAAATTAGTAATGTGTTCAACATTATCAAGAACGTCTTCAGATTGTCGAGATTGATACACAATATTTTCTTTAATTGTGTCATCTGAAATAGGATTTTCAGAGGCAGTAGACACATTTGGAGATTCTTCAAATGGAACTTGAATGACTTCTATTGGTGTATGTATAGTTTCTGAAGAAGATGAAAATAATGGAGAACTCAATGATTCTTCTAGCTCCTGATTAGGAATTTATTCTGAAGGAACATCTAATGACTCAGAACATTCAGATACTTGTACAGAAGCTGTAGGAATATCTTTGGATGATGAAGCAATAGCAGAATCATCAGATATCAAAGATGAAAGTTCCTCAATGATTTTGTTTTCCAAAGAGATTGCTTGAGAAACAGAATCTGCAGATGAAGGTTTAGAAATTTTAAAATTTATGAACAAAGATTCATAATCATAAACCCATGAAGGAGCTGAACCTGCATCAGTTATGTTAAGCTCGTGCCAATCAATGTTAAATGACTCAATTATTTGTCTAGTTCTTTTATTATAAACTCGATATGAAACTTTATTAGCAGCATATCCTACAAAGTAACATTCATCAGCCTTTTCAGAAAATATTGAAGATGATTCAGTTGTATGCAACAAAGTGCAACAACAACCAAAGGCTTTAAAATATTTAACTTTGGGTTTGTGTTTATAAAATATTTCATATGGAGTCTTATTTAATCTTTTATTGATTAAAACACGATTCTAAACATAACATGCAGTATTTACTGCTTCAGCCCAAAAGAACAAAGGTAATTTGGCAGCAGATATTATTGTTCTAGCAGCTTCAATCAATGTTCTATTCCTTCTTTCTGCATCCCCATTCTGTTATGGAGTGCCAGCAGCACTGAATTGTCTAGCAATTCCCTTGGATTCACAAAACTCATTCAGAGTTTGATTGCAAAACTCTGTCCCATTGTCACTTCGGATGCATTTTACCTTTTTAGCAGTCTGATTCTCCACCAAAGTAATGAACTTGATTAAAAGGTGTGGAGTTTCATCTTTAGATGCTAAGAAAAACACCCAAGTAAATCTAGAAAAGTCATCAGTAACAACCAAACAGTAAGATCTTCGACCCAAACTTAAAACACTCACTGGACCAAATAGATCCATGTGTAAGAGTTCTAAGATTGATTCGATTGAGTTGTGTGCAATTGGTTTGTGAGGAAGTTTATGTTGTTTACCCTTTGAACATGACAAACAATGTTCATTTAATTGAATATCTTTTTCAGGTAAACCAATGACATGATTACCACGTACAAGTTTGTTCATATTTTTAAGATTGACATGTCCTAACCGACGATGCCATAACATGGAATCATTCTCCGAGGCTTTGGATAATAAGCAAGAAGCTGTTACCAAAAAATTAGAACAATGCATATCCAGAAGATATGTGTCATTGTCTCTTGGAGTCCTCATCAAAATCCATTCTTCTGGAACAACAAAACCCGGTTTTAAGATTAAGCATTCTTTGTTAGTGAAGTGTGTAGAATATTTTTTGTCACAAATTTGACACACACTTAACAGGTTATGTTTTAATTCCTCAACAAAGTTCACATTTTCAAAGCTAAGGACACCATTTGTAACTCTACCACGCTTAGTTATACGTCCTCCTTTGTCTCCCACGAAAATCACTCTTCCACCATTGTATGACTGAACATCTTGTAGTAATGATAAATTCCCAGTCATATGTCTTGAACAACCGCTATCTACATGCCATAGGCTTTCAATAGTCCTTTGCGGTTGTCCCTGCATAAGTAACAAAATTACTTAGCTTTCGGTACCCAAGTCAAACATGACTTGAGCACATTATGTGTTATAGCAAGACAAAATGATTTGAGATTATTATATTTGTTTTGCACATCAGTCTTTTCATTTAGACTTTTCACCTTGATGTTTTCTTTTAAATCATCATTCAAACTCTTATTCTTTTTGACATTAAAATCATTAGCAACTTTTGATTTCATATGTTTTGAAAATTTTCCACGAGTGAAAAACAATTTTCTATTATGAGCAATAGAATTATGAAATTGTTGTTTGCTTAGTGATTTTTTCGAAAAGGACAATTGTTTGCCAAATGATTTATGTTTCCACACTGATAACATCTTCTTTGTTGTGTGTGGAAAACAAACTGTGGATGACAATTATAGAAATTGTCATAAAAACCAAAGTCAGATTGACTTTTTGGTTTAACATTCTGCACAGTCTCTTGAATCTTTGCCTTATTTGATAATTGCTTGTTCATCTTTTGCAGATTCGAGGAAATTGTTGAATTATGACCACTTTGGATTTGAGATTTAGCAGTTGTAACTTTTGGAACTGATGGTGCTGGAATAGGACCAGTCTTAGACTTTGCTGGAGGAGGACCAGGTTTTGATATACGAATTGGTGCTGGAGAAGGACCAGGCTTTGATATGCGAATGGATGCTGGAGAAGGACCAGGCTTTTGAATTTTCAGATTGGATGAAGAAAGATCATTCACTTGCAAATCTAGGCTACAAATATCTTGATTCACAAGGTTAGCATTATAATGAAGTTTATTTTTAAATAATCGAGAATTCGTTTCTTTAAAAATATGCTCTTCATTTTCAATTAAACCTTTAGAAACAAATCTACTTTTAAAGTCCTTTTCAAGTTTTTCTTTCTGATTTTGCCTCTGATTTGCATTCAAATTACATTTACTATTTGATTTAATCTCATTCAAATCAACAGTCTTTTCATTTCCTGACAAAGTTTGATTACAAATAGATCTTAAAATTTTTACATTCTTATTTTTCAAACTATCACTCTCATTTTCCTTTTCATTGTCACTCTCCCATTCTTCAACCAACCCATCCACCTTCATATTATTTGTACAAAAATTTTCAATTGATTGTTTAGGAGTATTTATTATTATAGGATCAACAGACAAATTTACTTTAACTGAAGGTTTTAAGTCTAGAGATGGAGAGAAACCTATCCCATAGACCGTATCAGAATCAGAAATGACATCAGATGAAGGTAAACATGAATAATCATGATTAATTGGAGGAGCAATGCTTGAAAATCCAACACCTCATTTTCCTCCTTTTATCTTCTGTGTCATTTGTGACTTGATAATCCCTTCAACCATAGTTGATGAAAGTTCAAATTTTTCAACAGTCAATTTAGCCGAGGCTAGTTCACTGTTGAGTTTATTAATTTCTAAAGCGAGTTCATTGTTTCTATTTGTCAAATCATTATTTGTGCATTCTTTATCATGAAGATTTAATTGTAAATTATATACTGTATTGTTTAAACCTTCAAGTTTTTCTTTAAAAATCTTTTCATTTGATTTGTGTTTTCGAGCTTGATATTGAAGTTTTTCAACTTCCATTATCAAGTTTTCATTATGAACTCTATACCTTTAAACTTTCTCAACACATGAAATTGAGCATAAATTATCATATACCTTCGGTTCAGAACTTTCTCCTTCCGTTTCCTCAACCTTCTTAACCATGAACGCATTCATAGCAGCAGCTTGTTCTTCCACTGGAGCAACGTCAACAGTCTTTGGATCATTACATGGGTATTTGACTGGAGGCTCGATAGTGTACTCTTCAATCACTATCCTTTCCTCAGCAACCTTCTTATCCTGATGTTTCTTCACAACTTTCTTTTTCTCTTTTTCAACTTTCACCTTCACTTCTTCAACTTTCACCTTCACTTCTTCAACATTCACCTTCTCTTCTTCAACTTTCTCCTTTTCTTCTTCAACTTCCATCTTCACTTCTTCTTTCTTAGCAAATAAACCTTCCATCAAATCATCAGAAACAAACTCATCAAACAAATTTTCTTCTTCTTTAGGTTCAGTAACAATCTTGGCAATGAATGCAGTAGACAATGTTATATCAAGGGCTTCCATTTGGTCTGACCAGTCATATTCAGCATTAGTTTGTGAAACCAATGCTTTGTTACCACCAGAAGTACTAGCTTTGTCTTTCTTTGACTCAATCTCCACAGTCACCATCTTTTTAGGGCCTTCAGTTTGACCAGTCTTGGGTTCAGTACATTCTCTAGCAAAATGACCTGGTTTGTCACAATTGTAACATCTCAGGTTAGACTTGTCAAAATCGATTTTGCTAGAGTTGTTTACACCAAACATTTTTCTCCCAGTACGTCTAGTAAAATTCTTTGCTCTGTATACCACCATGGCCATTTGGTACTTAATGTCATTTTCTTCAACATCATCAGGATTAACTTGTTAAAGATCATCAACCAAGACATTAGGGGCAATGAGTCTACCAGCATGAAAGCTTCATAGCTTGACATGAAAGTGGTGAAAAGGGCAAAATGCTCCTTAGCAATCTGGACTGTCTGCTTTGATGGATTAGTGGTAACAACATAAGCATGTTGACCACTTTGAGAATTTTGAGTTTGAGGGATTTGTTGATGGATGATGGGGGAATAGAGTTGAGCAGCTGGAACTTGAATTTGAGGGTTCATTACTGGTTGCATATAAGAAGATGCTAAACTTCCAGTTTGTTGTTGCTGACACATTTGGGTATAACTGACATAGTAATTAGGATTACTAGCCATTTTTGCATAAAGAGCAGTTCCTTCAGCACCCAGAGAACTTAGATGATTAGCAGCTCGCTGCTTATCGTCCATTTCATAAGACTTGATAGTTGAAATGAGATCAGTCAACTGAAGAGTATACAAGTCTTTGGTTCTCTTGATCAGTGTACAGTTGTTATTCCAACTGTATGGAAGTGAATTTAGCAGCTTCTTGTTCACCGTGATTAGTTCCAGAGTAATACCAGCACTCTTCATTTTAGTTACCAATCTAACAAACCTGGCAATCTGAGCTTCCAACTCTTCACCAACAATATGATTAAACATATTGAATTCTTGATTCAACATATCCTTTTTGCTTTCCCTCATATCTTTATTGCCCATGATTTGAGTTTCAAGTGCATCCCATAACACCTTTGCACCTCTGAACTCTTTGAACTTATGTGAAATCTAAGTAGTTAATGCCATAGTAATGGCAGCATAAGCTTTGTCATCCAGTTCTAACCTCTTCATGTCATCTTCATCTCATAAATGTTCTGGTTTCTTGACTAGCTCCCCTTTGTCATTCGTATTCATGGAAATATACAGACCATACTGAATAGACCTCCACATCTTAGGTTTCGTGTAAATAACATGATTCTCAAACCGGTACGCCCAATCTGCATAATCGTCTTCACTGAGAAGTCTCGGTGGCTTGTTTCCAGTACCAATTTCAGCTGCAAGATGAAGAGAAGCAGTAAGATGCTTTAGATTCAGTGTTGTTGAAGACATGTTGATCAGAAAGTCAAAAATCAGATTTTTCATGCGAGAGAAGCTATCGTGCGAAATACTTTTTCGCGCGACACAATTTTTCATGCGAGAATTGTGATTCGTGCGAAATTCCAATTTACTTTTCAAGCGAAATCGAGTATAAAGTGAAATAACTGCCTGTGCGAAAACTGATTATTTCGCACGCGAAAACTCCCAGTTTCGTGCACAATCAATTCTCCAACTGTTTGTTCAAGCGAAAGTCACCTCCAATTCACTGAATAGGTCTGATTAAACTCATTTTAGTCTGATTTTAATGAATTTAGTTCAATTTTAAGCTTAATTATGATTAAAATTCAACTAAAGTCCACTAAATCAGTCCAAATCAGTCCAAAACTGCAAAATTTGAGCAACATAACATCACCATAGCTGAATATCAATTAATCAATGATGAATAGCTCCAGAAAATGATCAATCTCACTTCGTTTGAATTGTTGCACTTGATAATACGCGAAGACGGGTGCGCGAATTGAATGAATCAACCGAGAGAACAAGACATTAAGCACTAAATCATTGTAATTCAAATGTATATATCACGTGTCGAATGATTACAATGAAAATCGATAAAATATCGATCTCACTCGAAGGTGGAAAATCACAAAACTGTGATCTGCTCGACTTGAGCGAAACACACACATAAAATATTGAGCTCTCGGTTGATAATAATGATGCACACGCCTCCACTAACTAACAAAGAAACAAATATATACATGCAAAAGGTTTTTCGCATTGCATGTGGTTTTCGAAAGTTGTCAGATCCACTAAACTTTGATTTCGCATAGCACACATTGTCGCATGCATATGCATTATTCATTTTCGCATTGCATGTGTTTCCAACCAATATTTCGCATGCAACTACTTTCGCATGCATGCAATTAGTATTCTTTTCGCATGCATGCATGCAATTTCTATTGCGCGACTTTGTTGCTCAGCTTGCATATTTTCGTGGGAAATGATGTCACGAGATCTGTAATGATATTGTAATCCAAATATTTTGTCCCTTACAATCTCTCCCTTGGATTATGATATCGTTTTGAGTTCTTCAAGAAATTGAATCTTCAATAAAACCTTTCAATGAAAGTTCGCGCATCAGCGGATAGATGAAACAACTATTCAATAAACCTTTCTCAATGAAGGTTCTCGCACACGCGGAAATTTGACTTTGATGCAGCAACTTTTGAGCTTCAAATCTTCATAAAATCATGCAACAAAGTCAATTGAGCGTTTACACAAACACTTGGTGTGCGGTTTACAACTTTGAAACTTGTTTAACGTCCTCGAACGGAAGATCGTGGAATAATGATCCGTTGTATCAAGAGCAACACCTTGCTCTGATACCAAATGTAAAGTCCTTAAAAACGATCGATCTCACTTCGTTTGAATTGTTGCACTTGATAATACGCGAAGACGGGTGCGCGAATTGAATGAATCAACCGAGAGAACAAGACATTAAGCACTAAATCATTGTAATTCAAATGTATATATCACGTGTCGAATGATTATAATGAAAATCAATAAAATATCGATCTCACCCGAAGGTGGAAAATCACAAAACTGTGATCTGCTCGACTTGAGCGAAACACACACATAAATTATTGAGCTCTCGGTTGATAATAATGATGCACACACCTCCACTATCTAACAAAGAAACAAATATATACATGCAAAAGGTTTTTCGCATTGCATGTGGTTTCCGAAAGTTGTCAGATCCACTAAACTTTGATTTCGCATAGCACACATTGTCACATGCATATGCATTATTCATTTTCGCATTGCATGTGTTTCCAACCAATATTTCGCATGCAACTACTTTCGCATGCATGCAATTAGTATACTTTTCGCATGCATGCATGCAACTTCTATTGCGCGACTTTGTTGCTCAGCTTGCATATTTTCGTGCGAAATGTTGTCACGAGATCTGTAACGATATTGTAATCCAAATATTTTGTCCCTTACACGTGCGTATGGTCCATAAGTATGGTTCATTAGCATGAATAACCACAAGACTAAGTTTAACACATTGTTGAATCATTACTGACTCAGAACTATGCACAACAACGTCAAACCTATATATAATGTTCATAAATATAACTAATATCAATTACAATATGAATATGATATAAACAAAAACAATTTAACAGCAAACTCACATCAAATTTTATTAAACATTTTCATTAGATATGTGTAAGAAATGAAACACATTTACATTAAAGAATGTAAACTAAGAACAATGTATCAACAAACTCCCCCTAGGACCTAGTTTATCCTATTGTCTAGCATTCTTCACATATTCTTGGAATTTCTTATACTTCTCCCCTTTTATAACTCCTGCATGTATCTCGAAAGCAAAGCAGAGTCATATCACATGTTGGAATTGGAGAGCTTGTACAATATTCTGCGTGTCATAGAACAGTGGCCATTTGTACAATATGTAAACATCATCAGCTCTGATACCACTTGTTAGGACCGTTTTCGTACGGAGTACTAACAGATTCTGCATGAGACCAGATCAAATAGGGCGGAATTCTATTTAATTGGCGATCCAATCGGTGAGAACGAACAACCTGATCGATCTAACGATTAAACAAACGTTAAGAACGAGTTGGAATCGATCAGGAACGAACTATGAAAATGGATGAACGACTTGGGATGCTCTGGACGGCTAAGGTGTGATAGTATTCGAAGTGTTATGTTTTTCCACAAATTATGTGGTATTTATAGGTTTTCAGTGTCCATTCGTACGACTGAACCGTTAGCATGGTTCAGTCGTGCGACTGACTCATGCGTCTGACTCATACATATGACTGAAGGTTCAGTCTTTCGGCTGATTTAATCTTATGTCTCAATCATACGACTGATCCAGTCTCCTGGTTCAGTCGTGCGACTGGTCCATAAGTATGGTTCATTTGTGCTTATGGTCCATAAGTACGGTTCATTAGCATGAACAACCACACGACTAAGTTTAACATATTTCTGAATCATTATTGACTCAGAACTATGCACAACAACCTCAAAGACAATCAACATCAAAACTCACAAAGACAATTCAGCATCAAAACTCACATCGTATTTCATTAAACATTTTCATTACATATATATAAGAAATGAAAGACATTTACATTGAAGAACGTAAACTAGGAACAATGTATCAACAAAGATCACTCATATCTTAATGGTGAAATTTCATAATAATAACAATAATAGTAAACTGAAAATCTTCAACTTATTATCATGAAATTGACCCATAAGTCTCGTCACTACGTTTATCTCGACATAGATAAAAAGGTTCATAAATCGTCGCGATCAGTATTGATACTCTGGCATGAAAAGGACATAGCTTTGTATATGATCAAATGACTCAGTTGTTCAAAAGTCAAAGCCAAACATCAACATCCTTCTAGATGACTTGTCCAACGTAAAATTCCTATGTGGAAAAAGTGAATATTTATCCATGGATTTCTACACCAATTTGCCTCTTATATCTAGATATCATAATGTTAGTTGGTTCATTATTGACCAATTGACTAAATTCACGCATTTCATATCGACTCGTGAGGAATATCGGGTCGAGAAATTGATTCGTATCTACATCAATCTTTAATCTTTACGGTCGATTCATCTTTTGTATTAGCAATGTCTTCAATCATCTTTGAGAGCCCAACTCAAATCTCAGCCTATCTTATCATTCTTAATCTGACACTGAAGGAACGATACGTATTCACAAGAGTATGTTTCGGGCTCGTGTCGTTAATTTAGTTGCTCTTGGGTTCTTATCTACCATTGACCGGACTCTCATCTCATTAACAATAAAGATGTCATATCATTATGTGGTCTCATTCAAAGTGCTGGAGCATATTAGGAAAATGGTTTAAAAGACTTGATCACATCTAGGATTCGACTTAGAATAATAAAATGACTTATATTGTTACATGATGCTATGGAATCTTTTGTATTTATGATTGCTTAAATCTTATGTTTATACTCAATGTATACTATGAACCTTGAAAATTTGTAATATTGACACTTTGTAAATAGGGTTGTGTGGCATGAACACTCTTAACCCTCATATCTCGACGTTTCCGCCGTTAAGGTTGGGGTGTGACAGTAGACGCGAGATTCTCGATGCCTTTTGTCAACCTCGGAGCCTTTTGTCAACATCAACAGTGTACCTAGTACCCTAAAGGTCATGGTTTGTCCAAACCGTGACGGGTACTTTCTCTTTATCAGTGTCCTTTTTCTCGTTTTGTTGTCACCTTGTGTCGGATGACAGTGAACCGTGATTCAGAAACCGTGATGGTAAGGCCTTGCGGTCACGGTTATGGTGCAAACCGTGACGTGATTTTCTCTCATGCTAAGCGCACGGGAGTTTGATGGTAAGTCCTTGCGGTCACGGTTAGGCCTTTTGTCGTTATTCAATGTAATTAATAACTTTAACGAATCTTGTATTGAATTAGTGTTTTTCTCGTGCTAAGCGCACGGGAGTTTGATTCTTCTCCCCTGTATTACATGACGTGATTTTGTTCGTTTTCGGCTCGACTCATCGGAAACCACAAAAATACGAATATGAATACAAATACCAGTTCCTATAATATTTATACCAAAAATGATAATGTTCACTCATAAGTGGTTCGGTTCATCGCAATAACATAAAAGTAATTGCACTCGTTACTGCCTACGAATAAAAACATTTGATTCTGACTTCCTTTTGAGAAAAGCTATATCCCTATCTTATTAGTGATCTATAACAAAAACGAAAACCTAGATGGTTAAACTTAAAAACCTAAAAAATCTATTGTAATACTCACCTTGGTTTTAAATACATAATTTAGATTAAAACATTTGATTTTGACTTCCTTTTGAGAAAAGCTATATCCCTATCTTATTATTGATCTATAACAAAAACTAAAACCTAGATGGTTAAACTTAAAAAACTAAAAAATCTATTGTAATACTCACCTTGGTTTTAAATACATAATTTAGATTAAAAAAACCTATTATTGTTATTATTATGATATGTTTGCAAGTGGTAAGACCCTGTAAAGAAAGACGCCAAAAAACTTGATCCTAATTACCCTATCCCCCAATTATCTATCTGCCACATGCCAGGGAGCACTTTGCAAAAATGGCAAGTTCAATGGTAAAGTTGAAGAGCCAAGGAGTTTACTGTAGCTCTCACTAACTAATATATATATATATATATATACATATATATATATATATATATATATATAATATATATATATATACAAATATATATATATACACAAATATATATAGATATATACATATATATATATAATACTTTATGATAAATATTAAAATACAATTTTTGTAGTTCGGCTTTGAAGAATATAAGATTTAAAATTCATTATCCCAACGTCTAAAAATTTTTATTTACTTAAAAAATTATTATAAAAAGCTTAAATTAAGAATTCGGTATCATGTTAAATAATATGATATATAAATATTAGAGAAGTGTTATAATAAAAAATATGTTTAATCTAAAATGCCTAAGAAGGATTATGGACTTGACACTTGTCTTTTTATCGTTTTAAATATAAAAGTATTTTGTTCATTATATCAAATACGTCAGATCATTGTGTCTTATATGTTTATTGTGTCAAATATTAGTTCCTAGTGTCATATATTTTAAATTATTTCTTACGTGTATTAATCATTGTATTTTACGTTATGTATTATTTTGTGTTATTTTTTATATTGTTTTGATATATTATAATCTTGTTATCTATTATTGTGTTTTACAATTAGAAGTATATAATAATTTACTTTTAACTTTAGTGTTGAAGAGAACAGAATATGTTAGTTTTGTCATTAGTCTTTAAATAGATTATATAAATTTGTTATCCATAATTGTGCTATACCATTAAAAGTATACAATAATGTTATTTCACCAATGTATTTTCAAATCTCAAGGTATTCAATACAACACAATTATGATATAAAAAAGCACAATGAGATATTGTATTATTTTGTCATTGTTTTTAGTGTATTAAATTAATTCATTGTTAATTTATTATTGCATTTTGCATATTAGAGATACACAACAATGTTATTTAGTCATTATATTTTTTAAAATTCATCATTTGAAACAATATAATAGTATTAGACAAAACATAATAACTAAAAAGACAAAAAAATACACTAAAGACATAATTACGAGATATATGAGCTTAAATACGTAAGAATTTTTTTTTGTTTTTTATATAATAATACTGTACTCGTTTAAAAGATACAAAATGCTTATTTTTATGGCGTAATTTTTATAAAAAAAATAAAGTCGTTCATAAAAGCTATCAGCGTTTAAAAAAATGAAAGAACTAGCAAAAAATCAACAAAAGTGGTCAATCTTAAAATGCTTCTCTAACAAATTTTTCTCTATAGTTTGATGTTAACCATTGATTAAAAAAATAAATGGTTGAGATTACTTTTTACACTTTTTAGTTTTAGAAACCTTTCGATTTGAACATTTCACTAAACATTAAGGGTTGAATGTGATTAATAAAGAAATCAATTTTGTGACCATTGTGATATTCATTAACATATTAAACTAGGTTTTGGAGCGCGCGTTGCCACGCGTATGAGAGTTTTAATGTAACCCCAAATCAAAATCAAAATGAAGGTTCAAAACCACAAAATCAGTAAAATACATAAAGTAAAACACATCAAAACCTCAAATCCATAACAAACCAGAACATGCAGAACCCAAAAACTAAATCAAACCCTAACACCATACACAAAACAAACGAAAATCAAAGCCGTAAGAAAGCGACACAGTCCAAAATAGAACACCGACGAAAATCAAATCCCCAAAAAGAGCAAACAAAAGGAAAACCCAAACCTTAATAGCGAGAATCGTCAGGGTAGCGATAACGAAAGAAAGAAAGCAGGAACTCGGAGAAAAACAACGTCAACGAACCCTACAAATCAAAAACACGTGTCCAGATACAAAAACCTCATCCCAAAATCTCGAACCCACACACAAAACAAAACATATTAAAACACAAACAAAAAAAAGAAAAAAAATAAAACACAAACAAAATAAACAAAAGAAAAGTTTAAACACAAAAAAAAAGAAAAAAAAAAGGAAAAATCCATCACCGACCAAACCTTTTAATTAGAATAGTAATAATAATTTATTTATTTCAGAAAACTTTTAATAATTTAATAAAATACGACGTAATTGATTTCTTTTAGAATAACACAATTATTGTGATGAAGCCATGAGGGCAAATCCCAGGTGAAAATCTTCAGAATAGCTATGTTACACTTATTATTATGTATAGATTATTATGAATAAATATTTGTAAATGATTAATTATAAATAAAGGGTTATATTTATTATATTAAGCATATAAAGGGTTATATTGAGTAGATTGAACATTTGAGCTAAAGGTAATTGTACATTTTGATTAGCAAATACAACATTATGGGCTAACTAGACTAATTGAGTTTAAACTACGGTTTAACCACATTGATCATAGCATGGATTATAAGTAGGTTAATAGGGTTAAGTTTCAAACCTTTATCCTCTCTTGCTTGTCTCTCAATTCAGCCGAACCTACGTTTCTCAAAGATGCCAATGAAATAAGCACCACCTTGTCTCTGATTGCCTAAAGCTGAAATTGTCTGCCACCGCCATGATTGGTGGTCAATCATTGTTTCTGTCTTGTCCATTTTGTTTGTATTTTAAGGTACATGCGTTTTTGGGTGACGAGTTCTAGTCTCGGGTTGTTGATTTGGAAGAAATGAATTATTTTTATTTTGGTTCGTGAGTAGACTTATGAATAGAATGGAGAGAACACAAAGTGTTATGTTAGTGGATTTGCTGATCAGGAAAGCTACTAACTCAATTCCTTACCACCATGTGTGGCATCCCTTTAAGGGTAATTTTATAAAACTGGTCATATATGTTTTAAACGCTTGTTTTATTTATTTATTTTTTAGTTCTTGCAATATCATTTGAGGAAGGACTCTCAACTTGATTTTGATTAAGGACTTCCGTTGTGGGCTTGAATTCTTTGGAACTTGTTAAAATGACATGGGACACCCAGTACCTAACAAAATCAAACTCTAAACATTAAGGTTTAAGGAGTCAGATGAGGGCAAGTCTGATTTGTATCTTATTGAATAAAGATATGCTTTCAAATAGACCCTAGCTAGAAAAGATTTTTTTTTTCTTTTTATAAAGAAAATAGAGTGAATATATAAGAACAAAAAAAGTATCATATCAAAAAATTGTTGTAATCTAATGAATCTATTTAGTTGAACTAGGTATAATCCTATGCTTCGCAATGGGTTTGAAATATAACATGTTGAAGGCTCGGAAGTGCTAGTTCTTTTTGGATGCAAACAACCGTTTGTTATGCCCGGCCCACACCATATGTGACGCCCTAAACCCGGCAGGGCACCGGAGGCACGTCACGCAGTTGGATTAATATTTTAAACATAAATCAGAGCTTTCTACTTACAGCGAAAGACTTTAAACAACATTATATATTAACCCAACTTTTAACACATTTTACATATGATTGTATTTAATTACACATTGCCCTATTTACAGTATTAACAGGTCCTAAATCCTATGCCAGCAGCTACTCCGGGATAGCATCCTTGTTTAGCTCATACTTGCTTTCCTCTATTATTAGAGGATCCCTCCTTACCTAGCACACAACATACTCAAAACATCAGATAAACTGGTGAGTTCTAAATTTTCATTAAAACATTAACAGCATCATTACGCACACAAGAGTTATATTTATATTGGCAATATTATAAATTCAACTTTTATCGTTACTTTGTCCCACTGGATCTGTCCCACCGAACGTCGGTTGTCCACATCTAGCAACTATCAGTTCCCTATAACTAGTAACGTCGGTTGCCCACATCCAGCAACTACCAGTTACTACACCCAGAAACGTCGGTTGCCCACATCCAGCAACTACCAGTTTCCTATACCTAGTAACGTCGGTTGCCCACATCCAGCAACTACCAGTTACTACACCCAGAAACGTCGGTTGCCCACATCCAACAACTACCAGTTTCCCATACCTAGTAACGTCGGTTGCCCACATCTAGCAACTACCAGTTACTATCTCTCATCCAGTAGGATGCTAATTAATCATCTAGGGTCGTCACCACAAGATGTTCACAAAGCTGAGTGATCGTCATCACTCCTATCAAACTGTACAGTTTATACACTCAGGCATCTTACCTTAACTTGCCTGTTGAGATTTATATCGCATTACCATTTCAAAAACATTTCTTTTACTCATTGCCAATATTATCACATTCATTTACACCCCACACATTCTTTCTTTTAGCACCAGTTTTAACATATTTTCATTAATTATTACACCCCATCTGACCCATTGGAATCATTACCATCACGTAATGATTAACAATGTTCAGATGACCATCTTTTACACTCTACCTGACCCACTAAAATCATTCCCATCACGTAATGTTTAACAATGTTCAGGTAATCATTTATTACCCCCACTTTCCCCCTAACAGCTTTACAAACTGTTAGAAACATATCAACATCACTAACGTATTTCTGGTACTAAAACATTCAATTCATTTATCATTGTATGTGTGCTAGCCCAAATGTTAAAACCAAACATTTGAAAAGGGCTTAGAACTCACCTTATCAACTTCCTCACCACAATCTACACGATCCACGTACACAAGGTAACTAGTGCTTCCTCTAATCAAGGTATATCTAAAGCAATAAACCTTGATTTAGTAAACTTATTCTCAAACAGGGCCCTCATGCGATTGAACACTTATGCGAATGAACCATGCGACTGAACCTTCAGTCGTACGACTAGCCATTCATTCGCACGATTGAGTTCTCATTCGTATCCAGTGTTCACTCGTCTTCATTCGGCCTTCTAACTAGGCGACTGGGTTCCAATCGCATGACTGAACCTCCATTCGCACTCAGTCGTACGACTAGACTCTCATTCGTACGACTGGGGCATGCGATTGAGCCCATTCGTCTGAAACGGATCAGCAGCTGTGTTCTTGACGTTTTTGATCCAAACTCACTCAAAATTTGAGTTTTAACGATCCAAATCATATCATATTCAAAACAGATCCTATACACATCGTTTACAATGGTTCCGGACCATTATTTCATCAAAACTACACAAAAACATGGATCCGAATTCTTGGATTTTAATTTAGAAATGAACCAAACCAATTCAACGATTTAAAACACGTTGTTGGATTAAATTCAACCATTTACACAGCTTATAACATCTCCAAATTTGATCCGCAATGCTCAAAACTTACCAAAACGGAGTTTGGCCTAGTCAATTGGCAAGAACAGGGTATTTTGGGTGTCAAGAGAACAAGAGATTGAAGATGATGAAGATAAGAATCTGCCTTTAACCCTATGCACCGTCTTACTTATCCATTCCTACAACTTAACCGCCTCACTTCCAGTCGCACGACTGAACCATTCGTACGACTGAATCGTGCGACTGAAGCTCTTGCGCCTACTATTCGTACGACTGAGTCTCAATCGCACATAAGGAGTACGACTGAAGTTCATTCGTATGCAAGTCATGCGACTGAACACCAAAACAATCAAACAAACTCAACTTAGTTAATTAATCATAACTATAATATAATTACAAGTCTAGATTTAAAAACCGGATGTTACAACTCTCCCCCCCTCAAATAGGTTTCGTCCTCGAAACCGACTATTCAAACAACTGGGGATAATCTCTCTTCATCTCATCTTCTGATTCCCAAGTGAAATCAGATCCCTTTCTATTCGACCACTGCACTTTAACTAACTCAATAGTTTTATTCCTCAGCTTTTTCACCTTTCTGTCTACTATAGTAGTAGGTTTCTCAACATAGTTCATCTTATCATCTACCTCTATATCATCTAAAGGTACATAAGCATTCTCATTAGCCAAACAGTTGCGCAACTATGATACATGAAAGGTTGGGTGAATTCCTTGCAACTGATCGGGTAATTCTAGTTTATAGGGCACTTCCCCAATCCGTTCTATAATTCTAAACGGTACTATAAAACGAGGACTTAACTTTCCTCTCTTCCTGAACCTTATAATTCCTTTCCAAGGGGATACTTTCAACAAAACTTTATCCCCTACTTCAAATTCTATATGCCTCCGCCTTTTATCTTCATAAGATTTTTGTCGATCCTGAGCCGCTTTAAACCGAGCTTTGATTTGATCCAGTTTCTCATTCGTAGCCTATACAATTTCCAAACTGCCCAACTCTTTCTGCCCACCTTCTCCCCAGCATATCGGACTCCTGCACATTCTTCCATATAACATCTCATAAGGGGCTCTCCCAATCGTAGAATGATAACTGTTATTGTAGGAGAATTCAACTAATGGCAGATGACTATCCCAGCTACCCCCAAAATCTATAACACAAGCTCGTAACATGTCTTCAACTGTTTGGATAGTCCTCTTAGTCAACCCATCAGTTTCTGGGTGAAAAGATGTGCTGTGTAATAAACGAGTACCCATATCCTCATGAAACTTTCTCCAAAACCTCGAAGTAAAACGCGTATCTCTATCTGACACAGTAGATACTGGTACCCCATAACGAGCAATAATTTCTCGAATAAACAATTCTGCTAACTTCTCGGAGTTATACGTCTTCTTGATTGGTAAGAAATGCTCGCTACGTGCCAATCTATCCACTATGACCCAAATGGTATCATAACCTTTAGCAGTACGTGGAAGCTTAGTTATGAAATCCATTGTCAATTCCTCCCACTTCCATTTTAGGATCTCTAAAGGATGAAGCTTACCATATGGTTTCTGATGCTCAGCTTTGACCTGAAGACAAGTCAAACACCTATTTACGTACTACATCACATTAAACTTCATACCGGGCCACCAATATTCTTGTTTTAAATCTTTGTACATCTTAGTAGCACCAGGATGTATAGAATATCTGGACTTATGAGCTTCATCTAACACCAAATCCCTCATCTTAATCCGAACCCATATACGACCACATTTTATCTTGACCCCAAAACTATTTTCTTCTAAATCTTTCGTTTGACCCTTCATTCGTTCTCGCTTCACGTTCTGTTCTTTCAATGCTTCTAATTGAGCTTCTCGTAACTGGTGCATAAAATCTGGGGTTATTACTAACTTATATGACTTAACTCGGATCGAAGGGTGTTCATTCTTTCTACTTAACACGTCAGCAACCACATTTACTTTACCCGGATGGTAAAGTATTTCACAATCATAATCTTTCACCAACTCTAACCATCTCCGCTGGCGCATGTTCAATTCCTTCTGATCAAAGAAATATTTCAAACTCTTATGATCCGTGTAAATCATACATTTCGTCCCATAAAAGTAATGCCTCCATATCTTCAAGGCAAATACCACTGCTGCCAATTCTAAATCATGTGTCGGATAATTCGTTTCATGTTCTTTCAACTGTCTGGAAGCATAAGCAATCACTCGTCCCCTCTGCATCAATACACAGCCTGAACCTTGATACGAAGCATCTGAATAAATCACCAAATCTTCATTTCCATCTGGCAACGACAACACTGGTGATTGGGTTAATTTTTGCTTCAGTTCTTGAAATGCATTTTCTTGTTCTGGTCCCCAAACGTATTCTTCAGTCTTCCTCGTCAGTTTTGTTAACGGGGATGTGATTTTGGCAAAATCCTGAATAAACCTTCTATAATAACCAGCCAGACCCAAGAAACTTTGAACTTCAGATGGCGTCTTTGGAGGACTCCACTTCACTACTGTTTCAATCTTAGTAGGGTCTACTAAAATGCCTTCTGCATTGATTACATGTCCTATAAACTGTACTTCCCGCAACCAAAACTCACACTTAGAAAACTTTGCATAAAGCCTTTCTTTTCTCAACCTTTCCAACACTTCACGAAGATGGCAGGCATGATCTCCCTCATTCTTTGAATAGATCAGTATATCATCTATAAACACAATTACTGATCGATCCAACATTGGTTTACACACCCTATTCATCAAATCTATGAAAGCAGCAGGTGCATTTGTTAACCCAAAGGACATAACTAAAAATTCATAGTGACCGTAACGTGTACGAAATGCCGTTTTTGGTATATCTTCTTCCTTAACTTTCAACTAATGATACCCCAAATGAAGATCTATTTTAGAAAACCATTTGGCTCCCTGTAGCTGATCAAACAAATTATCTATTCGTGGGAGTGGATACTTGTTCTTTATCGTCAACTTGTTTAATTCTCTGTAGTCGATACACATACGCATACTCCCATCTTTCTTCTTCACAAACAATACTGGAGCACCCCACGGGAAAGAACTGGGTCTAATAAAACCTTTTTCTAACAAATCTTCAGTCTGCTTCATTAATTCCTTCAATTTCGATGGAGCTAATCTATAAGGTGACTTAGCAACTGGCTTAGCACCCGGAATCAAATCAATTCTAAACTCAACTTCACGATCTGGAGGAATGCCCGGTAATTCTTCTGGAAACACATCTATAAAATCCCTAACCATAGGAATATCCTCTATCTTTCTCACAGACTTTAGGGAATCAATTACATATATTAAATAAGATGCACACCCGTGGCTCATTAACTTATCAGCTTTCATCATAGACACTATTTTCACAGTTGACTCTTCTCTATCACCATACACATTAATCGTTTTCCCATCCGGAGCTCTTAACTGAATCAACTTTTTATTACACATAATCTGGGCTTCATGGTTTACCAACCAATCCATACCCAAAACTATATCAAATCCTTCTAACACCATTGGATATAGTTTAACAGGCAACCTATATCCTTCCAATTCAATATAACAACCATCAATCATACTACTAATCATCATAGATCTATCATTAGCAGTTTTAACTACGAAAGCTACTTCTAATGGTTGAATTTCACACGCAACCATAGGGCAAAAATCAACAGATACAAAACTTCCACTTACTCCAGAATCAAATAACACATTAGCTGGAATCCCATTAACTAGAAACGTACCTGAGACTACATCTGGCAAAGGTTTAGCCTCACTAGCTGACATAGAATAAGCTCGCCCCTTCATCACACTTGACCCTTCTCCTGACCCTTTCATCGATCTAACCGGTTCAGGCTTTCTAACGGTTAATCTTGGACATTCACTACGAATATGTCCCGTTTCTCCACACTCATAACATTTACGAGGACTCTCACTGCATTCATTAGCATAATGCCCGAATTTTTCACATCTAAAACAAGTTCTACTATCAATCATACATTCACCCTGATGTAGCTTGCCACATTTCCCGCAACGTGGCAGCTCATTTCTGACATTCCTCGGAAATTGACCCCTTCCAAACCTACCCTTCCTTTGAAAACTTGGATTCTCAAATCTTCTTTGCACTACAGGTTCTTCACGCCTCCTTTTACTCCCATCAGGAGCAACATTACTACCATAAACTTCTTGATACATATTACCTGCCTGAAACTGCAGGAAACTCATCTCTATACGATCCATCTCACCCTTCGGACAAAACTTATCCGACACTAACTTTCTAAATTCAGGCCATAATATTTTGTCAGTAGCCTCCTCACCTAACGTTTAGATAATTGTATCCCACCAATACAAAGCCTTACCTACAAACGAGTGGGCTGCAAACTTTACTTTCTGATCCTCCCTACACTCACTCAACTTAATCACGGCTTCCATTTCACGAAGCCATTTATAAGTGGCTACCACATCCATAGCCCCAGAAAATCGTGGAGGATTACACTCTTTAAACTGACTATATGTAACTCCCTTTCTCTCGCTAGACTCCTCAGCTTTATCAATATTCCTACTCTCATCAGGTCTAGCTACATTCAAGGCTTTACGAACCTCCTTAGCAATTGCATCACAGAATTGCTGTCTCATCATACTGAGCACCTCTGTGCTCTCATCAACATTTCCTTCCGAGGTTCCACCTTGCATTCTTTCACTTTCCCTCTCAGCCATAACCTATTAAAACGAGATCAGGATTATTTGGTACTTGCATGTAAGTATATAACCAGAATACTATAAGTAAAGTAAATTATTAATAATGTTGGCCAAGTACTATTAATTGTTTACTTTACTTTTACTATTCTCGTTATTCCTTCTCATGATAGTCCCATCGCCTTCTCTTGTTTTAATAAACTATTATATTTAGCTATCCCTGCTGGCATATCTATTTTCTAGTTAAAGTCTAGTTATTATGATACTAGATCCCTTTAACTACTGCTCTGATACCAACCTGTGACGCCCTAAACCCGGCAGGGCACCGGAGGCACGTCACGCAGTTTGATTAATATTTTAAACATAATCAGAGCTTTCTACTTACAGCGGAAGACTTTAAACAACATTATATATTAACCCAACTTTTAACACATTTTACATATGATTGTATTTAATTACACATTGCCCTATTTACAGTATTAACAGGTCCTAAATCCTATGCCAGCAGCTACTCCGGGATAGCATCCTTGTTTAGCTCATACTTGCTTTCCTCTATTATTAGAGGATCCCTCCTTACCTAGCACACAACATACTCAAAACATCAGATAAACTGGTGAGTTCTAAATTTTCATTAAAACATTAACAGCATCATTACACACACAAGAGTTATATTTATATTGGCAATATTATAAATTCAACTTTTATCATTACTTTGTCCCACTGGACCTGTCCCACCGAACGTCGGTTGCCCACATCTAGCAACTATCAGTTCCCCATAACTAGTAACGTCGGTTGCCCACATTCAGCAACTACCAGTTACTACACCCAGAAACGTCGGTTGCCCACATCCAGCAACTACCAGTTTCCTATACCTAGTAACGTCGGTTGCCCATATCCAGCAACTACCAGTTACTACACCCAGAAACATCGGTTGCCCATATCCAGTAACTACCAGTTTCCCATACCTAGTAACGTCGGTTGCCCACATCTAGCAACTACCAGTTACTATCTCTGATCCAGTAGGATGCCAATTAATCATCTAGGGTCGTCACCATAAAATGTTCACAAAGCTGAGTGATCGTCATCACTCCTATCAAACTATACAGTTTATACACTCAGGCATCTTACCCTAACTGGTCTGTTGAGATTTACATCATATTACCATTTCAAAAACATTTCTTTTACTCATTGCCAATATTATCACATTCATTTACACCCCACACATTCTTTCTTTTAGCACCAGTTTTAACATATTTTCATTAATTATTACACCCCATCTAACCCATTGGAATCATTACCATCACATAATGATTAACAATGTTCAGATGACCATCTTTTACACTCTACCTGACCCACTGAAATCATTACCATCACGTAACGTTTAACAATGTTCAGGTAATCATTTATTACCCCCACTTTCCCCCTAACAGCTTTACAAACTGTTAGAAACATATCAACATCACTAACGTATTTCTGGTACTAAAACATTCAATTCATTTATCATTGTATGTGTGCTAGCCCGAATGTTAAAACCAAACATTCGAAAAGGGCTTAGAACTCACCTTATCAACTTCCTCACCACAATCTACACGATCCACGTACACAAGGTAACTAGTCCTTCCTCTAATCAAGGTATATCTAAAAGCAATAAACCTTGATTTAGTAAACTTATTCTCAAACAGGGCCCTCATGCGATTGAACACTTATGCGAATGAACCATGCGACTGAACCTTCAGTCGTACGACTAGCCATTCATTTGCACGATTGAGTTCACATTCGTATCCAGTGTTCACTCGTCCTCATTCGGCCTTCTAACCAGGCGACTGGGTTCCAATCGCATGACTGAACCTGCATTCGCACTCAGTCGTACGACTAGACTCTCATTCGTACGACTGAGGCATGCTATTGAGCCCATTCGTCTGAAACGGATCAGCAGCTGTGTTCTTGACGTTTTTGATCCAAACTCACTCAAAATTTGAGTTTTAACCATCCAAATCATATCATATTCAAAACAGATCCTATAGATATCGTTTACAATGGTTCCGAACCATTATTTCATCAAAACTACACAAAAACATGGATCCGAATTCTTGGATTTTAATTTAGAAATGAACCAAACCAATTCAACGATTTAAAACACGTTGTTGGATCAAATTTAACTTTTTACACAGCTTATAACATCTCCAAATTTGATCCGCAATGCTCAAAACTTACCAAAACGGAGTTTGGCCTAGTCAATTGGCAAGAACAGGGTATTTTGGGTGTCAAGAGAACAAGAGATTGAAGATGATGCAGATAAGAATCTGCCTTTATCCCTATGCACCGTCTTACTTATCCATTCCTACAACTTAACCGCCTCACTTCCAGTCGCACGACTGAACCATTCGTACGACTGAATCGTGCGACTGAAGCTCTTGCACCTACTATTCGTACGACTGAGTCTCAATCGCACATAAGGAGTACGACTGAAGTTCATTCGTATGCAAGTCATACGACTGAACACCAAAACAATCAAACAAACTCAACTTAGTTAATTAATCATAACTATAATATAATTACAAGTTCGGATTTAGAAACCGGATGTTACACCATATTTTTTATTTGTCTTCATTGCTAACAGGTAAAATCTAACTAAAATTCCACGTCTGATCAAAATCGCACCACCAATGAACAAAAAGGAAGTAATAGAAAATTTAAGAAACCTAACAGATGTATTTAAACACACCACCAACAAAAAAAAAGAAAGTAATTGAAAACTCAAAAACCAAACAGACGTATTCAAACAACATATATGATGCACGCAGAATCATCACCGTAATAAGCTCAAGCTTATGAAATAGAATCGTACCAAACTGTCTCAACCCATATGACCATCACCATTGTTAACTCGAGCCCATGGAACATATCCATGCAAAAGAGTCTCAACCGGGGCAACCCCAATCGTCATACACCTCAAAGTGATTGTAAGCAACAAAAACCCAGAAGAATAATATAATCATACATAAAATGTGACGAAAGGAGGAGTGTTTACATGACTAAAGTGGTCTTAGATGGTTGTTTCATTATCATCATCATCAACCGAACATACCACCACCAAGTAATACATAACCGTGACCATCATCGTGACATATCGTCTTGGATGAGGTTACCCCCATCATCATAGATGCAAGATGATAGAAGAAATGAACCCCATAGGTGACATTGGTTGTGACCAACCATTATGCAATCTTCCGCTAGCAAACCAACTTGTAGTAGGCGGTTCTAAACAAATGCATGCCATCATCCAAGCACTTTTCGGAGCATAATAGAGTTAACCGGAGGTAGGCGGTGCTTTGTGTACCAGACAGAGAGAAAACTGTGAGCCATGCAACCACTAACAAACACGTCTAACTTAGGCGACGTTGGCTGGCACATGCAAAACCCTTGTTTCCAAAACCAAAACCCCAAACTAATTGTCAGGGCTGGGTAGCGTTGAGCAGAGACAGAAAATGGTTGTCGGCTCACCAAACGCAGAGCAAACTCGAAGGAAACCCACCACCAACAAAGGGAAAATGGCGTCAGTGGTGACAATCATAGCCGGGCATAAATGAAGTGACATCCAAAAACTCTAAAATGGTTATGGAGGGATGAACAAAAACATCGCCACCGCCAATAACAATCAAAAGCTAGCAGCCGAACAAAATTGATGATGATAACCAACGTCGATAGGGCCACAACCACTGGTTAAGAATAGTAATAGGGGAGGAAGTAGTGGCATTAGGTAGTGCGTATGCACCACAGGTTGGATTAGGGGAAGCGGAAAGAAAGAAGTTCTGGGAGATTTTATAACAAGTTATGGGAGACATACCTCGAGAAAAAAATTATGCATTGGAAGAGATTTTAATGGACATATTGGCACGGATAATGATCAATTCCTGTTGGTGCATGGAGGCTTTGGGTATGGTCTTAGGAATGACGGCGGTAAGGAGCTTCTTGACTTTGCATTAGCGCATGACCTAGGCGTTGTAAATTCTTTTTTTAAGAAAAGAGACTCGTATCTAATCATGCTTCGTAGCAGCGGGAGACACACACAGATAGACTATTTGCTAATGAGAAGAGAAGACCGCAGCTCATGGAAGGACTGGAAGGCAATCCCGAGCGAGACAGTAGTGACTCAACATCATATGTTGGTGGCGGATCTACGCGTGAAGATAGCAATTGTAGAACCAACTAAGAGAATTAGTCCTATGATCAGATAGGGCTAGCTCATAGACGAAATTATTACCATCTTTAGGGATAAGGTCATACCAATGATCCAGGCTGGCTACAGGAAGACACAAACCAAAAGTAAGAGGCTATGGCCACTAGAGTCATTCAAGCAGCTAAAGAAGCTCTTGGAGTTACACAAAGTAGGACAGTCGGTCATAAGGAATCTTGGTGGTGGAACAAATATGTACAGGAGAAGATAAGAACTAAACAACAAAGCTTTAAAGAGCTTTTACATTGTAATAATGAGGAAGAACAAGCAGATTTAAAAGATAAATACAAGGAGGCCAAACAAGAGGCGAAAAAGTCTGTGTCAGAGGCAAAGAACACAGCTTATGGGAGGATGTACAAGTGACTAGAGACGAAAGAAGAAGAACATGACATGTTTAAGATTATCAAAGCAAGAGAAAGTAGAAGACAGGACTTGAGAATGGTGAAGTTTATAAAGGCTGAGGATGGAAAGGTGATGCGGTGTGAAAAGTATATATATTTTGATAAAGGTTTTTTCAAACAGATTCAGTTTTAATTGGTTATTACTATACTAAACTACACACACAAAAGGCAAGTATATCTATCATGAGGTAATATAGTGATGGTGAGAACCGAGTATCAATCTGTGGACACACCTAGCCTACTCAACAACCTTAATAATTGACTACCAGATTTGATTTTTGTTTAGGAAAATAATAAGTTACATTGATGTAAATTAGGGTTTTAGAAATAGAAATAAAAATAAAGTATAGTAAGGTTGAAACTTTTGGATTTAAAATCAGAGGATAAAGGCTATCATCCTAATTAGATTACACTTATGTAATTATGATGAAGTGGTAGTGTGATTAAAGATATTGATTAAAGTAACTGTGTTAATATTTATAAAGATGAGTTGGTGTGATTTCTCATCTATCCGCTCCGTAGTGACTAGGACCACGTCAGGTTGAGATTTACTGCTTAGGTCAAAGCCCTAGTAATGTAGTTAAATCTTTTGTGACCTTTTTGACATATGATTTTGAAAACATAACTTAATGTTGGAAGAGAATTGATCAAGTTCCTTTCCAACATACCATTAATTTTAGAAAATCATAACAATTACTATAGATTTCTTAGACTAATAAAAGGGAACCAGTAAATGATCAGAAAGTTAAGGTGATATGATTTCTAATAACCATCTCTAGTTCATTAGCCATAGATTTGTTATGAAGATCGGTTTCACGAATAAAAGTTGATCATATGTTTTTCAACCGTGTATGACAATCACACTTACAAATAATAAGTTTATAACTCCCCATTCAAATGTAGGTGCCACCCATCGAAAGTTTTCCCAAGACCACCATAACATTAACACAATATAAATTACATCATTAGTTCATCACAAGTTACATAAAGTTTCACTAAATTATGATAACAAATGAAGTTTAGCTCATAATGAGCTTGAGCATAAGAACAAAGATAGAATATAGTAATGAAATCATCGATAAATTAGAACAATCAAAATGGTGATTCACTATGGATGATGTTAAATGATCCCGGGCTTCTTTTAAGTGTTGAATGGACCTCCAAAACCTTCTAAGGACCTCTAAAGGTTGGGTTCCTGAGAGGGAACACCAGCACTTAACCTACCAAAAGCTCCTCTCAAAGTTGCAAATGAAGTCCTATTTATAGTCTTTCTAGAGTGTTTAAGCATAGCCCCGTGCCTAAAAGGCACGGCCCCATGATAGTACAATGTACGTAAAAGTTGGTCGGCTCATACGCTGAGATGTTTTCGGGCACGACCCCGTGTTCAATGGGGCACTGCCCCGTGTGTTGTGGTGGGGCCCGGCCCCATGCCTCCTGGGGAAGGCCCCGTGCCTCGGGTCAGGGAACCGTACTTTTTGTCCTATCGGACTGACAAACATGGGGGTGTGTTGAATTTAGCAGGGGGTGTATTTCAGGCTGGGCATAGGGGTGTGCCTGATGAGGCATGACCCCATGCTTGAATTCCGGAGCTTGGTTTTCTTCAATTTCTTCCGTTTTAAGCTCCTTTTGTACATCTTGGTCTTTTCCAAGCATGAAAACACAATATGAACGATTTAAGTACCAAATCATCATTTTTTCAGTAAGAGATTTTGAGATAATTGTTGTGCAAATGATATGTTTTATATGTATAATTGGGAGCACATCAAAAGGTCTTGGTGAAGGAGAGAGACATCAAAGTGAGATGGAAAACATACTTTAATAACCTGTTCAATGTAAGGAACCCTAATCAATAAACAAAGATCGATCAAACAACTCAAACAACTCAAACAACCAAACAAAATAAGTGTTATTATAGAAGCATCACAGTCGATGAAGTTACGAGAGTTCTTACAAAAATGGGGAGGGCTAACGCGGTGGGGCGAGACAACATACCGATTGAAGTGTGGAAGTGCCTGGGAGGTGAGGGACTGCAATGGCTAACAGAGTTATTCAACACTATCTTCAAGTCCGGAAAGATGCCAGAGCAGTGGAGAAACAGTGTCATAGTCCCCATATATAAGAAAAAAGGAGATGTCTAAGGTTGCGCAAAGTACAGAGGAATAAAGCTCTTGAGTCACACGATGAAACTATGAGAAAGAGTTATTAACATGCGAATTAGACGTGAAACTCAGATAATGATAAACTAATTTAGATTTATGCCAGGGCGCTCTATAACAGAAGCCATACACCTCATAAGGAGGATAAGAAATATAGAGAAAAGAAAAGGGACCTCCATATGGTATTCATTGACCTAGAAAAACCTATGACAGTGTTTCGTGACAACTCATTTAGGAAAGTCTACGACTTAGAAGGGTACTAGAGAGGTATATCAAGATAATCAAGGATATGTATAACGGGGCAAAAACGTGTGTAAGAGCACCAGTCGGAGACACAGGCTTCTTCCCGGTGGATGTGGGACTTCACCACGAATCCGTATTGAGCCCATTTCTCTTCACAGTAGTGTTGGATGAGATGGCCAAGTCTATAGAGGAGCCAGTCGTGTGGTACATGCTATTTGCAGATGATATTGTGTTAATATCAGAATCTAAAAGGGTGCTTAACGAGAGGCTAGAACAGTAGAAAACAGCACTAGAGCGCAAAGGCTTAAGGATAAATTGCTCTAAGACAGAATACATGCATTGTAACTTTAGTGAAAAGACTGAAGAGGACACCTAAATAAGTATTTAGGGTTTGGCTGTCCCATAGACGTCTAGGTTCAAATACTTGGGCTCGTACGTACAGAAGGACGGAGAGATACACAGTAATATAGCCCACCGTGTTCAATCAGGATGGTGCAAGTGGAGAGCATCATTAAGGATTTTGTGTGATAAGAGGTTTCTAACAAAATTAAAGGGAAAACTATACAGAGTGATAGTACGTCAAGCTATGTTATACGAAACAGACTGTTGGGCCATAAAGAAATCGCACGAGCGACAAATAAAGGTAGCGGAAATACGAATGTTGAGGTGGACGTGTGGACATACAAGACTGGATCGGATAAGGAACGACGTGTTTCTAAAGAGGCTAGAGGTGGCAAGTATCAAAATTAAATACGAGAGGGAAGATTAAGATGGTTTGGGCACGTGAAGAGGAGACAGATGTTAGCGCCTGTTAGAGTAGTAGAGAACATCACCTTAAAGGGTATGAAGAGTAGAGGAAGACATAAGTTGACTTGAAAAAAGATAATTAGGCAAAATATAGTATAGTTTCACCTCTCTGAGCACATGATTGAGGATAGGAGTGCGTGGAGGCGTAGAAATAAAATTAAGGACTTCTAGTGGGTTCTGTAGGTAGGAAGAGCAAAGGAAGACCTGATGTGTAAAGCCCCGTTCCCGAACACCTCACAGTTGGTCATTCAGTACATCATAGATATATATTAATATACATTTTATTATATAAACATCGGAATTACGTTAGCAAAAGCCATTCTCTATTATTAATAAATATTATTGTTAAGCAATACAATGGAGTTTAAGTTACAAAAGATTGTTTAATTTCATTACAAAACAATAATATAATAACATAAGAATGGATGTCAGTCATTTCTAGCCAAGTAGCTTCACCCTCGTACCATCCTCAGCAAGAATTACCTGTCAACTGAAAATGTATAAAAGTCAATGTTGCTGAGTGAGTTCTAGTTTTAAAAGTATTAAAATACCTTGTGTAAAGTATATATATGAAAATACTCTTTTTATAAAAATACTTTCCTTACTCTTGTACGTGAGTACGCATCAACTATACAACATGGTAATGCTTTCTTTCTTTACTGTATGCCTTTGTTCATTTCGTACTCTTTTAACTTTATCTTTCACTTTCTACGTGGACCAATGAGTAATACCCTAAACAATATGCGCGGGGAAACTAGTGTTGGACCTCTGGTCTTTTAATAGGCTATGATCACTATACACAAGGCCGACCCAGTCACCTAGGGTATGCTGCAAAGGTCCGCCAATCTCAATTGATTGGCCCTGTGTGCACTGTTCGGGGTAGCTAACCCGCATCACAGTTGAGCAAACGACAACATGGTCGTGCACTTCCTATATGCTTGCAAGACTTCTTAACATTTTAATTATGTTCGACTTTTCTTTTATCATTAGTCTTTCTCTTTGTTAAGGATAATACTTGCATTTATGATCATAGGCATACCACATAATTCACACAAAAATAATCACTATGACCATAGGAGCAACTTATAATAATGCAAATATAATAGTAATTAAAAGCCCTAAGTCAAACTTGGGTCAAACCCTAATGATTCTGTTTTTCTCAAAATTTCAGAAAATGTTCTAAGTGTCCTAGGCGCATGAGCACTATGCAGGCGCATGAGGCCTGTTTAGGCGCATGGGCACTATTTGGGCGTTTCATCACTTAGGCGTCTAGACCATCTCAGACGCATGGGCACTATTTGGATGTTTGGACCATACTTAGGCATCTGAGTCTAAATCTTAGAAACATGGGCTACTATTCAGGCGTATGGATTTGCACTTAGAAATTCTAAGGCTTTTCCTAGACGGTTGGGACACTGTTCGGGCTTTTTCGCCCTGTTTGGGCGTATGCGCTGACTTAGAAACTTTCTAAAGTAATTTTAGGCGATTGGGGTACTGTTTAGGCGGTTGGGAAACCTGTTTAGCATATTTCTAACATGTTATCATTCCCAATCATTCTTCTTACATGTTCCAAGCTTAATAACACCATTCTAAGTGCAAATAACACATCAAAACCATAGAAACATCATCATACATACATGGATACATACAAGTATTCAAATAACTTTTGTAAAAATGGTTTTACATACATTTTCAGCCCCAAAGAATGTTTAAACATGTTAAGTAAGGGGGTTCTAGAAACTCACATTAGCTGATTTCAAGTTTAACCCTTCCACTTGAGCTTCTCAGATGATTTTAACACCTGGAACTCAGTAAAACACACAACCCAAACATGCAATAACACATATAAGCATATGACCAAGGCTAAGTCGACCAAAAACAACTTAAAACACAAAATCTTACTTCAAACTTCGAATTCTTCTTCTTCCACTCTCTAAAACTTGAATTCTCTATTGTTTCTCTCTCTAAAACCGAATGAAAGTTGGTGTGTAGAATAGAGTGGGTGGCCATGCCCACTTTTGTACTAACTTTTAATGATTTTTGTCATCTTGGCACTTTTAACCCCTCAACTTTGGGTTAAGTTATATTCCCTTCTTTTATTTGCGTTCATTATTTCGTTCTCGTCTATAAAAATATACGGGTGTTACAAGTCCACCCCCTTATATAGGTTTCGTCCCCGAAACCTGTTATTCCTCGAATAGATGTGGGTAATACGGTCTTATCTCCTTTTCAGTCTCCCACGTAGACTCGGATCCCTTTCTGTGCTTCCACTGTAAACGCACAAGAGGAACCACTTTATTCCTTAACCTTTTCTCCTTACGATCAATGATCACCACTTGTTGCTCCACATAGTTGAGTCGTTCATCTACTTCGATATCTTCCAGTGGTACAACCATATCCTCGTCTGCTAAACACTTCCGCAGATGAGATACATGGAATGACGGGTGAATTCCACTTAACTCATCTGGTAGTTCCAACCTATAGGCCACCTCTCCTACTGGAGTAATGATGCGGAAAGGTCCTATATACCTCGGGCTCAAGTTGCCCTTCTTTCTAAACCGAATGATACCCTTCCAAGGTGAGACTTTTAACATAACCCTATCACCCACCTCGAACTCAATCGGTCTAAGCCTCTTATCAGCATACGACTTCTGTCTATCTTTAGCTTCCTTCATAAAGGCTTTGATCTTTCCTAACTTCTCATTTGTAGCCTCGACCACCTTGACACCTCCCAACTCCTTCTGCCTAATGTCTCCCCAACATACGGGTGTCCTACACCTCCTACCGTATAGCATCTCATATGGTAGCATGCTAATGCTAGCTTGATAACTATTGTTATACGAGAACTCTGCTAATGGTAAGTGGTTATCCCAACTTCCTCCAAAATCGATCACACATGCTCGGAGCATATCCTCGAGCGTCTGAATCGTCCTCTCAGACTGACTGTCCGTCTAAGGATGATAAGCCGTAATAATGTGTAGCCTTTTCCCCATCGCGTCATGGAATATCTTCCAAAACGTCGATGTGAATCGGGTGTCACGATCCGACATGATAGACACCGGCACACCATGACGAGCTACAATCTCCTTGATGAATAGATCCGCCAGTCTCTCGGATGAATAAGTCTCGCGGATCGGCAGGAAGTGAGCACTCTTGGTTAGACGATCAACAATCACACAGATGGCATTGTACCCCCTCGTCGTGCGGGGTAACTTCATAATGAAGTCCATGATGATGTGCTCCCACCTCCACTTGGGTACATCCAATGGTTGGATCTTCCCGTAGGGCTTCTGATGCTCTGCCTTCACTTGCAAGCAAGTAAGGTACTTACTCACATACTCCACCACGTCATGTTTCATACCTGGCCACCAGTAGTCCTTCTTCATGTCTTGATACATCTTGGTGGCACCGGGATGAATGGAGTATCGAGTTTTGTGAGTTTCATCCATGATTCGCCCTTACAGGTCTCCATAACAAGGGATCCACATTCATCCAAAGCGGGTTCTAACCCCGTGAGTGTTTTCTCCTAGTTTTACGACTAGACCTCTTATTCGTTCAGAGTTGAGGCGATCTTCTTTCAACGCCTCATTCTAAAATTCTTTCACTTGAGTTATCACGTCCGAGGTTATTAGTAAGTGGTACGCCTTCACCCAAATCGGCTCGGGTCTTTCTTTTCAGCTTAGGGCATCGTCCACCACGTTGGCCTTGCCTGGATGGTAGTGGATCTCACAGTCATAATCATTGATGAGCTCTAACCATCTCCTTTGCCTCATGTTAAGATCCTTTTGCTCAAAGAAATACTTCAAGCTCTTGTGGTCAGTGGAGATGGTGCACTTCGTCTCGTATAAGTAGTGCCTCCAAATCTTCAACGCGAAAACTACAGCCAATAGCTCCAAATCATGTGTAGGGTAGTTGACTTCATGGGTTTTCAACTATCAGGATGCGTAGGCTATCACCCTTCCACATTGCATCAACAGGCAACCTAGCTCAAAATAAGAAGCATCCAAATACACCACTAGGTCTTCACTCCCTTCGGGTAATGTCAAGACAGGTGCTTGCATCAGCCTCTTCTTTAACTCCTCAAAAGCATTCTCCTGTTCTCTACCCCACATGAACTTTACATCCTTACGAGTAAACTTTGTCAAAGGTGAGGCTATCTTGGAAAAGTCTTGAATAAATCTCCTGTAGTAGCCTGCCTACCCCAAGAAGCTATGAATATTGGATGGCGTCTTTGGAGACTTCCATTGCATCACCGCCTCCACCTTTGTTGGGTCTACCATAATTCCTTCAACATTAACAACATGACCCAAAAATTGAACCTCGCGCAACCAAAAAGCACACTTGGAGAATTTGGCATAAAACTTCTCTCTCCTAAGTGTCTCCAATACCTCACGTATGTGGCCGGAATGTTCTTCCTCGCTCTTAGAATAAATCAGGATATCATCAATGAACACTATCACTGATTTGTCTAACATTAGCTGACATACTCGATTCATCAAGTCCATAAAGGCAGCTGGCGCGTTAGTTAGTCTAAAAGACATAACAAGAAACTCATAGTGTCCATAACGTGTACGAAAAGCTGTCTTAGGAATGTCTTGCTCCTTCACCTTCAATTGGTGGTAGCCAGATCGAAGATCTATTCTTGAAAACCAACTGGCACCTTGGAGCTGATCGAACAAATCATCAATCCTCGGTAATGGATAACGATTCTTCACCGTCAACTTGTTCAGCTCCTGGTAGTCGATGCACATCCGCATACTACCATCCTTTTTCTTCACGAACAAGACCGGAGTACCCCAAGTAAAGATACTCGGTCTAATGAATCCCTTATCAAGCAACTCTTGTAGTTGGTCCATCAATTCCTTCATCTTAGTTGGAGCCAACCGATACGGTGCCTTAGCTACAGGCTGAGCACCGGGTATCAAGTCAATTTGAAATTCGATTTCACGATCCGGTGGCACACCTGATAAGTCCTCTGGAAACACATCGGGAAAGTCACTCACCACCAGTTCATCAGACAATTATGGTGATGATGTGTCCACATCTTTTACGTAAGCCAGATAGGCACTACATCCATGTCTCATGCACTTCCCCGCCACCGCCATCGAAATCACTTTCGGAATCGTCATAACTCGATCACCATATACCGTCACCGAGCTTCCGTCGGGTGCTGTCAATCTAATCACCTTCTTATGACATATGATGTTGGCCTCGTAATCTGCTAACCAATCCATTCCTAGGACTACATCAAATCCACCTAGGGGCATCACATGTAACTTAGCAGTAAACTTACAACCTTCTAGTTGTATGGCACAGTCCTCTATCATGTCAGTAATTCTAGTTGACTTACCAATAGCTGTTTCTACATCGAATGGCTCACTAATACTTCTACTACTAGCAGAAGACTTAGCATAAAAAGTAGTAGAAATAAAACTCCTACTAGCACCAGAATCAAATAATACAGAGGCATAAGTTTGATTTACTACGAACATACCTGACACGACATCGGGATCAGCTCTGGCCTCCTCCCAGGTCATGGTGTAAGCTCTAGCACTCGTCCTCTGTCCTCCTTCCTCTAGCTTCTTCTTCGCCCCAGAGCTCTCCGCCCTCGGCTTCTTGCAGTCCTTGCTCGTGTGGCCCTCCTCGCCACAATTATAACACTTCAGCACCCTACAGTCACTAGCGATGTGGCCAGACATGCCACACCTGAAGCATACATTCAATCCCAACCTACACTCACCGGTATGCTCCCTTCCACATTTGCCACACTTCTTCAGCCCTGAGCTTGACAACACCCTAAGGTCGTCCACCTTCATCCTCTTGTTGTTTGGGGTGAAACCACCATGCCCAAACCTCTTTCTATTCCATCTTTTATCACCACCACTCGTCTTCTTCACCTCCACGACAGTCTCGTCTCGCTCATAGTATAACCTGCCCCCCAAGTCCACTACCGATCGAAATGTACCTGGCTGAGCGGCGATCAGATGCCTGCGAATATCAGCTGGCAGTCCCTGGATGTACCTCTTGATCTTCCTTGACACCGGCGTCACCTAACCAATCTCTCCATTTCATTAAATTTGGTGGTGTACTGCTGGTGGGTCATGGTTTCCGCCTCAAGTTCCAGGAACTCCCTCTCGATCCTGTCGAGTTCCCGGTGAGGGCAGAATTCCTAGATCACTAACTACCTCAACTCCTTTCATCGCATCTTCTCGACTGCTCTGGCACCCTTAGCTTGGACAATGTTGTCCTACTAGCACAACGCTGAGTCAACAAAAGAGTGAGTGGCAAACTTCACCTTCTTATCTTCACGACACTCACTAATCTCCAACACCGCTTCCATTTCCCTTACCCAGCAGTGAGCGGCAGCAACATTACCACTGCCATCGAATGTCGGGGGCTTGCACCTCTGGAATGCCCCATAACTGCACCCCTTGGTCGTCACCCCCACTAAATCATCCTCCTCTCATCAGACAACATGGTCTCAGGCTCTGGTCGTTCCTCCTCCCCTTTTCTTCCCTTACCGTTGATCCCTTCCTATTCTCCTTCTCATCTATCTCCTCGCTTCTCATAGCCCTAATGACTTAAGTCACCACAGACGGTAAGACTGTCTGCATGACCTGGTGCACTTCATCAGTAAATGCCTCCCTAGCTGAGGCATTCAGGCTAGCATTCTTATTCTCCTCACTACGGCCATAAACCTCAGGGTTATCATGAGTCGTCTCTGGAGCCTTAGCACTACTCCTAGTCACACGTGGCTGACCTCTACCTCTGGAAGCCTTGGAAGATTTTTGTCCAGCCATTCCCTAAGCGCTATAAGATTCAAACACTAACACAATCATTCAAGGCAATTGCTCAGTTTATGTTAAGTATAGTAAGTCCCTAATGAAAGTGGCCAGTTGCGATTAGCCACTTACTTTACTCTTCATACACTAAGCATTTCCTATCCTGACTACATCAGTATCTAAATCTACTAAGAACACATAAGTCAAATAGTACACGCACATAATACCGGTTAATATTTATAAAAGACATTCCTGATGGCACGTAGCTGCTCGGGATGACATCCCTCTATCTGTCCCATTTTTAGTTTAAGTTTAGGTTTTGAAAATGTTTTACCCAATTCATTTAAACTATGGCTCTGATACCAACTTGTAAGGCCCCGTTCCTGGACACCTCACAGTTGGTCATTCATTGCATCATAGATACATATTAATATACATTTCATAATATAAACATCAGAATTACGTTAGCAAAAGCCATTTCTATTATTAATAAATACTATTGTTAAGCAATACAATGGAGTTTAAGTTACAAAAGATTGTTTAATTGCATTACAAAACAACAATATCATAACATAAGAATGGATGTCAGTCTTTTCCCGTCGAGTAGCTTCACCCTCGTGCCATCCTCAGTAACAATTACCTGCCAACTAAAAATATATAAAAGTCAGTGTTGCTAAGTGAGTTCTAGTTTTAAAAGTATTAAAATACTTTGTGTAATGTATATATATGAAAATACTCTTTTTATAAAATACTTCTCTTACTCTTGTACGTGAGCACGCATCAACTATACAACAAGGTAATGCTTTCTTTCTTTACTGTATGCCTTTATTCATTTCGTACTCTTTAACTTTATCTTTCACTGTCTATGTGGACCAATGAGCAATACCCTAAACTATATGCGTGGGGAAACTGGTGCTGGGCCTCTAGTCTCTCAATAGGCTATGATCACTGTACATAAGGCTGACCCAGTTACCTAGGGTATGCTGCGAAGGTCCGCCAATCTTAATTGATTGTCCCTGTGTGCACTATACGGGGTAGCTAACCCGCATCATAGTTGAGCTAACGATAACATGGTCGTGCACCTCCTATATGCTTGCAAGACTTTTTAACATTTTAATTATGTTCCACTTTTATTTATCATTAGTCTTTCTCTTTGTTAAGGATAACACTTTCATTTACTATCATAGGCACACCACATAAGTCACATAATAATAATCACTATGACCATAGTAACAACTTATAATAATCCAAATATAATAGCAATTAAAAACCCTAAGTCAAACTTAGGTCAAACCCTAATGATTATGTTTTTCTCAAAATTTCAGAAAATGTTCTAAGTGTCCTAGGCGCATGAGCACTATGCAGGCGCATGAGGCCTGTTTAGGCGCATGGGCACTATTTGAGCGTTCCATCACTTAGGCGTCTGGACCATCTCAGACGCATGGGCACTATTTGGATGTTTGGACCATACTTACGCGTCTGACTCTAAATCTTAGGCGCATGAGATATTGTTCAGGCGCGTGGGTTTGCACTTAGAAATTCTAAGGCATTTCCTAGACGGTTGGGACACTGTTCGGGCACTTGGGCCCTGATTGGCCATATGGGCTGACTTAAAAACTTTCTAAGGCAATTTTAGGCAGTTGGGGTACTGTTTAGGTGGTTGGGCAACCTGTTTAGCATATTTCTAACATATTATTAGTCCCAATCATTCTTTTTACATGTTCCAAGCTTAATAACACCATTCTAAGTCAACAAACACATAACAACCATAGAAACATCATCATACATACATGGATACATATGGATATTCAAATAACTTTTATAAAAAGGGTTTTACATACATTTTTAGCCCCAAAAATGTTTAAACATGTTAAGTAAGGGGGTTCTAGAAACTCACCTTAGCTGCTTTCAAGTTTAACCCTTCCACTTGAGCTTCTCAGACGTTTTTAACACCTAGAACCCACTAAAACACACAACCCAAACATGCAATAACACACATAAGCATATGACCGAGACTAAGTCGAATAAAAACAATTTAAAATGTAACACCCGGATATTTTCCTTGAAGCCAACGAAGGAAGAAAAAGAAATAAAGTCCAAAGTCGGGGACCAAACTCGCCAATGCGAGAAAGTTGGGTAAGTGGAGATATTTGAAGGGAGAGGGCAGCCCTTACCCTCTCCCCACACCCATATTTCAGCAAACAAAAGAGAGGAGAAGAAGAAAGGGAGAAAAGAGAGAAAAAGGCTTGGTTCGAGTGGGTTCGGGTTTGGAAATCATCGTGTAGCGGGTATAAATGAAGCTCTTCTTCTTGGTGTAGTTTGTGTGAGTTCTAGGACCCGTATTTTACCCGTTTTCAACTGATTTGGGGCTGGAACACATAGTGAAAACCCGTTTTGTATGTGTGTGTGTTTGACCCATTTGTATGTGTTTGTGTGTGATGCATTTGGAGTTTGTTTTCGGGCTTGTGTGTGCTTGAATGGTGTTGTGGTATGCATTCCTAAGGTTTAGGATGGTTGATTTGGGTTTAGAATTAGTTTGGATGAGCTTGGAGGTCAAAAATGGCAGATTGGGTCCAAGATGAACTGCATTTTGCATCAGCTAGGGCGATGCGACCGAATAGAGGCCATACGGCCGAATGAGGTACGATTGGGGTTCATTCGCATGATTGAGGGTCCATTCGCATGATTGGGGATTCATTCACACGACTGGGGGCCAGTCGCATGGGGAGTCATGCGACTGAGGGCCCAGTCGCGTAAGTGTTCATCCGCATTAGTTTCATCCGCATGGGTGTCCATTTGCTTGGGTGTCCATCCTCATGAGGTCTATCCGCATTAAGTCATCCGCATGAGGTCCATTCGCATAGTGTTCATTCGCATGGATGTCCATTCGCACGAGGCTTAATCGCCTGGTGTTCATTCGCATGGGGTTCAGTCGCATGGGAGGCCCTACGACTGAAGGGTGCCCAAACACCCATGTAGGGCTTGCGTACCCAAGGAAAAGCGTAGTTAAGTACTAACTTTTAGGGAAAAGTGCAGATGTAAGTTTTAACGTGGAAGTCCCCGTAGGTTCATGTAAGATGATTGTTGAGGCCTTAGTTGTTATTTTGGGCATGTTGGTGATGATGTTGCATGATTATGCATGATGTATGATACGTATGTATGATGTTGCCCTGTATGATGATGCTATCTATGTATAATGATGTTCCTTATTATGATGTGTGATTATCTTTCTCGTGGCTTTACGTGTTACGTTAATGAATGAATGAAAAGTATTTTGTAACGTAAAGTGGAAAATATTGAAAAGAGGAACATAATGAAAGAATGCATGCACTAATAATGAATGAAAGTAAAAAAGGCTTGCAAGCAAATGTATGAGGTGAGCGACCCTGCTATCGCAACAGACTCGAAACGAGATCCTTGTAATTCAACCTCGGGCTTTATGCCAACAGGCTTTGTGCCTAGAATGGTGGCTTCAGGCTACGGGCTACGGGCTTTATGCCAATTAGTAAAGGAGCTTTGTGCTCAGAATGGCGGTTTCGGACCGTGATGGGGGAAAAGCCTGAGAGGATCTTGAGTTAGTACAAAATGAGCGAGTTGATAAAGTATGAAACGAACGAAGTGACAAAGCATAAAATGAACGCTAACGAATTATAATAATAAAGTGCGAAACGGGATCCTTGTCATTCGAACTCAGTAATCGTGGCTGTGTGCCATGAAGAGGGTAAAGCTTGACAGGATCTAGATAGAAGTGAAAGATAATAAGTGATGTACAAAAAGGGCGACAAGTACGAAATGTGTAAATGTATGAAACTAACGATGATGAAGATAATAACTATTACCTTGATGTACGTATGGTGTGTGATCATGTGCGATAGTAAGAAAATATATTTTAAAGAATGAAAGGTAATATAATGTTTTATAAAACTAGAACTCACTCAGTAACGCTGACTTTTTATGTGTTTCTAGTTGGCTGGTAATGTTGCTGAGGATGGCACGGGGCGGCTACTCGGCTCATTTTGGATGGCATTCTTTTGTATAATGTTTTTGCACTGTAATACAAACAGACGATGTTTTGTAATGAATGTTTTATTAGCTTGCAAATGAATTTACATATAAGAAAGGTTATTTCTAATGTTCCGCTACGATGTTTTATGAAATATGAATGTGATTATATGGGTTATGCGCGATGATTGATTAGTTGTAAGTGTCCCAGAAATGGGGCCTTACAAGTTGGTATCAGGGATAAAGTTTAAGTGAAATGGGTAAATTTTCAAAATAAAACATAACTTAAACTGAGAATAGGACGGAAAGGGAAGGGATGCCAGTCTGAGTAACTGCGTGCCATCAGGTATTTCATAATGTTAACAGGTATTATGTGTGCATGTTATGTGGTTTATGTGCTGCTTGTAGATTTAGATACTGATGTAGTCAAGATAGGTAATACTCTGGGTATGAAGAGTAAAGTAAGTGACTAATCATAACTGACCACTGTAATTATTGACTTACTATACTTGACATAAACTGAGCTATTCTCTTGAATGACCGTGTTGGTGTTTGAATCTTTCAGTGTGCGTTAGAGGATGGCTGGTGGTAGATCTTCTAAAGCTTCAAGGGGTGGAGGTCGTGGTGGGCCTGGTCCTGAACCACGTCCTAAAAGTGGAAGACCTAGGGTGGAAAAGGTGGTTCATGAAGAACCTGAACCCCTCATCCGGAGGGCGGTGATGAGAGTGCCAATCTGAGAGCCTTGGTAAAGGAGGCTGTTGTTGAAGAAGTACTTCAGGTTATGCAGACGATCTTACCGTCTGTGGTGACCGAAGTTATCAAGGCTGTTGTAACATCTCGTATTCTACAATAATAATAATAATAATAATAATAATAATAATAATAATAATAATAATAATAATAATAATAATAATATTAGTAATAATAATAATAATAGATTGTCAAATTTAAAAGTCAAATTATAAGTTGAAGGGGTCTTTTTGTCATTTTTGAAACTTCAAATGAATGTTTTGGGCATAAAATAAAAAAGAAACAAAACCACAGGGACTGGAACTGTAATTTTTTTTAAACCAATCCCCCTTCCCCGTAAATCCGGCAACACCTCCGGCGAGGTCCGGCCGAACGCCGGCGAACCCCAAAACCACCTCAAAACTCAATCATTTTGCTCCAAATTGGTCCCATTACGCTCGTGGGTCAGATTCGAATCACATGGGCACTTTAATTTGAAAATGTGAGTGCGATTTAGAACCTGTTCCCTTCCCCGCGTTGTCGGCCCCTTTTCCAGCCACGAATCGCAATAACACACTAAATTAATCAAATTAATCGCACCCAAACGAACATATAACTGGACTTAATCGTTTGCAACTTTAAATATCTCTTAAAACAAACACAAACAGCTTTTTGATTCTCTCTATAGTCGCGGTTGTTCTTGGTTCATTCCAGACACCATTTCAAATCGAATCAGGTAATCAAACCTATGTACATGCTCGGTTTCATGTGGGGAACAAAAGCCCCATAAATGTTTCTGTTATCGGAATCAATTGGATGGTCAATTGAATCGATTTGGGATTAGGGTTCATGTCGAAAATTTGGGGATTTCTGCTTATTCGGTTTTTAACAATTAAAAACCAAGAGCTGATGCAGTTGTGAGCCTTGGTCTATTGGTTCCGTGTTTCCCTGCTATGTTGAAGGTCCCAGGTTCGAAACCCGGCTACCTCCCATATTTTTTTAAATAGTTTTTCAGCCATATATTGATTTAGAAAATTTTTAATAAATATAAAAATATTTTTTATAAACTTTAAATATTTTTTTAAACATCAAACAAATTTCAAAAAATTTATTTCTTATAATATCTTAACATTTTATTCTATTTTATTAAAACAAATAATGTAGCTAGTTAAATAATTTATAAAATAGACTTTAAAATTTCTTTACCTTAACAAAATATTACAATTGGATTATTTTCTTGTTTTAGCTTATTAAATTCTTATTCAAATAATAAATAATAAAACATTTGATCCAAATATTATTTTTTAAATGTATATCTAACCTTTATATTTAAATTGTTCCCTTTTAAAATAATTAAATGATTACTGAACTTGAAACAATAAATCTTTATGATAGTATTGGACATTATATTAGTTAAGGTTTTGTCATGATAACTGTAGAAATTATATAATTTACAATTTGACGAATTATTTACAAATATTATTTTTACTAACTAAAGGTTTAGATTAATAATTTATTATTAATCAAAACGTTATTCCTATTAATTGTAAATAATTATAAAGCTTGATTAATAGTGAATCATATCAATAGTTTATACTTGAAGTCAATTCTAAAATAATTACTTATACAATTCTTTTAATGAACTATAAATATAAATACTTACATTATAAACTTATTACTTATTAAAAACCATAAAACTATTGAAAGCCAAACTCTTATTTGAACGTTAATTATAATATTAACCTTAATCTTTATCTCATAAACTATATATTTAGGTGCTTGTAATGGATACTATGGATCATCGTTTAACCTTTTATATCATATTGTAATGTCTACATCAATGTGAGTATTTCCATATCCCTTTTTCTTATTTTCACACTTTGGGGTGAAACATGTTAACTTATATCATTGCACTTGTAAACTTATTCGAGACTTGTAAACTTTATGGCAATTTACTTAAAGTTGTGGTTAGTTGAACTTTTGTGGTTACCATGTTATGGCGTTATATGTACAATCATTAACTATTGCTAGCCCAGCGAAGTCATAGATCTATGGGACAGACAACCTATTTGGTGGCCCTAGTGTCGTATTCTTGAGCACTACGGGGATCAAATACACTTAGCTGATCGTACATACTTTTAACGTTAATAAAAATATTAACGTCGTTTGAACTTGGGGTGTGACAGCTGTGAGGGAGGGAGAAAGGAAGAAAAGAAGTAGACCTACGGGTGAAAGAAGATAGCCCAAGACTAAGACGGTTCTATCTGATGATGAAGAATAAGAGGAAGAAGAAGAGCCTACACCGGAGGCGGTACGAGGCTGTAACTAAGGTGCATTTCAAAGGTGCAAGCCCCCTACTTTTGATGGTAATGGCACTGCTGCTGCTGCTCACTGATGGGTGAGGGAAATGGAAGCTGTTCTAAATATCAGCGAGTGCCGAGAAGACCAAAAGGTGAAGTTTGTTGCCCACTTGTTTGTGGACTCGTCTTTGTGTTGGTGGGACAATATAGTCCAAGCCGAGGGTAGTTGGGCGATTAGGAAAATGAAGTGGTCCGAGCTGAAAAGGTTGGTGATTGAGGAGTTCTATCCTCACAGGGAAATGGATAAGGTGGAAAGGGAATTCCTGCAGCTGGAGGTGGGAACCATGACACATCAGCAGTACACCACGAAGTTCAACGAGATGGCACGTCTGGTGCCGGATCAGGTGACGCCTCTGTCACGGAAGATTAAGAGGTACATTCAGGGTTTTCCAGGGATATTCGCAGGCACATGATCGCTGCCCGACAGAGCACGTTTAGGTCGGTGGTGGACTTGGCAGGGAGGTTATACGATGAGAGGGTTGTAGTGGTGGTGGCTGAAGGTAATAGGAAGGGTGGTGGTGATCGAAAATGGAGAGGGAAGAGGTTCGGTCGGGGTGATGCCTTGACGAGTAACAAGAGTGCACGGGTGGATGACCATCGTGTGGTCACATCAGGTGCAGGGTCGAAAAGGTGTGGTAAATGCAGGAAGGAGCATTCGGGAGAATGTAAACGGGGATCAAATATCTGCTTTAAGTGTGGGAAGCCTGTTCATATGACGAGAGATTTTAGAGTTATAAGGTGTTATAACTGTGGGGGAAATGGTCATCTGAGCAAGGATTGCAAGAAGCCAAGGGCTGAAAGTTCGGGAGCGAAGAAGGCTGGAGGAGAAAGGTAGACGGCAAGCGCCCGAGCTTTCACGATGACTCGGGAGGAGGCTAGAACGAACCCTGATGTAGTGTCAGGTACGTTTCTCGTAAATCAAACTCTTGGATCTGTGCTATTTGATTCTGGAGCTAGTAGCAGTTTCATTTCTGCTGCCTTTTGTGCTAAGTTGCTCGTTAAAAGTAGAAGTATCGATGAGCCCTTCGACGTAGAAACTACTATAGGTAAGTCTATAAGGATTTCTGAAGTGATAGAAGACTGTGATATTGAATTAGAAGTTCATAAGTTTCCGGTTAGACTATTCTTGATGACCTTATGTGGTTTCGATTTGGTTCTTGGGATGGATTGGTTAGCGGATTATGAGGCGAACATTGTGTGTCGCATGAAGATGATTGGTTTGACAGCGCCCGACAGTACTTCGGTGACGGTTTATGGTGATCGGGTTACTCTGATTCTAAATGTGATTTCAATAGCGGTGGCGGGAATGTGCATGAGGCGTGGATGTAGTGCCTACTTGGCCTATGTAAAGGATGTGAATACGCTGACACCACAACTGTCTGATGTACCGGTGGTGTGTGACTTTCCAGATGTGTTTCCTGAAGACTTTCCAGGAGTGCCACCTGACCGAGAGATCGAGTTTCAGATTGATCTGAAACCGGGTGCCCAACCTGTTGCCAAAGCACCGTATCGGTTGGCTCCGACTGAGATGAAAGAGTTGATGGAGCAATTGCAAGAACTGCTTGATAAGGGGTTTATTAGATCAAGAATCTCTCCTTGGGGTGCTCCGGTCTTATTCGTATAGAAGAAAGACGGCAGTATGAGGATGTGTATAGACTACCGTAGCTGAACAAGCTGACGGTGAAGAATCGGTACCCGTTACCGAGGATTGATGATTTGTTTGATCAGCTTCAAGGTGCCAGTTGGTTTTCAAGGATAGATCTTCGATCTTGCTACCATCAGCAAAAGGTGAAAGAGCAGGACGTACCTAAAACAACTTTTCGCACACGTTATGGTCACTACGAGTTCCTCGTTATGTCATTTGGGTTGACTAATGCGCCAGCCGCTTTTATGGACTTGATGAACCGAGTGTGTCGGCCGATGTTGGATAAATCAGTGATTGTGTTTATTGATGAAATCCTGATTTATTCAAAGAGCGAGATAGAGCAAGCCAGGCACATTCGAGAGGTGTTGGAGATGTTGAGAAGGGAGAAGTTGTATGCCAAGTTCTCAAAATGCGCATTTTGGTTGCGCGAGGTTCAGTTCTTGGGTCACGTGGTGAATCCGGAGGGGATTATGGTGGATCCAACAAAGGTGGAAGCGGTGATGCAATGGACGTCTCCAAAGACGCCATCCGAGATTCGCAGTTTCTTGGGTTTGGCGGGCTACTACCGAAGGTTTATTCAAGACTTCTCTAAGATCGCTTCTCCACTAACCAAGTTGACCAGGAAAGATGTAAAGTTTGTGTGGGGTCAAGCTCAGGAGAAGGCATTTGAGGAATTGAAGGCGAGGTTGACTTATCCTCCGGTATTGTCATTACCCGATGGAAGTAAGGATCTGGTGGTTTGTTCTGATGCTTCCTACTTGGGGTTGGGATGTGTGTTAATGTAGAGGGGAAAAGTTATAGCCTACGCATCCTGACAATTGAAGGTTCATGAGGTTAACTGTCCTGCTCATGACTTGGAGCTAGCAGCTGTGGTCTTTGCACAAAAGATTTAGAGGCACTATCTCTACGGGACGAAGTGCACCATTTTCACTGACCACAAGAGCTTGAAGTACTTCTTTGAGCAGAAGGACTTGAACATGAGACAGAGAAGATGGTTGGAGCTCATCAAGGATTATGATTGTGAGATCTATTATCATCCGGGCAAAGCCAACGTGGTGGCGGATGCATTTAGCCGAAAGGAAAGACCCGAGCCGATTTGGGTGAAGTTGTACCAGCTGATCATGACCTCGAATGTGATGATGCAAGTCAAGGAGTTTCAAGATGAGGCATTAAAAGAAGATCATCTTAACTCTGAAAGAATGAGAGGTCTGGTCGTGGAGTTGGGTGAAAACACATTTCGTGTTAGAACCCGGTTTGGACGAATGTGGATTCCTCGTCTCGGGGATCTACGGGTCAAGATTATGAGCAGCTCATAAGACTCGATACTCTATTCATCCCGGTACTACAAAGATGTACCAAGACATGAAGAAAGATTACTGGTGGCCGGGTATGAAGCGTGACGTAGTGGAGTATGTGAGTAAGTGCCTTAATTGCTTGCAAGTGAAGGCCAAGCATCAAAAGCCATATGGGAAGATCCAACCTTTGGATATACCGGAATGGAAGTGGGAGCACATCACCATGGATTTCATTACGAAGCTGCAGCGTACTCCGAAAGGGTATGATGCTATATGGGTGATTGTTGACCGCTTGACAAAGAGTGCTCACTTCCTACCGATCCACGAGCATATTCATCTGAGAGGTTGGCTGATTTGTTCATCAAGGAAATTATAACTCGTCATGGTGTGCCGGTGTCTATTTTGTCTGATCGTGACACCCGGTTCACATCAAAATTCTGGAAGAAATTCCACGACGCCATGGGGACGAGGTTACATATTAGCACGGCTTATCATCCTCAGATTGATGGTCAGTCAGAAAGGACCATTCAGACATTGGAGGACATGCTACGGGCATGTGTGATTGATTCTAGGGGAAGTTGAGATGACCACTTACCTTTAGCTGAATTCTCATACAAGAACAGCTATCATGCCAGCATTGATATGCCACCTTATGAAATGCTATATGGTAGGAGATGCAGAACACCCGTTTATTGGGGTGATATTGGTCATAAAGAGTCGAGGTGATCGAGGCTACGACTAAAAACTTGAAAGGATCAAAGCCTTCATGAAGGCAGCTAAAGATAGACAGAAGTCGTATGCTGATAAACGACACAGACCAATTGAGTTCCAGGTGGGTGACCGGGTTATGTTGAAGGTCTCACCTTGAAGGGTATCATTCGTTTTCGAAAACGGGGTTTGTTGAGCCCGAGATACATAGGCCCTTTCCAAATCATTGCTCGAGTAGGAGAGATGGCCTACAGATTGAAGTTACCAGATGAGTTAAGTGGAATTCACCCGACATTCAACGTATCTTATCTAAGGAAGTGTTTGGCAGATGAAGATATGATTGTTCCACTGGAGGATATCGAAGTAGACGAACGGCACAATTATGTGGAGCAACCAGTGGCAATCATCGATCGAAAAGAGAAGAGGCTGAGAAATAAATTGGTTCCTCTTGTGCGTGTACAGTGGAGGCACAGGAAGGGATCCGAGTCAACATGGGAGGCCGAAGAAGAAATGAGGCAACATTACCCACGTTTGTTTTAGGAATAACAGGTTTCGGAGACGAAACCTATATAAGGGGGGTGGACTTGTAACACCCGGATATTTTTCTTTAAAGCCGACGAAACAAGAAAAAGAGAAATAAACCCAAAATCGGGGGACCAAACGCGCCAACGAGAGAAAGCCGCGCGAGTGGGAGTATCTAAGGGAGAGGGCAGCCCTTACCCTCTCCCCACACCCACACATTTCAGCTATAGAGAGAAAGAAGAGAAAAAAAAGGGAGAAGAGAAGAAGAAAGCTTTGTTCGAGCGGGTTCGAGACTGCAAAATCGTCATGTTGCGGGTCTAGACGAAGCTCTTCTTCTTGGTGTAGTTTGTGTGACTTCTAGGACCCCTATTTTACTCGTTTTCAACTTATTTGGGGCTGGAACACATAGTAAACCCGTTTTTATATGTATGTGTGTTTGACCCATTTGGGTATGTTTGCGTGTGATGCGTTTGGGGTATGTCTTCGAGCTTGTGTGTGCTTGAATGATGTTGTAGTGTGCATTCCTAAGGTTTAGGATGGTGGACTTGGGCTTAGAATGGGTTTGGATGAGCTTGGAGGTCAAAAATGGCAGTTTGGGTTCGGGATGAACTGCATTCTGCATCAGTTAGGGCTAGGCGACCGACTGGAGGCCATTCGGCCGACTGGAGTGCGATTGGGGTTCAGCCGCACGATTGAGGTTCAGTCGCACGACTAGAGGGACAGTCGCATGGGGAGTCATGCGACTGAGAGCCTAGTCGCATAGGTACTCATCCGCATTAAGTCCATCCGCATGAGGTCCATTCGTACAAGGACCATTCGCATAGAGTTTAACCGCATGAGGTCCATTCGCACGATTGGGTCATCATGTGCGTTGGTGTTCATCCGCATAGGTCTAATCGCATGATGTTCAGTCGCATGAAGGTCGTGCGACTGAAGGGTGCCCATACGCCCAAATAGGGTTGTTGTACCCGAAGAGAAGCATATTTAATTACTGACTTTCGGGGGAAAGTGTAGATGTAAGTTGTGACGTGAAAGTCCCCGTAAGTACATGTAAGATGCCTATTGGGATCTTAGAGGGTATGTAGGGCACGATGATGTTGCATGTTTAGGCATGATGTATGTTAAGTATGTATGATGATGCCCTGTATGATGATGTTATAGTGTATGTTATGTTCCTATTTATGATATATGTTTATCTTTTCATGGCTTTACGTGTTATGTTAATGAATGAAACGAAAGTATTGTGTAACGTAAAGTGGAAGATAATGAAAGAGGAACGAAATAAAAGAATGCATGCATTAACGAACGAATGAATGAAAGTAAGAAAAGGCTTGCAAGCAAATGTATGGTGGTTCACACCCAATGAAGGGTGTTAGCTCAACTGTGTGTGGGTTAGCTACCCCAGAAGGATGCACACTGGGGTCCAATCCTTGTGATTGACCATATGTATGGAATCCTTGCTTCTTGCCCTAGGTACTGGAGTCAGCTTCGTGCACAATGTTCGAGGTCTATAAAAGACCTCAGCCCAGTAACCAGCTTCGTGCACAATGTTCGGGGTCTAGCACATGGCATTGATCCGTAATGAAAAGAGAAAAGCTAAGTGGTGAATGTACTTGCCCTAGGTACTGGAGTCAGATTCATGCACAATGTTCGAGGTCTATGAAAGACTTTAGGCCCAGTAACCAGCTTCGTGCACAATGTTCGGGGTATTGTACATGTCGTCGGAAGTAATGAACGTACGAACAAAAGAATGTATGAAATGAACATTAACCAAATGTCAAACAAAGAACGAAACGGGATCCTTGTCACTTGACCTCAATAATCGTGGCTGCGTGCCATGAAGAGGGTAAAGCTTGACGGGATCTAAATGACAGACGAATGATGTTGATGTACGTTGAATGAACGAAAGTTAACGAATGTACAGAAAAAAATAATGATATTATCTATGTGTACGTATGATGTGTAATCATGTACGAAAGTATAATATGATTTGAAAGAAAGTAAATAACGGTTTTAACGAAAGTAAAGTATTTTATTTATAAAGCTAGAACTCATTCAGCAACGCTGACTTTTTTATGTGTTTTCGGTTGGCAGGTAAGGTTGCTGAGGATGGCACGGGGCGGCTACTTAGCTCTTTTGGATGGCATCCATTTATATAATGCTTTTGTGATGTAATGAAACAATATATATTTGTAATTGATTAACGATGTATTAACTTGCAAAAGCATTTATATTGAAATGAAAAGTTATTTTACTAATTCCGCTGCAATGTTTATTAAGACAAATGAGAATATATGTTTTAAGTGCGATGAATGTCCAGCTGTAAGCGTCCCGGAAACGGGGCCTTACAAAATTTACTTGACTACAATTTAGGTATTTCCATGTCTGTGATCCTTGATTAATTGTGATTTGGTTTGATAATTATACAGTTAAGCGAGTTCCTTTTTTAATTTTTCAAAGGCAGTCCTTTTCTTCCCCGGACCGATGACTCGCTTGTTCAGTACTGCTAACTATTATTGAAGGATCCTTTTTCTTCCCAGTTGGCCTGCATCGGCTAGGGATGGTACGTTATTTAAACAGTGACCCGTGATGATTTATAAGGGTACTGTGTAGAGACTAGTGTGAACCCTAAACCATATTTGTTTGTGTTAAGTTAAATTATGTTCAAATTAAACCTTTAAACATGACATATAGGGGGGAGTCGTTTATAAAGCTTCAAATTTTAGGAAAATTTTGTTTTACAAATTTCATGTTTGTGATGATGATATTTTAGTGTAAATTATGTTAAAATAAGGCGTTAGACATTAGATTTAGGTACAAATACCTTTTGAAAAAAATCTCTAAACCTTTGAAACTCTTAAGTGTTACTGAAATCGGTGTTTGTGATTATAATGATTTACTGTACATTGTGTTCAATAGAAACAGTTACATATGAGAACTAGAAAGAAAATTTAGGCCACAAACTTTCGATTGAAGAAAACTATATGGTTGAAGAAACAGGAAATTGTTGTTGAATTTTATAGTTAAAAAAAAGACCAATTTTTCTTCCTATCTGAATTTTAAAATAGAAAGAGGATAATTCTTTTACATCATCTTGCTTGTTGTAGAAGTTTTATTACTTATTTATCTAGTTTTTTAATGGGACATAAACAAAAGGCGGGAAAATATATTTCAATTCAGTAACTCAAATGAATGGAGACACTCAACAGGTTTTACAATCTCCATTATACTGATTGATGTTTTGTTTCACTGTATTGTATTCTAACATTTGTATGATTAATGGTAAAACAGTTAGGAGTAGCGAAAGAATAGCCTGTAAATCAGTGAGCGGATTTAAAAACATAGCAGGAAGCCCTATAGAGATAGACGTTGATGGACATACGGACCACGGTTAGTTAGTCATTACCTAATTATATTTTGTATCTCAGTACCCACGTTATTATCTTTTATTTACAAATCATGTAATGCACTGTACAAAACAGGTTCTGATGATGAATCAAACTTGCCACTTACAAACTGATCCGATCCGCTCTGCTCGTTTACAACCGATCAGATTTCAAAAGAGCATTTTCCGAGCATTTTACGATCGATTGTTGAACGATCCTAGAGCGTCGATCAGTTTGGATGGCCCTAATTATCTGTATTTTACATCACATTACATCATATTACAATATGCTTTACAATTTACTACTATGAAAAGTAAAAGACACACACTTGTGTGTTAAATGCCATAATACTAATAGATATGCATTAACATTATAATATCGTATAATTAACAGTAAGGAACATTAAAGCTAATAGTAAACTTATAAACATTAACAAAAAGTAGTACAATAAATCACATCTGACTACTGATAATTACATACTATTAAATCAGGGCATGTCATGTTTGAATTTATAACTAAAGTTATATTACATTTAATTGCTGTGAAATTACAGTTAACTTACACCAGGGCATATTATCTTCTACATTAATTACACTTAGTTAATGCTCCCACTAGGGTTAGCACATACTACTACGGTGAGAAACTATGTTTTACATCACATTACATCATATTACAATGTGCTTTACAATTTACTACTATGAAAAGGTAGGGGGACACACACTTGTGTGTTAAAATTCATAATAATAATATATATGAATTAACATTATAATAACGTATGATTAATAATAAGCAACATTAAAGCTAAAAGTAAACTTATAAACATTCGCAAAAAGTAAAAATAAATCACATCCGACTACTGATAATTACATAGACTTACATCAGGGCATGTCACGTTTGAATTTAAAATTAAAGTTACATTACATTTAATTACTGTGAAATTACAGTTCATGTTATCTTCTAGATTAATTACGCTTAGTTAGTGCTCCCGCTAAGGTTAACACATACTACTACAGTGGAGAACTATGTTTTACATCACATTACATCAGATTACAATGTGCTTTACAATTTACTACCATGAAAGAGTAGGAGACACACACTTGTGTGTTAAATGCCATAATAATAATAGATATGCATTAACATTATAATAACGTATGATTAACAGTAAGAAATATTAAAACTAACAGTAAACATATAAACATTAACAAAAAGTAGAAAATAAATCACATCCGACTACTGATAATTACATACACTTACATCAGGGCATGTCATGTTTGAATTTAAAACTAAAGTTACATTAAATTTAGTTACTGTGAAATTACAATTAACTTACACCAGGGCATATTATCTTCTAGATTAATTATACATAGTTAATGCTCCCGCTAGGGTTAACACATAATACTATGGTGGAAAAGTTAAAAGTATATTTACATTACACATACTTATAGTAAAATTAAAATTACTTACTACATTTGAGTAAAAAATAAATTAAATCACATAATATGCAGGGGTCGAATTAAAAACATTGAACTTAAATATGACTCAAAAAAGATTTAACGTTACAAAATTCACATCAGCTTACACTTATGATCTACTTTTTACACCACATTACATCATATTACAATGTGCAACTTTTAATTACTATAAATGTGTTATGGTTCACATCAGTTTACACTTATTACCTATGTTTTACATCATATTACATTAGATTACAATATGCTACACTTATTTACTACAAGTCTATTACACTTAGTTAGTAAATCAGATTACAATGAAACATGTGATGTAGTATTGACTATTGGTTCGGTGGTATCAAAACTCTTCCATTTAGGCTTACCCCATTTGTTACATAATAATGTGTGATGAGTAATGATACCATTCCTATCTCTTAAACCCTCCTACACGTACAACAAACCCACATGACTCCGTATAGCGTTGGTACATGTTCAACACCTGCTCCCAAGAAGTAAATAAAGCACCAACGTACGGCTTCTGATCGACGGAAACCTCAGGACTCCAATACTTACTGCCATTTGGGGTCTGAATATCTTACTACAGTGACTTCCTGTGGTAGAAAAAGATGAAAAATATGGTGGAGCTGCTAACTATAGTGTAGGAGAAAAACATAGGACAAGGTAAACAAAAATAAAAATTGGGTTACATCTTATAAATAAAAGTCTGACATCTTGGCAGTGTAACCCTCTTGTTACATGTTGTCTAACTGTGATATTGGACAGTGAAACCTGGCTACATTTTTTAGAAAAAGTTGGTTGCATTTTTTAGAAAAAGTTGGTTACATTTTTTCAGAAAAAGTTGGTTACATTTTCTTTAAATTGCGACAGTGTAAGATTTTGTTAAAACTTTGTCTTAATATTAATAAAGATGTTAACACTAAAAGAGAACACTAGTGACTAGCTACAATAACAAAAATGAAACTGTAAAATATTACTAAAGATGGGTTACATCTTAAAAATAATAAGTGTAGCTTCTTGGCAGTGTAACATAGTGTAACCCTGTTGTTACATAATGTCTAAATGTTTAAAAACTTGTTACCACTATACAAAAAACAAGGAAAGTACATGAAATTAACAAAAAGAACTTGTAAAAAATACAAAGTAACAAAATAAAACAATAATAGTTTATTACATTTAAAAAAAGAATTTGGATAGTGTAACCTGTTGTTACAGGTTGTCTTATTGTTAATAAAGATGAAATCGCCATAAAAAATAAGGGTGACCAACTAAAATAACAAAAAAAATTGTAAAAATATTACTAATGATTATTTAGACACAAAGGATAAGAAACAACAAAATGAGTTTAGTTGATAAGTATGTCATAAATAAAGAAGAAAATATCCTGATGATAAAGTTACTAAAGATATTACAAAAAAAGAACACTAGTGACTAGGTACAATAACAAAAATAAAACTGTAAAATATTACTAAAGATGGGTTACATCTTAAAAATAATAAGTATGACTTCTTGGCAGTGTAACATAGTGTAACTATGTTGTTACATGATGTCTAAATATTTAAAAAGTTGTTACCACTATACAAAAAATAAAGAAAGTACATGAAATTAACAAAAAGAACTTGTAAAAAATACAAAGTAACAAATTAAACAATAAAAGTTGATTACATTTAAAAAAAGAATTTGGATAGTGTAACCTATTGTTACATGTTGTCTTATTGTTAATAAGATGGAACCGCTATAAAAAATAAGGGTGAACAACTAAAATAACAAAAAGAAAACTGTAAAAATATTACTAATGATTATTTAGACACAAAGGATAAGAAACAAAAAAATGGGTTTAATTAATAAGTATATCATAAATAAAGAAGAAAATATCCTGACGACAAAGTTGAAAGAGGAGGGTTTCCCATATAGAAAAGGAATTTTAAAAAATTTACAGACTACCTCAAAGAAAAAAACGATACATTTCAAAACATACTACAATTATGAGAAAACTAACCATGCCGATCATAACCAATATATCGAAGAGGAGAGTTACCAGTAACCACATCATGCGCGTTTTTCACACGGGATTCCTCACGAGAGACTTCATCTACAACATCCTCACAAGAACCTTTGCAGGATCGATTATGGGTGGTTTTTCTCTCAACTCACTGTGAACAACACTCAGCAAGTAGTCTATGAAGAGTTGGTCATAATATAACAAGTAACAAGCAGTAAGAAAATTAACACAGCAAGTAAATTTTCAAGGTACTTTTATATATTGCTTCTCAACTCAAAGGATTACAAGACTCTTGGACTCAAATCACTTATCTAAAGAGTTACAAGGAGAAGGTATATATAATACTACCTACAGCTAGATATACTTTGATACCAGCTGGACACCTCTAACCTTACATCTATACTACAAGACTCTAGGTGAGGTCTTTCAAACATGTACTATCATAAAAAGGTGAACAGTAGAATAAAGTATGGTCAACAACATGGCTCTTTAGGAAGATGCCATGCTGTATCAGAGGTCTTCAGCGGACTGACAGGGACCATACTATTATCTGCTGGACATAGCAATGTCTTCCGAAGGATAAAGTGCTTCGGAAGTATAACTTCTTCCGAAGGCACTTATACTTCGGAAGACTGCTTCTTCCGAGGCTTGGAGTCTTCTTTGTCTTCGGAAGCAGACTTTGTCTTCAGCTCTTTCATCAGACTTTGTCTTCAGAAGCAGACTTTGTCTTCAGCTCTTTCATCAGACTTTGTCTTCGGAAGCTGACTTTGTCTTTAGCTCTTTCATGACTTTGTCTTCGGAAGATAGTCTTCAGCTATTGGCTTCAGCTGTTGTCTTCAGCAGTTGACTTCAGCTTTTGCCTTCAGTAGATATCTTCAGCTGTTGTTCCTCAGACTCTCGGAAGATCTCTTGCTTGGCTTCGGAAGCCCTTCAATGTAGCACCAAAAGTGACTATGAAATGGTTTTGGTTGCACCAGCCTTATCATGATCCAACAAACTCCCCCTAGGCTGATGCTACCAAAACTTCACTTCTCTCTTATTCTCAAAGCTCTCAGCACCAAGGAAAGTAAGTGTTTATCAGTGTCTTCATTCTTTCCTGCTGTGGTACTGAGAATCTTATACAGATCCTTGGTGGACAGAACCTCTACTCTGTCACCTTGGATTATGTGTACCCTCTGTTATGGCCCTCTGAAAAGAGTTAGTTGATGGGAAGTATAGTCATATTCCCATCGAACTATTAGTTCCAATTCAGGACCTTCCACCATCTGTAGAAAGGCTGTGCCTTTGGTGGTTGGTCTTTCCTTGTCTTCCACTCCTTTCAACTTCAACTCTTCTTCAATCTTGGCTCTTCTACTTCGTTCAGCCAAGTGGAGACCGCTGATATGGTTTCTGATGTGTGCAGCAGTCTCAGAGTTGGAGGGATTGGAGAATGGCTTCTCTGCAAGCTCAGCAAAATCAAATCTGCTGAGATGCAGTAGAGAAGTGGCATTAAGCATGTTGGTTTCACCATTCTCCCTTTCCATAACAAAGTTGTGAGAAGGTTCATCGAACCTCCACTGGATTATAGCATTTCTAGGTCCAGGAGATTGACCAGAAATCCTGTCCTCTTTCCTTGTATCCAGTAGAGTCACCAGTCTCCTTCTTAGTCTCCTTCTTAGTCTCTTCTCCTCAGCATTGAGGGTATCGGAGTTGAGACCAAGAAGTCTTGCAGCCTGGCCCAAGGTGTCTCTAGGCAACTCAAGAAATTGGCCTAGGGTGAGGGAGCTTGAAGAGTTATCAACATAGGTGATGTTGATAAGCTCTCCCTCACAGGAGATGCTGCTCAAAGTAGTGCAGTTGATGAGCCTCGTCTTGAACTCCTTTATTTCCTCAAAGGAGAGATGTTGAGGAGGCTGAGGGGATGGTCTTGGTTTTGTTGGGTAGGCTTAGGTTTAGTGGTTTTGGGTTGTGTCTTGGGTTTTAGGATGGGTAGTTTGGGTGGTTGAGGTGATGTGGTAGGTTTAGGTAGAGTTGTGGGTTGAGGGGTGAAGGTTTCATCAGTGGGTTCGGTTTTGATGGGAAAAGGGGTTGGTTCTGGTGTGGGTTGTGGCTGTGGTTGAGTGGCTGGGGTTGAGACCGTTCCCTGTACCCTCCTGTACATCTCCCTTCTCTTCCCCAAACGGATGTCAGCTTTGATTTCACTGACTATCCGCTGGAGTGTCCTTTCGGACATAGGTCCCACCTGCCTACCAGAGAAGCCATGAGCCCGGAGATAGTCCTTCATCCAGGCTTTGTCATTGGACTTCTTGGTGGCAGTGACCTCTTCTCTTCCTCCCTCCTCTCCTCTCCCTCAACTTCTCCCTAGCAGCCTTCTTCCTTTCCTTCTCCATTTGATCCTGCTCTTGTTGTGGAGCAGCAGGATCATGTCATCATCATGAGGAGACAGTTCAGGATGACTGAAGCCTCTTGAGAGTAGGAATTAATCCTGTCCTCTCTCAGCTTCAGGGCTGCTTCTCTTCTTTCTTCTTCTTCCCTCTCTAAGGTCAACCTGGCTTCCTTTTCTTGTTGTAGCCTGGTTGACCTCTCTAAAGTCACCAACTCCTCTAGTGGTAGCAGGAGTATCTCCTCATTGGCAGCTCCTAGACTAATGAGCTGGTCAATGAGTGTTGTTCTTCTCTTCTGGTTGATTTCTTCTTGATTGGCTGCAGCTGCCTTAGAACTAGCAGCTAGCAGCTTTTCAGTAGTAAACCTACCTTTCTTTTTGGCCTTCTCAATCCATCCTCCTCCTGAAGCTCTTCCGCAGTCAGTTTCGTTTTCCTTTGTCTTGGTGGTGCTTGACTGTGGTGGTTCTTGGATGGAGGGTTATGATTGAGAGAGAAGTTCAGCTGGTGTTTAGGTTGGAGGAATGTCAGAAATGTCCTCCCTGCTCACCTCAGATGCTATTTCAGCAATAACATCTGTTGATGGTCAGTTCCTCGGACATCTGAAATAAGCCTTCCGCAGCTTCTATTTCAGCCTCGGAAGACTTTTCTTGTTCTTCCGAGGCTTCCATGTAAGCTTCGGAAGCTTCAGCTTGAGCTTCGGAAGATGAGACTGCTGCAAGTTCTGTCCCATCTGTTTCAGTTGCTGGGCCATCAGTCCCATTTCCCCTTCGAAGCTAATCTCAGGTTCCATGTGGACCTTAGGTTGACCAACTTCTTCCACAGTGGTAGAAGGTGCAGTCAGTCTTTGAAGCTCCTCAGCCCTAAAGTATATAAGTGTGGTGTCGGGGCTGGGCTGTTCTAGGGATGATCTCAATACAAACTTTGTGAAAAGTCTGTAGAGATCTTGAAGCATCTTTGAGTCAATCTCTAGAAAGGATTGAGATGACTCAGGTAGTGTGATGAGTTGGGAAGTTAGAGATTGGGTCTGTGGTTCCTCAAGTGTTTGTCTTTGAACTTTCTCCCCCTTTTTAGTAGCATCATCTTAAGAGCTAGATGAGCTAGAGGAAGAAGTCAGTTAGACCTGAATTGGTACATGCCTAACAGACCTCTCGTCTGTTTCTCAGCTAGTTGAGCCTTGAGGTTGTTAATCTCAAGTTGCTGAGTGGCAGTCCTTGATTCTAAGATCCTTACCTGTGATTCCCGGTTGGAGACCTTAGAAAGCAAGTACTGAAGTATTAGTTGCATACTTCCCTCATCTTCATGAGAAGAATCACGGGGAGATGAGATAACATACCTAGTATGCTCACTCTCACCACCAGATGTGGCTTCTTGGCACCTGGTTTCCTTGGCTCAGAGTCATCTCTTTCAGAGATGTCAATGGGCAAAGTTGCCGTAGACTCAGTCCTAAGTATATTACCACTGTCCTGAGAGCTCAATGAGAGACTCTGAGTAGTGGCCGCTGAGCCTACATGAGTCCCATCCACATCAGTGGGACTCACCTCAGTAATTGGATTTTGATGGGGGCTAGAGACAAGGGATCCCTCTTGGATCTGTTGATCTTTCAGAGGGTGTTGTAGATCAACTTCATGGCCATGGAGAGATGTAATCTCTTCATCAGTACGGAGTAAAAGGTCAGTGAAAGAGAGGGTGGTTAGTCCTACTGACCCGGGACCTAGATCAATGTCTACAGGCATTGAGCCTATGGTGGGGCTGTCCCTAGAAGGCTGCACAGGGGAGTGTAGAGACTCACCCTGTGGGCTTAAGGCTTGGGGTTCGGGCTCAGGGGTTTGAGACTGAGGAGGCTCAAAACCCACATTGAGGTCAATTGTGAAGGATGGTGTGACTCGGACTGAGTGGGAGCCCATGATTCCACTCTAGCCCTTTGGGTGTGAACAGAAGGAGCTTGTTCAATCAGAGTAGATTGAACAAGGGTTCGTTTTGGACGTCTCTAGTATGTAGCTTTGATGGGTAAAGAAGGTTTTGGCATTGTGGTGGATGTTGCTGGTGTGGGTTCATCACCTGTGGGGATAACAGGGATGTCACCAGGAGCTATGCGCTCAGTCATCTCCGGAGGTAGTGGAGTGTACCTTCCAGTGAAGTTGGCGGACATCTTCTTCAGTATCTTGAAGATGGTAGGTCTCACTTGTGGAACAGTAAGAGCAGCTGCGCAGACAAGCTTGCTCGGTTCCATCTCACAGTTGATTATGTGTTGAATAAATCGGGGATACATGAAGAATGTATCCCTGCTCAGATTTTCGATAAGGTTGGTCAACACAAATCGTGAGTAGTTGAAGCGAAGACCTCTCACCAACCCATGAACTAGGCATCCTAGTTCATATGGGATTTGATCCCAACCCCCTGATTTGTTGGAGAGGCAATGAAGGATAATATGCAGCAGGAACTTCCAATGGTAAGAGAAATTAAACTTGTACTCGGTTGATCTGCTGACATCTCCTCCATATCCTATGAGGATATAGGTGCCTTCCAAGTCTTCTTTGGGGAACTCAGTAGGAGCCCCATCATCATGGAGCTCGAGATGCTCCCTGATGAGCTGTTCAGTGATGACCAACTCTTGGCCACAAATGCGGGTTCTCAGGACTCGAACCCCATTCAGAACTGCAGTTTGACCATTGCTCCAGAATTCGGACATATGGTTGGAGTATACGGTTGGGTTAACAGTTAGTGCAGTGAGGTATGTGGATTCGGTAAGAAAGGTGATGATTTGGGTGAAGTCGACATCCCTTAACGAATCAAGTAATGCGACTTGGTTGTGCTGAGGTTAGCGTCATTGAAGAAAAGGTAAGCTTGAAATTGGGTGAAATTGAAGGTTGACAGTGAAGGGATAGTTAGGGCTGTAAAGTAGTAAAAGAAGATGAATTGATCAGTCCAGATTATTTAAAAGGGGATGAATTGTGGTAGTGGCGGTAATAGGGTAACTGTTTGGGGTTACTGTGGGTGGTATGGTGGTTTACGGCGGAGAAATGATAGTGGCAGCAAGGATAATTTTAAATAATCTGACCATCATGGACAAAATCTTTACTTTTTACAGAGTGGGGCCCAAAAGATATCCGTTACATATAAAAACCTTTACTTCCGAGGGTAAAACATTCCGAAGGTAATTGTCTTCCGAAGTCAATTTCTCTTCCGAAGCAAGGCATTGCTTCCGAAGGTAAAATGGTCTTTTGAAGGTACTTCTCTTCCGAAGCAAAGTATTGCTTCCGAAAGTAAAGTTATCTTTCCGAATGGAGAGTTTTATAAGCTTCGGAAGTAGATCTGATCAAAATCAATCGCTTCTTCCGAGACCAAAAACTCTTCCGAGAAGAAAATTTCCATTGAGGAATTTGGCTTCGGAAGATATTCAAGAATATCTTCGAGAGTTAATTCCTCTTCGGAAGGAATTTACACTTAGAATATTTTAAAGATCTTTTGTAACAGGGCTTAAATTGTATTGACACAAGATATTACACAGTAAAAGGTTTTCAAAAGATGTAGTTATTCAATGTTATCATCCTAATTGCTGATATGAGATACTTAAATCTTTGTTCATCAAATGCCTTTGTGAACAAATCAGCATATTGTTCATTTGAGTCAACTTTGATTAACTTTATCAGTGTTTCTCATGAATATCTCTAATGAAATGATACCTGATATCAATGTGCTTTGTCTTGGAGTGCTTCACCGGATTCTCAGTAATGGAGATAGCACTGTTGTTGTCAATATGGATAGGAGTAGTCATGAAGTTTAATCCGTAGTCTAACATCTGATTTGAATCCATAGCAGTTGAGCACAGCAGCTAGCAGCAGCAATGTATTCAGCTTCAGCAGTTGATGTAGAGACACAGGATTGTTTCTTGCATTGCCATGAAATAATCCTTCCACCAAGAAGTTGACATCCTCCTGATGTTGATTCTTGTCAATGTTGCAACCACCGTAGTCACTGTCAGAGTATCCATAGAGATTAAAATCACTATTTCTTGGATACCAGAGACCTAGTTTAGGTGCTCCTTTGAGGTATCTGAGGATTCTCTTTGCAGCAGCTAGGTGGGACACATTTGGAGCAGCCTGATATCTTGCACAAATGCATGTGGCAAACATGATATCTGGTCTACTAGCAGTGAGATACATCAGTGAACTAATGATTGCTCTATACTGATATTGATCAGTATCCTCCCCCTCAAGGTCAGGGCAAAGATTATGGTTTCTGGGTATGGGTGTCTGGCTGGTTTACAATCCTTCATTTCAAATCTATCTAAGATGTCTGAGACATACTTAGATTGACTTATGAAGAACCCTTCCTTCATCTGTTTCACTTGAATTCCAAGGAAAAAGTCCATTTTTCCCATGGAACTCATCTCAAACTTCTGCTTATAATGCTTTCGAAGTCCTTGCACATTTGGTCGTTTGAAGAGCCAAATATGATGTCATCAACATAGACTTTTACAAGCAAAATGTCTTCTCCACTCTTTCTGATGAAAAGAGTCTTGTCGATGGTACCTCTAGTGTATCCATTCTTCAGGAGAAACTGAGACAAGGTCTCATACCACAGCCTAGGTGCTTGGTGCAGCCCATATAGAGCTTTATCCAGTTTGCACACGTAGTTGGGGTGTGTGGGTCTTCAAATCCTGGAGGTTGACATACATAGATTTCCCTATCTATATCCCATATAGAAAAGCACACTTGACATCAAGTTGGTAGACTGTGAAGTTCTTGGATGCAGCATAAGCAAGGAAGATCCTAACTGCCTCAAGTCTTGCAACTGGTGCAAAGACATCAGTATAATCGATTCCTTCCTCCTGGGTGTATCCTTGAACTACTAGTCTTGCCTTGTTCTTGATAATCAAGCCTCTATCATCTTTCTTGTTCCTGAACACCCATTTAGTGCCTATGGGTACTTGACCAGATGGTAGTGGGCATAGATTCCAGACCTTTTGTCTTCTGAATTGAAGCAGCTACTCCTGCATCGATTCAACCCAACTACTATCCTTTAAGGCATCTTCTACCTTCTTTGGTTCCATCTGAGACAAGAAGCATGAGTACAAGCAGACATTCCCATGATGAGTTTGTCCCCTTGTTCTCACACCTCAGAGACATTCCCTATGATGTTCTCAGTTGGATGAGTGTTGTGAATCCTAAGACGAGGAATCACTTCCAGTTGCAGAGATAAGTCTAGGTTAGACATATTCTGATCAGGAACTAGATCACTCTGTCCAACTGCTGTTTCAAAGTCATTCAATGAGGACTGATTGAATGATTGAGAAACATCATCAATGGTTGGTTATGAAGTAGGATTAACAGTTGCCTGTTCCTTCAGAATACTACTTCCTCAACCTGGTGTTGTAATGGATCACCTGAAGAACTTTGAGGTTGATCAAGTGATCACTTGTTGAAGCTTCATTATTCCTGGAGATAGTTACACTATCAGATCTGTGAATGGTTGAAGGTTGTTGCCTTTCAGCTCTTGGAGAATTTGGAAGAGGTCTAGGAAGCTCAAACAGTTGACTTGCATCAGCATCAGCATCAGCATTAGCATTCTCTTGAGCAGTGTTCCAGCTGAAACATTCTCACAAGATGGTTTAGAATAGTTTGGAAACAATTCTAAATCAAAGATATACTCAGGTCCATTCCCCCTAACACAAGGAGTGTGCTCATTAACAAACTATATTGGATGATTCCTCAAATTGTTGATTCTTGATATTGTATACTCTATAGGCTTTAGAGCTAGAAGAGTATCCAATAAAGATAGCATCATCCGACTTCTCAGCAAACTTTGCTAAGTTGTCCTTTGTGTTAAGTATGGTACACCTGCAGCCAAAGGACCTTAGAAAGCCAATGAACGGTGGCCTCTTGTTCGATAACTCATAAGGGGTTTTCCATGGGGCTTAACTAGAAGAACCCTGTTCTGCACATAGCATGCAGTGCTGACTGCCTCTGCCCAGAATGTTAGAGGCAGCTTTGAATCAGCTAACATGGTCCGAGCAGCCTCAATAAGTGTCCTGTTCCTCCTCTCAGCAACACCATTTTGTTGAGGAGTTCTGGGAGCACTGTATTGTCTGGCAATCCCTTTTGAGTCACAGAATGAGTCAAGAACGAAGTTCTTAAACTCAGTCCCTTGATCACTTCTAATGATCTTAACCTTGTGATCAATTTGATTCTCTATTTTAAGAATAAAAGATTTTAAAGTTTCAGCAGTTTCATCTTTACTTCTTAAAAAGAATACCCATGTAAATCTTGTAAAATCATCAACTATCACAAGGCAGTATGATTTCCTTCCAATGCTCATTATACTTGTGGGTCCAAAGAGATCCATGTGCAATAAGTGTAATGGAGTAGTGATAGAGTTAACATATTTGGATTTATGAGATGATCTGTGTTGTTTCCCTTTCAGGCATGCAACACAGTATCTTTGCAGAAAAATTCCTTTTTAGGCAAACTATGTACCAAGTTATTTTAGCCAATTTATTCATTGTTTTAAAATTCACATGACACATGCGTTTATGCCATAGTGTTGACTCATCACTATCAGCTTTGGAAAGAAAGCATGATACTTCACCCATAGGAGAAGCATTGTTCATATCCAGCTTGTACATATCCCCTTTCCTGGGAGATATAAGAAGCACCAATCCGGAGGAATTATCATCCCTGGTTTGAGGATAATGCACTCATGTTCTGTGAAGAGCATCTGATGCTTCTGATCACAGAATTGAGAAACACTTAACAGATTGTGTTCAAGCTGTTTGACAAAGTGAACTTTGTCAATGTTTATTCTGCCATTGGATATACTCCTCTGCCAGAAATATATCATCCGGCCTCACCTCCAAATTGGACAGGCCCTCCATCAAAGTTCTGGAATTGTTGAAGGAGAGATCTGTTCCCTATCATGTTCTTGGAGCATCCACTATCTACAATCCAGACATTGTTGTTCTTGTCAAATAGACGTCCCTGCACATAAGATGAGATGGTTAGTTTTGTTTGGAAGCCCAAGCCTTGCTGGTCTTGGGCTCTTCCAATGATAGTGACATAATTAAACCAAAAGATATGCATTGGGGTTCAATAGAGGTGATGTTGAAGAAGAGGTTTGGGCTGCAGCATCTTCCTTGATCTTCCAATCCAGCCCTTGGTTGATCTTTGAAGATGAGCTGGTTGAAGCTTTGCAGCATGGCCTTCTTCCGAAGCTTCTTTCTTTTCGAAAGAAGCCTTCACCACCTTTTCTTTCGAAGTAGTCTTCTTCTGAGATGGTTTCAAGGGAGCCTTCTTGTTCTTCCGAACCTTAGAAGGTTGGCTTCCGAAGCCATTTTCCTTCGGAAGAAGTAGTTTCTTCCGAAAGCAACTTGGCTTCCGAGACCAACTTTCCCTTTTTCATCATTTGGACCTTTGAAGTGGTCCAACTGAGAAACCTTCTCTGATTCCTTCTTTTCTAACATATTTGCATAATGTGTGCTTGCTGGATTGTAGTAACAATCTTTAGCCATGTGGTTGTGCAGACCACACATTATGCAGGCAATGTTAGTCTTCTGGGAACTTGCAGGTGCTGTTTCTTGGGTTTCTTCTCTTCATCAGCAACTTTTCCTTTCAACTTCTGATCCTTCAATAGGACAGGAGTGCTGGTATTACACTCCTTTCCTGAGTCAGAAGTACCTACCACTTGAAATCCGGCAGAAATGAAGACACCCTTTTGCTTTGGGTCGATCTTAAGCTTGGACTCTGCAACCTTCTTGGCATTCCTTCTAGCAGCTTTAGCTCTGCTTCTTCTTGCCTTGGTGGTTAGGATTTGGTCTTCACAGGTGGAGATGAGTGTATCCTCTGTTTCTCCCCTGTGGTGGCTACTATTTTTGCCTCATCCTTTAGTTCCAATGGAGAAGGGTCAGCAGTTGGAACCTCTTGCTCTTCAGTACCACATCTAGGTAGTCTAATAGAGTCATAAGAGTGTGGTGGAGCTATTTCATTGGTTCCTAAGCCTTATTTGTTTTGATAAAACATTTTGGAATGAGAGGTTGATGCAAGAATAGTTTGGAAGCTTTGCTCAGCAATAGCTTGCTTCCTGGCCTGAGCCTCAGCTGTGACCAACTAGGCTTGAACCTCAGATAGTTTGGATATCAGTTCTTTAATTTGAGTCTATAATTAGTCTTTTCATGTTTTAAAAGAGACACAGTTTTCTCTAACTCCTCAATTTTCTTTGATAGTCAGACTCAGCTCTCTTAAAATCAGATTTTAGCACATTTAAAGACTCAACCTCAGATCTGATTTCCGAAATGTAATCCTTATAAAGTTAACTTTAGCAATACAGGCAGCAGTACAAAGATGTTCGTATACTGATCATCATCTGTTCCGGCCATGAGTGCTTGAGCAGGAGTCACATCCTGTACCATGAAGCTCCAGTCAACTTCTTGAGCCACAACAACTGTTTCAGTTGACTTCTCTTCATGCTTTGAAGCAGTGGGATGTGTGGAGGCCTGTGGGGTTCCCGGGTTGTTCTTGGGAGCCTTGCATTCCCTAGCAAAGTGACCAAGTTGGTTGCAGTTGTAACACTTTGCTTTGCTTTTGTCAAACCCAAACCTGCTGTTGACTGGGTTTTGAGGGAATTGCCTTCCAGTTCTCTTGAAGAACTTCTTCGCTCCGTAAGTTAAAAGAGCCATCTGCTGGACAATATCCATACTCCACATCATCTGGACTGAAGCACTCAAGATCATCAAAGCAGTATTGAAAATCACCAGAGTGTCCACTTCCAGAGACAAAGCACAACTATCCTGAGAGGAGTTGTGTTGAACCTTTTGAGACTTTGGAGTCTAAGGTAAGTAATGTAAGGTCCACTGTGTGAGTTGTCAGGGAACACAGCAACTGATGCTGTGGTTCCGTGATTTCCCTTTCAACCACATGAAGGGCTGAACTCAGTTGGTATTGGAGTGACCAGAGGAGTTCTGCATGTTCATCTCCATCTGGAATGCACTTAGGATACCATACAACTCTGTCAGAGTAAGAGTCTTAAGGTCCGAAGTTCTCTTGATTACAACACAGTAATGTATCCATAGTTTAGGAAGGGAAGACATGAACTTCCTAAATATGTCTCTATTCTCAAGAGCTACTCCAATATCCTCCAGAGTATCTACTAGCTCAACATACCTGAAGTATTGTTGAGTCAAGGTCCACCAGCCTTGAAAGTAAAGTTCTCGAACTGCTGCTTCAAGAGATCCTTCTTGTTCTCTTGGGTTTCCTTGGATCCTTCATACATCAGCTTCAGTACTTCCCATAAATCTTTAGTAGTTTTGCACTTCTTGAAGCGTCTGTAGACGGAGTTGGGGAGAGCAGTTTGGAGAGAAGTCATAGCCCTTTGATCTAGCTCTATTCTCTTCCTATCTTCTTCTGAGTAATCATCAACATCTTTTGGAATGATGCGATTACCAGTGGCAGAAGTGGTGCTTGGTATGAAAGGACCATTGACAATGGAGTCCCACATCCTTGAATCTTGACACTTGATGAAGCCTTCCATTCTGATACACCATGTGTCAAAGTCTTCAGGGGTGATCAGTGGGACTTGGTCATGGTACCGGTTTCCATATCAGCCTTGGAGAGAGCAGCCATTTGAGTGAGTGGTTTGTAGTGAGGAGTGAAAAACAGGTTGATTGGATGGTAAGATCTCACAATCAAGAGCTGGAGCTCTGATACCAATTGCAGGATCGATTATGGTGGTTTTTCTCTCAACTCACTGTGAACAACACTCAGCAAGTAGTCTATGAAGAGTTGATCACAATATAACAAGTAACAAGCAGTAAGAAATTAACACAGCAAGTAAATTTCAAGGTACTTTTATATATTGCTTCTCAACTCAAAGGATTACAAGACTCTTGGACTCAAATCACTTATCTAAAGAGTTACAAGGAGAAGATATATATAATACTACCTACAGCCGGATATACTTTGATACCAGCTGGACACCTCTAACCTTACATCTATACTACAAGACTCTAGGTGAGGTCTTTCAGACATTTTGCCTGAGAGTTGGTAGTCAGGACATGTCCCACTTACCTTTTTTCACCAACTAAAGTTGGTAACATGTACTATCATAAAAGGTGAACAGTAGAAATAAAGTATGAACAACAACATGGCTCTTTAGGAAGATGCCATGCTGTATCAGAGTCTGGCTGCAGGCGGACTGTCAGGGGACCATACTTTATCTGCTGGACATAGCAATGTCTTCCGAAGATAAAGTGCTTCGGAAGAGACTCCTCAATTGTTGATTCTAATATGTATACTCTATAAGCTTTGGAGCTAGAAGAGTATCCAAAAAATAGCATCATCCGACTTCTCAGCAAAACTTGCCAAGTTGCCCTTGTGTTAAGTATGGTACACCGCAGCCAAAGGACCTTAGAAAGCCAATGAACGGTGGCCTCTTTCCATAATCATAAGGGGTTTTCCATGGGGCTTAACTACAAGAACCCAGTTCTGCACATAGCATGCAGTGCTGACTGCCTATGCCCAGAATGTTAGAGGCAGCTTTGAATCAGCTAACATGGTCCGAGCAGCCTCATAAGTGTCCTGTTCCTCCTCTCAGCAACACCGTTTTGTTGAGGAGTTCTGGGAGCACTATATTGTCTGGCAAGCCCTTTGAGTCACAGAATGAGTCAAGAACGAAGTTTCTTAAACTCAGTCCCTTGATCACTTCTAATAATCTTAACCTTGTGATCAATTTGATTTTCTATTTTAAGAATAAAAGATTTTAAAGTTTCAGCAGTTTCATCTTTACTCTTAAAAAGAATACCCATGTAATCTTGTAAAATCATCAACGATCACAAGGCAGTATGATTTTTTTCCAATGCTCATTATACTTGTGGGACCAAAGAGATCCATGTGCAATAAGTGTAATGGAGTAGTGATAGAGTTAACACATTTGGATTTATGAGATGATCTGTGGTGTTTCCCTTCAGGCATGCAACACAGTTATCTTTGCAGAAAAATTCCTTTTTAGGCAAACCATGTACCAAGTTTTTTGGCCAATTTATTCATTGTTTAAAATTCACATGACACATGCGTTTATGCCATAGTGTGACTCATCACTATCAGCTTTGGAAAGAAAGCATGATACTTCACCCATAGGAGAAGCATTGTTCATATCCAGCTTAACATATCCCCTTTCCTGGGAGATCTGAGAAGCACCAATTCCGGAGGAATTGTCATCCCTGGTTTGAGGATAATGCACTCATGTTCTGTGAAAAGCATCTGATGATGCTTCTGATCACAGAATTGAGAAACACTTAACAGATTGTGTCAAGCTGTTGACAAAGTGAACTTGTCAATGTTTATTCTGCCATTGGATATACTTCCTCTGCCAGAAATATATCCTCCGGCCTCACTCCAAATTGGACAGGCCCTCCATCAAAGTTCTGGAATTGTTGAAGGAGAGATCTGTTCCCTGTCATGTGCCTGGAGCATCCACTATCTACAATCCAGATATTGTTGTTCTGTCAATGGATGTCCCTGCACATAAGATGAGATGGTTAGTTTTGTTTGGAAGCCAAGCCTTGCAGGTCTCGGGCTCTTCCAAAGATAGTGACATAATTGAACCAAAAGATATGCAATGGGGTTCAATAGAGGTCATTGTTGAAGAAGAGGTTTGGGCTGCAGCATCTTCCTTGATCTTCCAATCCATCTTTGGTTGACCTTGAGGATGAGCTTGTTGAAGCTTTTGCAGCATGGTCTTCTTCCGAAGCTTCTCTTTTCGGAAGAAGCCTTCACCACCTTTTCTTCGAAGTAGTCTTCTTCTGAGATGGTTTCAAGGGAGCCTTCTTGTTCTTCCGAACCTTAGAAGGTTTGGCTTCCGAAGCCATTTTCCCTTCGGAAGAAGCAGTTTCTTCCGAAAGCAACTTGACTTCCGAGACCAACTTTCCTTTTTCATCATTTGGACCTTTTGAAGTGGTCCAACTGAGAAACCTTCTCTGACTACTTATTTCTAACATTATTTGCATAATGTGTGCTGCTGGATTGTAGTAACAATCTTTAGCCATGTGGTTGTGCAGACCACACATTATGCATGCAATGTTAGTCTTCTGGGAACTTGCAGGTTGCTGTTTCTTGGGTTTTTTTTCTTCATCAGCAACTTCCCTTTTAACTTCTTCTCCTTAGGACAGGAGTGTTGGTACTACACTCCTTTCCTGAATCAGGAGTATCTACCACTTGAAATCTGGCAGAAATGAAGACACCCTTTGCTTAGGGTCAAACTTAAGCTTGGACTCTGCAACCTTCTTAGCAGTCTCTTCTAGTAGCTTTAGCTTTGCTTCTTCTTGCCTTGGTGGTCAGGATTTGGTCATCACAGGTGGAGATGGGTGTATCCTCCTGTTTCTCCCCTGTGGAGGCCACTATTTTTGCTTCATCCTCTAGTTCCAATGGAGAAGGGTCAGCAGTTGGAACCTCTTGCTCTTCAGTACCACATCTAGGTAGTCTAATAGACTCATAAGAGTGTGGTGGAGCTATTTCACTGGTTCCCAACCCTTCTTTGTTGATAAAACATTTTGGAATGAGAGGTTGATGCAAGAATAGTTTGAAGCTTTGCTCAGCAATAGCTTGCTTCCTGGCCTGAGCCTCAGCTGTGACTAACTGGGCTTGAACTTCAGAAAGTTTGGAGATCAGATCTTTGATTTGAGTCTTGTAGTTAGTCTTCATGTTTCAAAAGAGACACAGTTTTCTCTAACTCATCAATTTTCTTTGATAGTCAGATTCAGCTCTTTAAAGTCAGATTTTAGCACATTTAAAGACTCAACCTCAGATCTGATTTCGAAATGTAATCCTTATACAATTTAACTTTAGCAATACAGGCAGCAGTACAAAGATGTTCATATACCTGATCATCATCTGTTCCGGCCATGAGTGCTTGAGCGGGAGTCACATCCTGTACCATGAAGCTCCAGTTAACTTCCTGAGCAACAGCAGCTGTTTCAGTTGACTTTCTTCATGCTTGGGAGCAGTGGGATGTGTGGAGGCCTGTGGGGTTCCCGGGTTGTTCTTGGGAGCCTTGCATTCCCTAGCAAAGTGACCAAGTTGGTTGCAGTTGTAGCACCTTGCTTTGCTCTTATCAAACCCAAACTTGCTGTTGACTGGGTTTTGAGGGAATTGCCTTCCAGTTCTCTTGAAGAACTTCTTCGCTCTGTAAGTTAAAAGAGCCATCTGCTGGACAATGTCCATGTACTCCACATCATCTGGATTGAAGCACTCAAGATCATCAAAGCAGTATTGAAAATCACCAGAGTGTCCACTTCCAGAGACAAAGCACAACTATCCTGAAAGGTTGTGTTGAACCTTTTGAGACTTTGGAGTCTCAGGTAGAGTGATGAAGGGTCCAGTGATGAAGGGTCCAGTATGTGAGTGTTCAGTGGTAGCATACGCAACTGATGTTGTGGTTCAATGCTGGTCACTTTCAACCACATGAAGGGGGCTGAACTCTGTTGGTTATTGGATGTGGTCAGAGGAGTTCTGCATGTTCATCTCCATCTGAAATGCACTTCGGGATACCATACAACTCGTGAGGAAAAGAGTCTTAAAGTCCGAAGTTCTCTTGATGACAACACAGTAGTGAGTCCATAGTTTAGGAAGAGAAGACATGAATTCCTAACTATGTCTCTGTTCTCAAGAGCTACTCCAATATCGCCAGAGTATCTACTAGCTCAACATACCTGAAGTATTGTTGAGTCAAGGTCTCACCAGCCTGAAAGTAAAGTTCTCAAACTGTGATTCAAGAGATCTTCTTGTTTCTGAGTTCCTTGGATCCCTCATACATCAGCTTCAAAGCTTCCAGTAATCTTAGCAGTTGCACTTCTTGAAGCGTTGTAGACGGAGTTGGGGGAGAGCAGTTTGGAGACAAGTCATAGCCCTTTGATCTAGCTCTATTCTTCCTATCTCCTCTGAGTAATCATCAACATCTTTGGAATGATGCGATTACCAGTGGCGATGTAGTGCTTGGTATGAAGGACCATTGATAATGGAGTCTCACATCCTTGAGTCTTGACACTTGATGAAGCCTTCATCCTGATACACCATGTGTCAAAGTCTTCAGGGGTGTGATCATAGGGGACTTGGTCAAGTACCAGTTTCCATATCAGCCTTGGAGAGAGCAGCCATTTGAGTGAGTGGATTGTGGTGAGGAGTGAAAAAACAGGTTGATTAGAATGGTAAGATCTCACAATCAAGAGCCTGGAGCTCTGATACCAATTGCAGGATCGGATTTCGGGTGGTTTTTCTCTCAACTCACTGTGAATCAACACTCGGCAAGCAGTCTATGAAGAGTTGATCACAATATAACAAGTAACAAGCAGTAAGAAAATTTAACAGCAGGTAAATTTCAAGGTACTTTTATATATTGCTTCTCAACTCAAAGGATTACAAGACACTTGGACTCAAATCACTACATAAAGAGTTACAGGGAGAAGATATATATAATACTACTACAGTCGGATATACTTTGATACCAGCTGGACACCTCTAACTTACATCTATACTTACAAGACTCTAGGTGAGGTCTTTAGACATTTGCCTGAGAGTTGGTAGTCAGGGACTGTCCCTGACTTACCTTTTGTCACCAAACTAAGTTGGTAACATGTACTATCATAAAAAGGTGAACAGTAGAATAAAGTATGGTCAACAACATGGCTCTTTAGGAAGATGCCATGCTGTATCAGAGGTCTGCAGCGGACTGTCAGGGACCATATTTATCTGCTGGACATAGCAATGTCTTCCGAAGGATAAAGTGCTTCGGAAGAATAACTTCTTCCGAAGGCACTTATACTTCGGAAGACTGCTTCTTCCGAAGCTTGGAGTCTTCTTTGTCTTCGGAAGCAGACTTTGTCTTCAGCTCTTTCATCAGACTTTGTCTTCGGAAGCTTTCAGACTTTTTCTTCAACTTTTCATCAGACTTTGTCTTCGGAAGCTTTCAGACTTTGTCTTCAGCTCTTTCATCAGACTTTGTCTTCGGAAGATATCTTCAGCTGTTGGCTTCAGTTGTTGTCTTCAGTAGTTGACTTCAGCTTTGCCTTCGGAAGATGTCTTCAGCTGTTGTTCCTTAGACTCTCGGAAGATCTCTTGCTTGGCTTCGGACGCCCTTTAATGTAGTACCAAAAGTGACTATGAAGTGAATTTGGTTGCACCAGCCTTATCATGATCCAAAACATTTAACTCATTCTGGACCATTGATTTGTGGGAGATTATGATCTAAAGGCCATTAATAAATCTGAATATTATATACTAAAACACAAAGAAATCTGATAACTTAAGGGTGTAATGGTAAATTCACACCTTTTGAATCAAAACCCGTCGATAGCTTTCTTTCTTCCAAAAAAGCAACATCAAATCAATCAAAATCAAAAGACTAACCTTTTAAAAATTTAACAATAAAATGACACATGTCCCCCTATTCCCCCCTAATTCTTTTTTTTTCTATTTAAAAATTATACCCCTTTTGTTTTTAACCTTTATAATTTTATACATTGTTACTTTTTTTATAAAATTACATCGTTAAACTTGTCTCGTTATTCTCTTTAATTCTAATATAGTCTCGAAATTTTTTTATTTTTTCTCGAAACGTTACATATTACATCGAATTACATCATATTTTAAGTTTTTACTATGAATTACATCAAAGAAACATGATGTATTAACAACAAAAACATTGAGTTAACATAAAATCATACATAATACAGTGAATTACATTGAAGAACAGTTATTACATCATATGAATAACAGTCAACAACTTAACAACCGAACGACATTAAACAATGTAACTACACCACCGTAACAAAATACATACAGTGAATTAAAATATATTTTAACTCTTTACAAGTTTTACATTAAAAAACATATATAAAAACCAACAAACATATATAAATCCAACAAATACCTACTTTAAACATTGAATTAACCAATATTAAACCAATGTAAATCAATATAAATGATGTAAAACAATATTAACCAATATAAATCAATCTGTAAAACAATTGTAAGTTGATGCAACTTACTATGACGTTAATATAAATAATGTTTTACAATTATAAAACAATTGTAATGAATTACTGTTATACTAATGCAACATTTATCAAAGTTGTAATGAAACATCAAATTACACAACGAAAAACCCAATATTAACCAATATTAAACCAATGTAAATTGATGTAAACTAATATTAAACAATATAAATCAATCTGTAAAACAATGTAAATTGATGTAACCCAATATTACAATGTTAAATACCCAAATTACACCATTCCAACTAAGAGTAACAATATAATTACAACAACCAAACGACATTACACCAATAATATAACCAATGTAAACTAATGTAAATTTATGTAAACCATATTAATCAATGTAATCATTCTGTAAAACAAACGATATTAAACCATGTAACTACCCTCCATGATTTTAGAAACTAACAACCAAAACACATTAAACCACGAACTATACCACCACAAATAAATTTCAACATTGTAATTAAGCCATATTAACTAAATTGCAATACTGTAATAAAAAAACATCACTACGAAAAACCCAATATTAACCAATATTAAACCAATGTAAATCAATGTAAATTGATGTAAACCAATATTAATCAATATAAATCAATCTGTAAAACAATGTAAGCCGATGCAACTTACTATGACGTTAATATAAATAATGTTTTACAATTGTAAAACAATTGTAATGAATTACTTTATACTAATGCAACATTTATCAAAGTTGTAATGAAACATCAAATTACACAACGAAAAACCCAATATTAACCAATATTAAACCAATGTAAATCAATGCAAATTGATGTAAACCAATATTAACTAATATAAATCAATCTGTAAAACAATGTAAATTGATGTAACCCAATATTACAATATTAAATACCCAATATTACACCACTTCAACTAACAGTAACAATATAATTACAACAACCAAACGACATTACACCAATATAAACCAATATAAACCAATGTAAATTGACGTAAACCATATTAACCAATGTAAATCATTCTGTAAAACAAACGATATTAAACCATGTAACTACACCTCCATGATTTCAGAAACTAACAACCAAACAACATTAAACCACGAACTATACAACCACAAAGAAATTTCAACATTATAATTAGCCATATTAACTAATAAAAAACATCACAGCGAAAAACTCAATAGTAATAAATAGAGGGGCAAGAAAACCAACACTAAGTTGTATAAATACCTCTCCATGTGATAAATCCTCTTTTCTTTTTCAAAAGCTAAACCGACATACCGAATCGCTACGCATCTCTCCCTCTAATGATCGATTACTCAAGCATTGTCTTCGTTGTTGCAATTGTTAATGTAGGTCGTCACTATCATCATCGTCGGATCTTTATTGTTAAACTTTTCCCTACGTAATCAACGTCTCTCCGGTCAGCGGACGAATATTGTGATTTCTTGATGGTGATGACTTCAGTTTTGTGGTACAATTTGGCTTTAGAGTTTGCACAGGAGGATTGTGTGTGTCGACATTATAGAAGATGTTATCTTTTCCATTTTGGTGAAGAGTATTCTCTTTGTTGACAGAAAGATAGTAATGGAATGGTTTCATGAGTTCTCAAATTTTTAAATCTTCGATACCCAAATGGAAATTAGAAATCTTTAAAGCAAAAAAATGTTCAAATCAACATTAATAACATTTATGGTTGGAAGATGTGAAAAGTCAAATCATAAGACAAATATTGAAGATTATGTTTCAGAAAAAGAAGTCAGGTGTAATAAATAATTAACAAGGTACACATGGTAAAATTATAAAAATGCCCAAAAAGATCCCTTTTTCAAATGCTGATGTGTCACCCTTTTATTGGCCAAAAGGGTTAAAGAGTTCTCATAGTTTTAAGGGTTATATATGATGTATGAAACAACTATGATTTGCTAACAATGTTAGATGTATCTTTTTCATGGTGATGTTTTTCTTTAGTACCAATGTATTTTAATTTTTAACACCTGCAATTTTATTTTTCTAGTATACCATATTAAGTTACACTAGTATTTGTAACTAGTAAAACCTTACATCAACTTACACCATCCTTAATGATACACCTTTTCCTAACTGCATTATAGTGAGAAGAAGTTTTGTTTACTTTTAGTATATTATACTTTAATTTTTGGTTAGATTAAATTTGCTTACATCAATTACACCAGTCTCAATCCCACAGCATGTCAAACCATTGTTCATTGTAAGCACAATTGTCATTAATTTTTTGTTATTTCAACAAGAATATAATTACTAAATGACTACTCTTTATATAAAAAAAATATTTTAGTGTAACTTATTTCATTTATAGACTACATCAATTGTATGAGACAATTTTTAGATTATATAAAATATACATTACAATTTAAACAAACGAGAATTTTATAACGAATTGTGTAATTAAATTTATAGGTTTTGAATAGGTCAACATTTTATTTTTCAAGTACACTAATGTAACTTATATGTTTTTATCTTTTTTTTGTTATATTAGTATCCACAAAATAAAACAACTACATCAATTTCCTGTGATTTTAATTTCGCATTTGTTAAGATGTTTTACTTTAAATTTTTATATTGTACCTAAGTTTTTGTAAACAACCTCATTTGAAAATGTTATACCATCTTAATCCATTAAAATGAATCACATTTTACATGAGCTACTCAGAATCTAAAGTATCTAAAAGTAAAACATACATAGTTAATTTAATATCGTTAATATTAAACATCCCAAAAGGTAGGTTCTACATTACTAACTTTGTTTTCATAGTATAAACGAGTCATGCCCAATATGAATTACAGCACAGTAACAAACAAATATCATCTTCACATAACATCACTTAAGATTTGATACTGTGTGCGGCATCTGTCACTTTTTTCTTGTGCACTACAATTCTTGCAGCATATTTCTTTCTCAGAATTTTAATCTGAGTCTTCAGCATTCGTTCGTTATGTAAACAATAATGTAAACAAGAAGCTTATCAAAATTTTACAATATGTTATGACTTACAATAACATAAACAAGAAGCTTATCAAAATTTTAGCCTCTACACCTTTCTTCTCATTATTCCCCTCACATCTTATATCATCTAAAGTCCTCTTAACACACGCTCCTGTATATAGGCAAAGAAGGTACTCATATATTATATGTCATTGGAAGATAACAAACTAAACAAAATACATATGGAAACAAAAGTCAAAAAATCTAATGATGTTACATTACTTTTAGTATTTGTCCACGCAATAGGTCCTTCAAATGATAGGAGTAAAATATGTTCGACGTTTGCTTCGTCATCTGACCATGTTTTAACAGAATAAATAATTATTATCTATCAGAAAACTAAAATTGTATATTGGATTACAATGTTCTAAAACTAAGGAAACAATCACAGTGATATCCTGTGCAAAAGTTAATTCTGTGCAAACAAGCTAACCGTAGTTCTTATGTTCTTCTAAATCAATTGTTATAGGGTCCCCTGTTGTGTTTACAAATTTGTTAAGTGATTTTGTGTAATTCGTTCGCTACTCCTTCCTGTAGTCATCAATAATAAATTTGTAAAAAAAATATTCTATAAAATATATCATACTTATTCTAATTAAATTTTTACGTCTTGAGTGTCCCATTCATTAGAATTCCTCGCCTTTATAATCTCCCTACCACATCTGTCCCAAAGTTAATATTACCTAATAGCAAGAAAAAACAAACAGGGGATGTTTTGATACATTCTCGATTTTTCCTCTTTTCAATATAACATTAATTTAAATAAAACTATTTTATAATATCTAAACTTCACAGTCTAACATACTTTCATTTACCAAAGTAAATTAAATCTACCACTGCTTCTACCAAACTAAATTCATTTTATTTTCAACAAATATGGTCTAATCAGAAAACTGGTTTGCTGGGTAAATCGGTTTGTATTACGGAATTTCTACACAATAATCCCAAATAAAACCCCTTATTCGATTTTATTTACATAAGATACGACTTTCTGGGGTTTTCATTCTACAACGAAGAATGTAGTCGTACAAACTGTTAACATATGGTCAAATTAATGGAGATGTACGAAACAAGAATAAAATTTCAAACATTTCACTAACAGAAAGACACTACAGTGTAGTTATTTTTCAGTAATTACTAACATAAAGACACTACAGTGTAGTTATTTTTCAGTAATTTCAACGTTGGTTTTCTGTTGGCACTTACCGACTTTGAATTTCCTTCATCTTCTTCAAACTTCAACACTCTGCGGTCCACTAAAAACAACTGCTACTCGCCTTCTTGAAAATTTGGGGCCTTCAAATGAACACGATTTTGATTCTTTGAAGAAACCTCTCCTACTCGCCTTCCTGAAGAACGATTATTGGAGCACTACTAGAAAAATCGCAAAAGATGACGCGCATTTGCGCGTCATCTTGGGGGTCAGATGACGCACAAATGCGTGTCAAGGAAGGGGTAGTCATAAATGATAGATGCGCGCGTCATCTTTTTATGACGCGCAAACGATGACGCGCATTTTATGACGTGCAAACGATGACGGGCAATGCGCGTCAAGGAAGGGGTAGTCATAAATGAATAGATGACGCACATGCGCGTGTCATCTATGAAATTTTTATGACATGTAAAAGATGACGCGCAATGCACATCATAAAATTAGATGCATTTTTTAATTTTTTTTATTTTTTAATAAATTTACCTGTTGTTTTCTAAAACAAATTGTAGAATAACGTTAAAAGCGAAATCCATTAAATACCAACAAAGTTTACAAGTCCATTAAAAGCGAAATCCATTCAAAAGTTGGTAATTAACAACTACAAAGCATAAAGAAGTCCAAATTCAATACAAGTCAAATACCAATAACAACACAAGTCCAAATATATCCTTTCAGGCCTACATATAAATGAAATTCGATACGTAGCGCGCCCAGTCTTCACGAACATCATCCAAATCACCATCTGTGTATTCTTCTTTGCCTTCTCCAACCTAAGACAAAACCAATTTCATCAAATTAAACTTGTCAGTTTTGACCCAAGTGATATACAATTTAAATAAGTGATATATAAATACCTTGTGATTTGTTGCACCCAAGAATTGGGGCAATAAGTGATGATATTGAATCAATTATTATCAATCATAGTTTGCATCCTGGCTGCATTAGGATACAGTTTGTCAGAAAAGGGCATCAATTATTATCAATTGTAGTTTGTAATCGCGTCTATACAACCCTGAACGAATCGGCTATTTCTTCAGGTCCTGATTATGCCTCTTCCACTGCAAACCTGCAAAAATCCAACAAAACTCATGTTATAGTTCATAATTGCTACGTACTAACCTGATGTGTTTTCTAACTTTTGTTGAAATAGGTAATTGTGTTAAGTGACTCATTTGAACTTGAACCCCTTGCACCTGATGTTTCCTGCAAGTAAAAGAATAGGTCCAACTTTAGTCATTAATATGTCAACTACGGGTTATATGATAAAATAATAGTTCATACTGTGAGAAACAAAAGGTAAAATATGTATAACTATAAGGTTAATCCATATCAGTTGTAGTATACCAATAGAGAACATAAAAATCTATCTTACTGTTCTTTGTTTTTAATATTTCCCCTTTTTCCTCCGACCCCCAAAATAGACTGATATGATACCTTCTCTGTGCCAGTAGCATAAAAATAAATGTGACATAAAAATAAATGTGACATTTTGATTGAGTGAATACCTTCTCTACGCCAGTAGCATCATCAATAACACAATTTTCTCTTAAGCAAACCCACATAGCATCCAGGTCATCAACGTTCAGCAAAAGATCAGATTGCTTCTGCATCAACAGACCACAGCTTTAAGCATATATATAAACCTTAACATGATATCACATATAATTAGGTCACATACTCGCATTAGGATTGTATATGAGTATAGGTTTGAAAGAAGGAAATCAGACAAACTCACAAAAGGTATGATTGTTTAAAAACCACCATTCTAGATGGGTTTCATCAATCCCATTCAATTAAAACAAATAGCATCAGTGACTTTCATATCCATTACATATTCAATAAGAAAGAAAACAATAATCATCAAAACCTTCTTATAGAAACTTGGGATTGTGCCAGCTTCAACACTCTTTTGTTGCTTTTCTTTAAAAATATCAAGCAAAATTCTTTTTGTTTCAAGCTCTGCAAAACAAGGTAGGTGCACTCCAGTTAAATAGCAATTAGCTACCAAATAAAAACCCATGATATAATCATAACTCACAAGGCCAACTATGAGAGAAAGTGAATGAGCAATTAGAACATGAAAATGCATATAGAAGATTTGGACTCCATGTGGAAGGAGGGAGTGAATACAACTATTAACTAAAATATATACCAAGCCACTAAAATGATGCTAACCAGAGTCAACAGCTTTTATTTTCCTAGTAGTTGCATCAGATGACATCAGTGGTTTGATAAAGAACTGTGCGAATCTATACAAGAAATTAACGAAAGCCATGTTAAATTAACACAGGCCAACAGATTACCTAATTTGATCATAACAAAACTGGAACTGCCACAAAGTAATTATAGAACAGCATGTGTTCTGCAATTAAATATTAAATGAAACAAAAGTTAGCTTAAAATCATCTTTAAATGACCCTGGACTTACTACTCTGATATACCCTGTGAACTCCAAAACCAAGTATATGGACAATTCTGCATAAACTATAGATAACAAGTATCAATACATATTATGATTGAAACTATGTACTTAAACTTATACTGAAATGCCATATTTCAAGTCAATGTTTATATATTTTGTTAACAACTTCAAAAACTTCAGCTTCAAAGTAACATATCGATCGATTTCAATTTGACCTAAACCTACAACTGTTTAAAGTAAATTCCGTTTTCAATCGCATACAAAAGTAAATTTCGTTTTCAATCGCATACACGCATCATCCTCATCCACAACAATAGTAAAAACCAACAGAATCAACAGTTAATTAGAATGGAAAGAAGAAGAAGAAGAAGAAGAAGAATCCTTACCAAGGAAATGAGCAAGGCCTTCGAGACCTTCAAGATCGCTAAACGAACCAACACCGACATTCATCGACGCCGCAGACTGACAAACGCACAAAACACAAAACAAATTCACAATCTCATTAACATAAACCGTTGATCAAAACAAGTAAACGCCCGATCAGCACGTCATATAGAAGCCCTAAAACTGAAAAATCGAAGTGAATAAATGGAAGATAGAGGTTAATAATACATATCTTATCTGTATCCAGATTCACTTGTTACCCAAATATTGAAATCATACAGACACAACACATATCATATTATCATCTACAACAATCGTAATGATTAATATCACAAAATGTGTTCAATCGTACATTGAATTCTACTTTAAATCAGATGAATGGTTAGGGTTGCGGGTCGATTGAGGCTGCAGGTCGAAGGGTCGATGGTGGTGGTGGGGGGTTGCGGCCGGTTGTGGAAGGTCGGCGGTGGCAATGTGGTGGTCGCGACCGGGGTGGAAGGTCGGCGGTGGCAGGCGCGTCAGGCGGGGGAAGATCGGCGGGGGAATATCGGCGGGGGAATGAAGCGGGAGAGCTGAGGTTTAGGGCTTTAGTTGAAACGGGAGAAGTTTTGGAATGAAGAGCTGATGATAAGGACCCGGTATTATAAATATTTTAAAAAATGACACATTAAGATGACACGCAAAAATGCGTGTCATCCTTTCTAAGAAAATTTTAAAAAATGACAAATAATTTATGATACGCGTAAATGTGCGTCATCTTTTTCACGCGTCATCTTTTGCGCGTCATCTATTAACAGTTTTCTAGTAGTGGAGAAAAGGGGGGACTTCGATTTCAAGTGTTTGAAGAAACCCAAGATGAAGTTGAAATTAGTAAAATGTTATTGTTTTGATTGTGATTGATTTGATGGTTGCTAGCTTTTTGGAAGAAAAATAAAGGTACCGTCGGTTTTTCTTAAGAGTATGAATTTACCATTACACCCTTAAGGTATAGCTTTCTTTGTCTTTTAGTAATAAAATATTCAAAATATAATGACCTTTAGATTATAAACTCAACCACAAATGAATGGTTCATATGAGTTAAATGGTTTTTACAAAAGCCCAAGGTTCTTAATAGAACCCAACCATATATATATATATATATATATATATATATATATATATATATATATTATATATATATATATATATATATATATATATATATATATATATAATATATATATTATATATATATATATATATATATATATATTATTGTTGTATTTACTTATTTAACAACATAACAAATTCACAAACAAGGGTGCATATGCGATCCCGCATTGCTCCAATTAAGTACTTGCGCTTTTGAGCTACATAAAAGTTTAAGATATAATGTTAAACAAGTAAATGATTATCATTGTTGATGTATAATCTATTAAGGATATTAAATTAAAAATTAAAGATGGTTTTT